>JALXJV020000009.1:27913737-28322903 GCA_024633595.2 Lepomis macrochirus | reverse complement strand
ATGTAGAATTATAGGTTCTAGTACGAATTGGAAAATTTTAACCCACATTTCAATTGGAATATAGATTTTCATGTTTCTTTTTATTGCAGAGAAAGTTCTCCTTGCTTTGTCCCTCAGATCTTTCACAGCCATGTTGAAATTTCCTGTGTATATGTCATATTTAGGCCAAGGCAAATGTAGTTTTTTGTATGTTGCAATTTAGTATAATGCTTTCTTGTAATATTTTTTCACTTCTCTTTATAAATAGCAGAGGACCTATTCTTCACTGGAGAAAGAGCTTCAAAAAGAAGCATGTGGACAAAAAGAAGCATCTGGACTTGGAATTAAATAAAACTATTACATATTATTAATAAAGTGGTGGGACTGACCCTATGCAAGGCACTAAACCCCATATATTTAAGTTGTTTGTGCTTAGATAATAATGTATCAGGGATAATGATCCAATAATAGTCTTATGAAAGCTTACATTACATAGCTGGGAATCATTATTACAAGTAAGCTAATGTTAATTATTTAGGTAAAAGCTAACCTACATATCAAGCCTGTACTTCTTACTTAACATAACAAACTAAGCTGCAGCTCGGATAAAAGCTGACAGTGAAAGCCAAAGTCTGATTAGTGAGAGAAGAAATATTTTTAGTTAGCTGCCACAACAATGTCTAGCCTGTAATTTTCCCACAACCTTTTAATGCAGTGAACCCGTGTTTTCAAAAACTTTATCCAATACTTGCTTAAATTTCCTATTTGCTATTAACTAAAGCAGTTTAAGTCATAAATTTAATCAATTCAGTGAGTCATGGGGGTTTTATGTTCTTCTAGTTTTGCATTTTTTGCTGCAATAATGAAACATGTCAGTGACACCCTGTGGTAAAAGTATAAACCAAGTAAAAACCATGACACAACTGAGGGATACTTTATTCACTCTTTTTGGTTTAACAGGTTTGGAACAGGTGAGAACAGAGATTAGTTTTGGGTATTCTCACATTTAACATGAATATTAAATTAATTATTTTAGTGCAGGCTGTGAAAAGAAATAGCTCTACTGAAACACAAAACAATTAACTTAGTTTCCTTCTATATTTATCTCTGTGTATGTCTTCACTTGTAAACCAAACTCCTATGCCAGTCTCTGACGGCCCTAATGCTGCCTCTGAACCTTGGTCCTCAACAGGACTTGCATTTCAACTGTACTCAGCAGTCCTGCCTTCCTCAACCCCCTCGCACCATGTTATTGCTCATCTCTCTCAGGGTAACAAATGGGTGAAGGACAGACATGACCGCAGAGTACTTCCACCTGTTAACATTGTAAAACCATATTGTAAATAGTAAAAAAGGCAGAAAAAAGTTGAGTACAAGCATAAACGTACTTAAAAGAGCTGAACATTTTGATAGTTGAATTGTGTCTGTATTTGAAAGTAAACACGCACACACAGACATACGCACACACACACACACACACACACACACTTTTGTTTACATTTGTTTTGTCTCTTGGAACCTTGAATCGGCTTTGATCTTTGTGACACGTAGAATCAACACCTTTGTGACATCATCAAATTCTTGGTTTTTAGAACTGTACACAGACCAGAAATTTCATTCTACACTTCTCTGTCGAACAGTAGAGCAAACTATTTTTTGGGACGGTTTATGTAAAGCTGGTCAAGACACAACTACAATAAGAATAAGTACAGAACTAGCTTTACTGTTTCCAAAAATGTCTAACATATTTGAAGTGACGTTAAGACAGAACTCGTCAAGAACAACCATGAAAAAATACACAAAAAGATACCTGGAGTGGAAGCTCACCAGGCTATACGAAAAGTATAGGAGAGAAAGAGAATTCTGGTCAAGGGACTGTATTAGACACAGCAAAGATGTCCAGATTTGGGAATACACAATCCAGGCTCTTGAATTAGAGGTGGCAACTTTAAAAGAGAGGGAGAGTCAGCTCATAAACCACTTAAAGACCAGTGATGATAACAATGAGAAACTTGTACTGGAAAAGGCTGCCTTAGAAGAATCTTTTCAGATCAAGGAAAATACAAGTAAAGCAATTCAGGCAAGACTCCAGTTGCAGCTAGATGATAAAAAGGAAGACTATGAGAAAACATTGGCAGAACTTAAACAAGAGCATGAACAAAATAAAGAAATCATGCAAGCTGACTTTGAGCACAGGCTGCAGCAGGAGCGAGAAGAAACAGACACTTATTTTGAAGAACTAGACCAGCGTTATCAGTATGAGGTGAAAAAATTAAATTCCCAGTTCGATGAGATGGAGGAGAAGCACAAAATGGTAGTAAGGAACTTACAAACTGTATTATTAGAAAAAGAAGAAGAACACAGAATACATTGTGAAGAAGAAGAAATAAGAAAGGAAGAAAAAAGATCTCAAAATGTTCGCCAACGCAGAAGCCTCGAAATAAAGATAGAGACATTAAAAAGGCGGATTGCTGAGATGAAAGATAAAGAAGATCTAATTCCAAAGGTGTTGGAATTAGAAAACACTGTAAAAGAAAAGAACAGAGTCATTAGAAACAAAAACATAGAGATAGCTGCCTTAAAAAAGGACAAATGTGAAGTACAAGAGTATTGGTCCAGAGAAAAAGACAACAATGCTATTTTACTTGAGAAGTATAATGAACTTAAGAACATCTACCAGACTCTAGAGGAAGATGAAAAAACACAACAGGCCCAGCTCCAAACAACAGCAGAAGAGCTAAATAAGGCCCACCAAGAGATTGTCAACCTGAAGGAAACTGTCAACCATTTAAAATATAAAGTGAGGGCCAGTGAGCCAAACCTCAATAAGCTCAGGGCTGAGGTCAGCAACATGGAAACATATCAGCAGTGCTTTAAGGCTGATTTACTGTCGTGCATGTCTGTGACAACTGAGCCCCAGAAATTAAAAAGAAGACTCATCAATCTCAAAAAACGCTACGTAGATGATGATATGCAAGTGGGAATGGATGAAGAAACTGAGTCCGCATATCAACCTCAAGTTGCCAATCTGCTGAACTGCAGTTTGAGGAGCCAGCAGAGTGACTCCAGGACAATGACAAATGTGCAGCAGTGGCTTGAGAATAATACTGACCATTTAAACCAAACCAGGTCAAGCTACATCATGTTATTAAATGAAAAGATCGTGGAGGTGCACGAACTTAAAAAACAGATAAAGGAAAAAGACAAGCTGCTGGAAAAGGCAACAAAGCCGGCTCAGGAGAGGATAAAGTCGTGGATTACAAAGAAACTCCTACGAATTCCCCAAGCCGTAACAGACAGTGAAGAGGAAGCACCATCCCTTATTCCAGACACCTGGCAGCCACCAGGCCTCCCAAATGAAGATATCACATCACCTGAGAAATCCTGTACAGATGAACGCGGTCTCATACATGTGAAACCGTTTGTGGATGATGGTCTCCCACAAGTTGACTCATAAACTCATATTTTATCTTTATTTTATTACTTAACCTCACTCCCCGACACTTTAAGCGACGCACTGACGACCAACGCTAGTGCCTGTGGGTTTTTGCCTGTTTGTTAGCGTGTCCACCTCCCATACCCAACGTCTTCGGTTCAAGTCAGGGCAGTAAAACATGGAGCTAGTTTACATTGGTGCCGTGACCCAGATGGGTGTAATGTTTAGGGGAGTGAGAGTAACGCAGGCTAGCGAAGCTGTGCAGTGAGTTAACCTTACTCCTCGACACATTAAGAGACACACTGGTGACTGATGCTAGTGCCACTGGGTTTTTGCCTCCTCGTCAGCGTGTCTACCTCCCATACACGAGGTTGCCGGTTTGAATCAGAACCGTGCAATACAACTCGGGGGCCGGTTACATTTGTGCCGCGACCCGGATGGGAGTGAGGTTCAGGGGACTGAGTGTAATGCAGGCCAGTGAAGCTGTGCAGTGAGTTAACCTCACTCCCCAACACCTTAAGAGACATACTGGCGATCGGATGCTAGTGCCCACAGGCTTTTGCCTCAACAGCGCGTCCACCTCCCATACCCAAGTTCACCAGTTCGAGTCAGGGCCGTAAAGCTAAATAAGGCCCACCGAGAGACTGAGGCTTGACCTCTGAGATCCAGTTACTGCATAATAGGAAAAATTGTGCAGATCATCCCTGACTCCAAAGGAGCAGTCCGGAACATCCGTGTCAAGATGAAGACAAGTACGCTGGAGAGAGCCATTACCAAGATGGAGGAGCCATTGCCAGGACTGAAATAAGACTGAATAATATAAAGATAATGTGTTTTGAATAAACATGAATATAAATAAAATATTTAAACTAAATACATATGCATAAATGTGTATATTTGTCTGTAAGAAATCTGTAAGATTTAAGTTATAAAGAACATAATGGCTACACCGATAATTAATATGCTTATCAGTATAGTCAATTAGGAGCAGGTTATGTTAGAGTCATTTGTAGATTTTACTAAGATTTACCAAGAATGAGCAGCTCTGTGTTTCCCTTACTGCCATTTGCTTAATTGGAACTAAAAATATTTGCAGTCAGCCCTGGTTTCTGATTTGTCAGATGATGTACCATGCTGCCTGTGCTCATTTGGCTGTGGGGTTTGAGTAAACCTGTGAAGTTGAGAGCACGCTTGTTTTCGACCATGCTTAATTTTGCTTGTCACTGATTTTTGTTGATCATCCTTTGTCTGTCATTAAAAAGGCTTCAGTAAACATTTGAAGAACTGCAGAGATTTTTATTGAAGAATCTGTCGAATATATGATTTGTTGGCTTCACCGTTTAACTAGACATTTTAAAGAATTGGGAGCCACACTTTACGGCGCCCCGATTTATGATCAGAAATCCTGATGTGTGGGGGGATCCCCGAGGAGAAATGCGCGCACGTTCAATTTTCAATTCAATTCAATTCAATTTTATTTATATAGCGCCAAATCACAACAACAGTTATCTCACAGCGCTTTTCATAAAGAGCAGGTCTAGAGCGTACTCTGAAGTTATTTACAGAAGCCCAACAATTCCCACCAAGAGCAAGCACTAGGCGACACAGGCAAGGAAAAACTTCCTTTTAAGAGGCAGAAACCTCGAGCAGAACCATGGCTCAGGGTGGGCGGCCATCTGCCTCGATCGGTTGGGGGTGAGGGGGAGAGAGAGAGAGCAAGAGAAAGAGAGAGAGAGAGGGTGTAAGAGAGAGAGCAGAGGGAGGCAGCCTACACAGTATACACATAGAGGCACAGATAGTAAAGGTAATGTTGATACAGACTGAATGAAAAATGGTACAGATATTTATAGTAATGTTAATGATAATAATAACAGTAATAATAGCAATAGGACTAGTAACAGCAGTTGCAACTGTAGCCGAGGGCGTCGACCAGGAACAGCAGGAGACTCCCAACCACAGATCCAGACTCCACAGCTCCAGAGCCAGGAACACCCGCAGGAAGCGACAGGAGGAGGAAGCACACGACCACGGGAAAGAAAAGAAGTCGAGTTAGTAACATGCATTAATGGGATGAGGTTGCACTCAGAGAGAGAGAGAGAAGAGGAGAGAGGAGCTCAGTGCATCATGGGAAATACCCCAGCAGTCTAGTCCTATAGCAGCATAATTAAGGGATGGTTCAGGACTCACCTGAGCCAGCCCTAACTAAAAGCTTTATCAAAAAGGAAAGTCTTAAGCCTACTCTTAAATGCAGAGACGGTGTCTGCCTCCCAAACCCAAACTGGAACCTGGTTCCACAGGAGAGGAGCCTGATAGCTGAACGTTCTGGCTCCCATTCTACTTTTGGAGACTCTAGGAACCACAAGTAACCCTGCATTCTGGGAGCGCAGTGCTCTGGTGGGGTAGTAAGGCACTATGAGCTCTTTAAGATAAGATGGTGCCTGACCATTAAGAGCTTTGTATGTGAGAAGAAGGATTTTAAATTCTATTCTGGATTTTACAGGAAGCCAATGCAGAGAAGCTAAGACAGGAGAAATATGATCTGTTTTACTGGTTCCTGTCAGAACACGTGCTGCAGTGTTCTGGAACAGCTGAAGAGTCTTAATGGACTTTTTCGAAGAGCCTGATAATAAGGAATTGCAGTAATCCAATCTAGAAGTAACAAATGCATGGACTAGTTTTTCTGCATCATTTTTAGACAGGATGTTCCTGATTTTTGCAATATTACGTAGGTGAAAAAAGGCGATCCTTGAAATTTGCTTAATGTAAGAGTCAAACAACATGTCCTGATCAAAGATAACTCCAAGATTTCTCACAGTGGTGCTGGAGGCCAGGGGCGATGCCATCCAGGGAAACCATATCTTTAGATAATGCGTCACGGAGGTGATTAGGCCCTAGAACAATAACTTCAGTTTTATCTGAGTTTAACATTAGAAAATTGCAGGTCATCCAGGTTTTAACATCCTGAAGACACATTTGAAGCTTAGCTAACTGATGAGTTTCATCTGGCTTGATCGATAGTGAAAGTTTATGGAGTGTTTCCTGATAATATTGCCTAAAGGAAGTATATATAAAGTGAAGAGGATTGGTCCGAGCACAGATCCTTGTGGAACTCCATGACTAACTTTGGTATGCATGGAGGACTCATCGTTAACATGTACAAACTGAAATCGATCTGATAAATAGGACTTAAACCAGCTTAGAGCGGTTCCTTTAATGCCAATGAAATGTTCCAGTCTCTGTAATAGGATCTGATGGTCAATGGTATCAAATGCAGCACTAAGATCTAGTAAAACCAATACAGAGACAAGTCCTTTGTCTGATGCAGTAAGGAGGTCATTAGTAATTTTCACCAGTGCTGTCTCTGTGCTATGATGAGCTCGAAAGCCTGACTGAAAATCCTCAAATAAACTATTGCTATGTAGAAAGTCACACAGCTGTTTGGCGACTGTTTTCTCCAGGACCTTAGAGAGAAATGGAAGGTAAGATATAGGTCTATAGTTGGCTAAAACATCTGGGTCCAGGTTGGGCTTTCTCAGAAGAGGTTTAATTACAGCTACTTTAAAGTACTGTGGCACATAGCCTGTTGATAAAGACAAAATGATCACATCCAGTAGAGAAGTGCTGACTAAGGGTATAACTTCTTTAAGCAGCCTAGTCGGGATGGGGTCTAAGAGGCAGGTAGATGGTTTAGATGAAGAAATTATTGAAGTTAGTTGATAAAGATTGAGGGAAGCAAAGCAGTCTAAACATATAACTGGTTTTACAGCTGTTTCTAAAGTTCCTGAGTATAGAGTTAAGTCGGTGCCAGTTGAGTGAAGGTCTTGGTGGATTTTGTTTCTAATAGCTAGAATTTTATCATTAAAGAAGCTCATGACGTCGTAACTACTGAGAGCTATGGGAATACTTTGCTCAATAGAGCTATGACTTTCTGTCAGCCTGGCTACAGTGCTGAAAAGAAACCTGGGGTTGTTCCTATTTCCCACTATTAATGACGAGTAGTATGCTGATTTGGCATTAGGGAGGGCCTTCCTATGAGTTTTAAGACTATCTTGCCAAATTAAATGAGAAATTTCCAGTTTGGTGGAACACCAATTCCTCTCGAGTTTATGCAATATTTACTTTAATTTGCGAGTTTCAGTATTATACCATGGAGCTAACCGTCTTTGTTTTAGTATTTTCTTTTTTAGAGGGGCTACAGAGTCAAGTGTTGTTCGCAGCGAGCCTGCAGCACTATCAACAAGATGCTCGACTTGGGAGGGACTGAAATTTGCGTAAGAATCCTCTGTTACTTTGATACCTGATAGTGAATTTAGAGCCGATGGGATCACATCCTTAAATTTAGCTATAGAGCTATCAGACAGACATCTTGTATAGAAATTATTGCCCAATGGAGGATAGTTCAGCAATACAAGCTCAAAAATTATCAAACAGTGGTCAGATAAAGAGGGATTCAATATCATAATCTGATATTAGTTCATTTACTAGTACACCTTTAGAAGAGAGAGATCTGATGTTTAAGAGTCCACATTTTACTCTCCTATTCGTTTGCACTATTGCTCTTGTGGTTTTAATTTTTATGAGGTTTTTATGCACATCTCCTCTTCTGTTTACCTTTGATTTAAATAATTTCAATGGTCGGGGGACAGACAGCATCACTATAGGGTTTTCACTAAGTAACTCCTGGAATGGAGGAGCAGAGAAGTGTGTTAAACTGCAACTCTGTGGGTAACTGCTGAATTAGAAGGGCAGAGAAGTGTGTTAGACTGCGACTCTGCCTCCTGGTCTCAACTCTGGGTTGTCATGGATTTGGTCCGCTAATAAAGTTGGCCAGATTTCTAGAAATGAGAGCTGCTCCTTCCCAAGTGGGATGGATGCCGTTTCTCTGAATCAGACCAGGTCTTCCCCAGAAAGTCTGCCAATGATCTACAAAGCCCACATCGTTTGCTGGACACCACCTCGATAACCAGCGGCGGAATGGCGACATTGCGGCTATACATGTCATCACTGGTCAGATTGGGCAGGGGTCCAGAGAAAACTACGGTGTCCGACATTGTTTTTGCGTATGTACACACCAACTCAACATTAATCTTAGTGACCTCCGATTAGCGTAACCGGAGTCATTACCGCCGACGTGAATAACAATCTTACTGTATTTACGTTTATCCTTAGCCAGCAGTTTCAAATAGGACTCGATGTCGCCCGCTCTGGCCCCAGGGATGCATTTGACTATGGTCGCTGGTTTCGCTAGCTTCACGTTTCGCAAAATGGAGCTGCCAATGATCAGAGTTGGTTTCTCAGTGGGTGTGTCGCTGAGTGGGGAAAATCTGTTAGAAACAGGAAGTGAATGGTGGTGCCCAGTGAGCTTTGAATGCTTACGACTATTCCTCCTTAGGACAGTCACCCAGCCACCCTTTCCTGGCTGCTCAGTAAATGCTGGGGAACGGCTACCAGAGGCTAACTCAGGCCGGTCCGCACCGACTACCGGGGACTGGCTAGCTACAGTAGGCTGATCTACCAAGGTGCGGAGCCGGACTTCTAACTCACTGAGCCTGAGCCTCGCCTCCATGTCTACAAATAAACTACACTTGTTACACGTACCATTACCGCTAAAGGAGGCAGAGGAGTAACTGAACATCTGACACACCGAGCAGGAGAAAGCAGGAGAGAGAGAGGGAGAAGGAGAAGCCATTGTTAGCTGCTAAGCTAAAGCCGCTAACGGCTAAGCTAAAGTACGGTAGCGTTGGCTACCAAAACTTTTGAAAACTATGAGATCGAACAGCAGTCACTAAAGATGGAAAGAACTGTGAGTGCTTAGGCAAACTTACTGTAAAAAATAAGTGTTTAGCGGACAATTGGCCGCTGTAATGACAAATCTAACAATTTTATCTAGTATTTAGCGAGAGCAGCAAATACGCTACCAACACACAAGCACCGGAAACGGAAATGAGTCATCACGCTTACCGCAGTACGTCAGCACGTCCAGAAGCCAACCAAACATGATCTCTTAGCTCAATTCATGTACCTGTATCTGTGTCTGGTTACTTTGGTCGGTTAGCCATGCTGCTAGCGGTTCAAGAAAACCACATTTGTACTGTATCCCCAGTGGTCAAACTGGCCTCTGTCGGTCTTGGAGGCTGTGCTCGGTCCTGGTCCAGCTGCCGTGTTCACTCACTGGGAGCTGGAATATATTGAATCATATTATCAAATTAGGTTGAATTCACTGGGCCCGATCTACGAACTATCCCGAATAAAGAGTACTAAAATTCTATAATATTGCACGTGTAGAACCTGAGGCACCTATGGGTGATCAACTAAGAATTATTGCAAGAGCAATCACAATGGAGATGGCAGTAGGGTTTCCAGTTGTGTCATGTTCTATTATTCTGTCATTTAATGTAGGCTTTTGTGTGAAGATTTTTGTAGATGAAGATGAATACGATTCAATAAAAACAAGAGTTGTATTGTCTATCATACAAGAGCATTTTTTATTGACACAATGTTGTTAATCTGTGAATGGTGATATGAAATGTTAGTGTAGTTTCTGAATTTAAAAATCCCACATGTCAACCAGCGAAGTCACACGGAACTCACATTTGAAAGAAAGGACCCCCACCGTACAGCAAAGGGTGTTACACACCATCAAGAAGCCAGCATTGGTGCTGACCCACTATTGGAGGGTTTACCAACCCACTGCTACCACTCCACCCTCAATGGTTTCAGATGGAACTCAATGTGGCGGACCCTCCCCATGAACGCGCAAATGGAGTGGAAGTAGGTAGGGAGAGGGAGTAGCAAGCAGTTTAGGAAAAAGCCCAGAGACTCTCCCCTTACCCTTACTGCGCTAAAATCTTCGATACTTAAAAGCTGCAGGTTGGGCCTTAATATTACTTGTCATTGATTTACATTCCTGTGAGTACAGTGAGTACTTACATTGCAGGTTTTGAAGACGTCAGTCAACCTCTAGCAGGTTCACTGGGGAGCCACGGGGAGTCGGATGGCAACTCATGTGTACCTCGTGTTGTTCCTAGATTGACAATCAAAATAATTATTATTATACAAATATTTTTACAGCACATCAAGCTATAAAATGTAACAATTTCTACCAATGTATTTCTAAAATAATAAAATTGATAGCAGTAACAAATCCATACAGCTGCAACTACTAAAGACAAGTCAAATTTAAACAAACACAGTAACTCAAACAATGGGTGAGACATAGCTAACTATAACCCGTGCAGTAGGGCTCGACCAGAATATTTGACTATTCCTTTATTGGGCTGGTATTCAGTTTTCAGTTTTGGGATGTGGAGATTCACACAAGCACCAGCTACAGTTCTGTCCTGCAAAACGCTGCCCACACACCAGCTTGCACTGCAATTCTCAGTTTCTTTCTTGCTGTATCATACAGCGACAGACACAAACAGGCTGCTGTCCGATTTCAATTGTCATTGTCAGCCGTATGTTTTACTGTTTTTACGTGTTTTGAACTTTTTCACCCACGGTTCTGTGGTAAAAACTGCAGGTGAGCTGCTTGTAGAGAAGGCCTATAGTACAACACATAAGTATAATAGATATAATACGTTTAATACATCTCTCTCTGCTTGTGTCTCTGTAACTGTCCGCATAGCGACTGATCATGGAGGGAGTTGGTCTCTTGGACGGATAGAAAAATATAAAGTCATAAAATCTTAGCAAAATTGAGGATTTTCTGTCTTGGGAGGGCAGCCCAAGAATTTAAAAACAAGCTTGTGAAAGTGAAAACTTGTACCGGAAAACTTGAGCAATGACAATTGAAAGTAGATGGCTCTATCCCCTAGCCATCACAAGACAATATCATAATCAAATTTCACTATTAGAGGTCCCAATCTGTATTGACTGACCATTATGTGATCAATATTGTTGCTGCCTGTACAGGGCAGTCAGTTGTGGTGTGTATCTCTCAAGCTTGCATAAGAATTGGTTGCATAGGTTTAACAGTTGTAAAGTGATGAACTCAGCAAACACCTGCAAAAACATAAATGTATGCAAATGAATGCATTAATACCTCATATTAATTTAATCTTTAAGACTTAGTTCCCAGTTTATTTGGTAAATCTAGCTCAATTTAATGCAGTCTAATCTAACATTTCTGCAATAAATCCTCCCTTCGGTTATTGTTACAACTGTATGTATGTTTTTGTCTATGTATTTGTCTACTTATATCAGTGAGGCCATGCTAAATAAAAGACACTCAGCTATTTATAACGCAACACAGTTCACCAGACCACAAACTACATCTGCCAAAATGAACAAATAATAATATTAAATTTAAATAAAAGCTGAACATTCCTCACAAACTTGAATTACCACAGTGGAAAAATATTCCTATACACACACATATTACAGCCACTTCAGATGAGGCAACCTGTATCTGCAATTGAAGTGCTTAAGGGTTTATTAGGTTAGGTTAGGTTATTAGGTTCACTGGTGATAAAATGAAAAGTCATCAACACTATTTCAGGATACATCTAACCGAAATGTCTTTGAAGCCGAGGAAACTCAGCGCTCAGGTACACTTGAGAGGACAGATTTATTAAAACAGATTAGAACAGATATAAGTTAAATATAATAAACATATTAAATACTCATCATGCAAACATAATAATTACACAGTTCCAACTGATCTGACTTGAAAATGTCCCAACTGGAGGGGTTTTCATATCATATTTAACCTATATTAGTGAAACTAGGCTTAACATACATAACCCTACATCTTATTACAAACACTGCGTTCAGATAAGTTACTGCTTGTTAACTTATATGAAGGCAGAGGTTGACTGTCTCCACAGTAACGTTCTAGCACTAAAGTAACGTTAACTAAGTTACAGCAGTTCAGTGCACAGTGAACATTAACATTACTTTATTGTGTTAGCCAGCTAACTACAAGTATTGTTAGCCTTTCTGTTAACATTACTGCGCCTGAAAACAGAACTTTTTCACTTACCAGACCAAAACGTACAAGGTGCAGCCCCAGATGAAAAGTCATAAGTGTTGACAACTGTCTAGCTTACGTTAGCTAACGGTTGCTAACGTTAGCATAACAGGAATGCGGCAAACTGACCTCACATAACTACAATTAGACCGTGTAGGCAAGAGGTAACGTTAACATTGTGGAAGAATACTTTTGTAATATAATGTTGTAATATTTGGAATCTCTCATCAGTTAAAATATCGTCCACGTGTGAGAAGTTGGCTAACGTTAAACAAGCTAACTTTAGTTTGATGTACTGTAGATTTCCCTGCCAAACTGGCATTCCTACAACCACGTAGCAATTAGTTTCGCATGAATAAATAACTGCCTATTTAGCAGTAGGAAGTGTTACCTTACTGTTGTACTTTCACAGCCCTTTCAAAAAATGTGTTTGGCTGTCATGTTAGCTTGTTAAATTAATCTTGCTTTGTTCATGCTTGTATGTTGTTCCTCAAATGTAAGTTGCTTTGGATAAAAGCAGCTACCAAATGAGTAGATGTAAAATTGACAGTCTTGTCTCAGTAATGTTAAGTTAAAAAAGCATGCTATAGGTGGTGGTCTTGACAAACTGTTTCTTTAAGGGATGGATATTAAATGAGCCCAGGACTAAATTATTGATTGTGTTGGTATTGATAAGGTGCAACTTCACTGGTTATTTTATCTCTGCTTCCTAAGTTTTAGTGTAAGTTAGTTTAATATAATGCTGCAGCATCTGCCTCATACACACCAAGCAAAGTCAGCAGACTTTAGTGCTGAAAGGACTGTGGGGCCAGTAAAGTGAACAAGGTGGAGTGTATTCCACTTATATAATAAACACATTTAGTGTGTTTAACTAACACGTTAATGGATGTGTCAAGAGTTGAAATCGAACGCAGGTCTCTCACTCTAAAGCTGCGTGTCTTATCCACTGCTCCACAACCAATAAATATGCTCATTACTGTATGTAGACTTGTTTAGCTTTTGGGTGTAGTTTATTCAAAATCTTACTGTACTTGTTGTTCACAGTTGGGGTAATAATGTTTCAAAATTATGTGGAATTACATATTGCTTTATTGGAAAATTTCATTTTACACCCTGCGAAAGCATGTTTTAATCGCCACACACATTATTTTTTATTATTATTTCTAAATGAACCTGCTTTGCAACCTGCCTTGACTTCTCCCTGCACTCACTCACACACCTTTATCTCTGGTCTCTCACTGCAAACACACCAGCTTTCCTCGTCTCTCTCTCTCCCTGTCTGCTCCCCTGAGTTTCTCCATAAGCATACAAGGTGATACACTAGTCAGTCGCATGACAAATCTCAGGGCCGACGTGCTAGCAGACAGGGTTAACGTCCTTCGTGTTGCTGTGCATTACAACCACCACTCCACTAGATGGCACTGTCACAAAAGAACTATGGTCCTAGAACCGCGGTCCCAGGATTGCGTGGTCCTGAAACTGCAGCTACAGGGAAATTATTTAGGCTACTCTTAGGCTTTGCACCAGGAGAGTTCCAGGGAGGACTACCACCTTTCTTAGCGTTTTTACCCCGTACACAGGACCCCTGCTTCTTAATTAGCTGTGTTATGTATGGTTTTGTCCACTGTTTTGGTTCCATGGTAAAGTAGGCTATTCACTTCTAACTGGTGGGTTTTGGTTTCAGCACTGCAGTTTTTCATCAGTGGAGATGGGAAGCGTCTTGCTGCTAATTAGCATTAGCTAAGTTCAATGTTTCCTGTGAATGCAGTCATGTACTCATGTAGGCTAATGTTGCTTAGGAAATTTATGTGTTGAAAATATGGTAATTGCCCACTTTATCTGAATAAATTCCAGTCCCCATGATTTGTAAGTATCCAAGACATAACAGACTGCTCATAATTTCTAGCAGGAAACAAAATAAGGATATCAGCAAAAGAAGTCAAGCAGAGGCGAGAATAAGCAGTAAAGCATGTACGAAGCGGTAACTTCACCCATTAGTTTGCAATGAAGCAGATTTGAAGTCTTAAGTAAATGCCATTTTGGTGGTTGTAGTCTGGACCTTCCAAATCAGAGCAGTGGGGTGAAACAAAACCACAAGTACAACCCGACTGGGACGATCAAAGGAAAGACAGCCATGTTGCTTTTTATGCTTTCTTCAAAGGCATTACTGTACACATGGCAACACAAGATGGCAGTGTTCCACTTTTATTCCTAATACACATGAACTGAAAGAACTCGGCTTACGTGCAGTTTCAAGTACAGTTTGTGTTCACACCCTCATTCAGAATTCACTATGATCCCTCCTCTTGTATATCCTTCCAGTCTTGTATAAAGTCAATATCATAGAGGGAATCTATGGTTGATATATCTTAGCAGTTTGTATTGGTGCAGCCTGCAGTGGGTTCATGTCTCCTTAAAGGTTTATTTTGGTTGTATGTAAATGTATAAATATGGTTTTATCAGACTGATTCACAAACTGTAGGCTCAGAGCCAACACTCCTCATATTTAGTCATTTGAAGAAAATAAGAATAAATTAAAACACTTCACACGAAGACTTTTGACGAGGGACAAAGCTCTTCTGTAGCAAGTCCAGCTTAACAGATAGCATCAACATTCATGATGGACCAGCAGAAGTACAGTTGATTTCAGTTTTGGAGCTCAGCCTTTTTATCTTCTGTGAACTGTGTGTGTCAGTCCCTCTCACTGCTTCAACAAACTGACGCAGCACGAAAACTGCTCATGTAACTCAACCACCCCGAAAAAGCCATTATGAGGCAGAGAGATCTCATTACATCACCAAGCTGACGCTCCGTTTTGCTCAGCAATTTATGTATGGCAGATACCCACGCGCACACACACACACACACACACACACACACACACACACACACACACACACACACACACAACACACAGTCTCATGTCATTTCATGTCAAATGCAGATCATAATAATGTACAGATCATATCAGTGTTCATAGTCACTCATCACCGCAGCCCCTTCCAGGGACTATATATATGGAGCGGATGAGGGGCAGAGGTCCTCCTCAGTCCTGCAGATTGGATATGCATTACATTTAGCTTGAGTATCCTGATTTGGTGGTAAAGATGCTTTTCTCACCAGCCCACTGTGTCATCCTGCTACTCCTCTTGAACTTTGTTGATGCTGGTGAGTGAGTTGCTGAATGTGATAACAGATTTACACAGATTCATGTTTGATTGTATCCACTGTCCTAAAACAAACAGACTTGACCGCTTGATGGTGTACAAAATGAAAGCGATTTACTCGTATCAGAATTTGCTATGGGTTTTGAAAAGTTGACACCAGACTTCTAGCACAAATATGGCAAAGCTGAGGCGTTCCAGTAATGCGTCGTACTTTGCGCGTCATTTCTGGTGGAGTTTATTTTTGCATTTGTCAGATATGAGCTGGAAGAAAAAAGAAAACAGATGCTGGTGGTGACAGTGAATCCCTTGGGAGACTATTGTTGGATATTGACTGCTCCTGAAATAGATCCCAGATTTTGCAGGTAGAGTTTTAAGTATTTTTGTCAACCATCATGAACATAAACCTCTAGGTGCAGATTTGTTGATGGTGTTATTATGAGTCAAATGGCTGATAGGGCCACGTAGGAGGCTTTTCTTAGAGCAAGCTGGATCAACACAGCTCTGGTATTGCAAGGTCAGTAGGTCAAGACTTAAACTAATACAAACCATTTAGTGTGTATTATTTCCATGACTGCAAAATTGTCATTCTCTCTTTTCCCTACGGTGCCAGGACGGATTCTGAGCAAGATCAAGGAACGTGCGCGTAACGTCCAGCTGCAGAAAGCCAAGCAGCATCTCCTGGCACAAACACTCAGTGGTCATCAGCCTCTCCAACATGTGAGGGAGGGCAGGATTCACCAGCAGCTGAACCATTTCAACCGACAAGATGTTAGCACCTTCCCTCAGGTAGAGAAAGCTCAAACAATGTTAGAAATATTTACCTTTCATAGTCTGGCATGGAGCTGTCCAGTGTGAGTGCACTGAGCAGATGGTTATATGACATTTGAAACATAAAAAGCGATGCACTCGAGACTTTGGCAACTTGATGATAAAAAAAGAAAATCTGCATGATGGCAATTTCTTATTTCAAGGATCAAATTAGATGCCATCGCATGTTATTTCTGTGGTTAGTTAAGCTTTTCTAATGCAGCAAAGTTAATAAAACTGCAATGTCAGCTTAAATGAGAAAATTGTACTGCAAATAAAAGGTTTCCTGTCCCACGCTGCTTTAATTTTGCTCTACGGATAAGAGCTAAAAATGAGCAAAATCCAATGGTAGCAGTTTTCCAGTGAATGAGCACTCCTTCCAAATCATGGTTGGTTTTCACCTCCCCAGCTCCACCAGGCAGTGACAAGACTGAAATGTCACTCACTGCCATTTGATGCTGCCAATGTGCAAATGTGCCCACTGCAGCATTAAATTAAGGATTACTTACACTAAGAGTTTGGATGTGCTTCTAGTTTGGCTAAACCTGAATAAAACATTTCTTTCTTCTTTTTTTTCTCTGCCTCTCTTTGCCTGTTTCTTTCAGAGGTTCTTTGTGAACGAGGCGTACTGGCAGAATCCTGATGGTCCGGTGTTCCTTTTCATCGGAGGGGAAGGGCCCATCTTTGACTTTGATGTTCTGGCAGGTACAGTAGGATTCTTGCAGCACACAGTCGAACGGATAAAATACAGAATATGCCTGAATCAACAAAAAAGCTGACACACCCTCACTGACTTGCAAATGAAAGTGGAAACAGAGAGTGAAGCATCATATTGTGTGTCAGTAAGGTGACACTTGTTTGCAAGCACATTTACTTTACCTTTCTTGCCATCTAATGTGCTCTGCAAGTCCCCATCAAATCCATCACTTACATTTTGAATTTGAATATTGGCTTTCTTCACAATCTCTTCACAAACTCTACAAGATGTAAATGATATAATATATATACTCAGAAATCACTGTATGTAACATGTCTTGTCACCTAGAGTCATAATATCTATGAAAATTATTTGTAACAAATCTTTTGTCCTGAAAGTGCTGCAGGGACAAAGTATTTTTGTAAGCCAACTTGGAAGTCAGCATCACCCTGGGTCCCTTGATGAAAAGCCAATAGGATTTTTCTGTTTCTATTTTGAATTATTGCAGAAAATAAGCTTTATTATACTTACACATTTTGTTGAGCAAATTAACTTCCACAAATGAACACCACCACAAGTAAAAAATTAACAACATCATGGCCGCTAAGCTTCCAGCTTGTAATTGCGCAGTGTTCGTCTGTGGTGGCGTTTAAGCTCTTGACAACCTCTGTTTTTTAGAAACATGTAAAAGCTTCAGAATTATAGAGTAGGGTATCAACTGGTGTATTTTATGTTGTAAAACAAAATGGGAATATATCGTAAACTTGTGTGAACCGCACACCCAATTTCAGGCACCTAAACAAAAAACAACTTACTTAAGACCTTTGAGACGAGGGAACCGGAAAATACTATTTTTTATGTTTTAGGACCCATTCCTGCAGCGCTCCATGGGGGGAAAATAATTTTAGATTCCTGTAGGGGTTGATACTGTTGTTCATCACCCCATCATACATTTTACCTTCTCTACCTACTTTTCTTATAAAAAGTGTTAGAGCTCTTATCTGCTTCCACCAGGTCACCATGTTGAAATGGCTGCAGAGCACGGAGCTCTGCTATTAGTTCTGGAGCATCGTTTCTATGGTGGCAGCATCAACCCTGACGGCCTCAAAACAGAGAACCTGGCAGATCTGAGCAGCCAGCAGGCGTTAGTGTCAGCTTCCTCCCTGTGTGTGTGTCTGTGTGTACATGTATGACTGGAAATGTGTGTCTTTCCCCTTGTTCTTCACCTCCCTTCCTCTCCGTCACATTTATGTGCATGTGTCTCTTTTTCAGTTGTTTATGTTTATTCAGTTTTCCTTCTCTCTGTCTATTTATGTGTGTTTGTGTTTGAGCATTTGGTTGGCCACCAGAAATCTTGTTCACTACACAAACACTTGGATCAGACGTTTCCCTGTAAATTGTACAACACGGCCAACACCCAGCCAATCAGATTCAAGTACTCTCCCGGCCTTGCTTGGCACAATTCATAGTAAAGTACACACTGACACCATAAGCTTCTTTTTTAAAAATCTAATAAAAAACATGTTGCGTCCCAGGGAACCGAAGTAGGCTACATTTTCCAGGGTCAAAAGAACCTCATTACATATGTGAATGCGTCTCACGCTGTCTCTTCCTTTTTCATTTTCAAAGATAATCTGTTTTTTTGCATGTTTCCCATGTATGTGTCGTGTGTGAAAGACTGAGTTTCCTCAGTTTCCAGACTTTGTTTGACGTTTGTTGAACAAAGATTTTATTTGTTGTTTTTTTTATTTCCAGGCTTGCTGACTTGGCTGTATTCCACCAGTACATCAGCCAAAGCTTCAATCTGAGCCACAGGAACACCTGGATCAGCTTTGGAGGCTCGTACGCTGGAGCTCTGTCTGCCTGGTTCAGAGGAAAGGTGCAGGACTGGAGATACGAACGACACCTCAAAAACTTTAATTTTATATGATATGTATTTAAAAGAAAAAGCCATTTTTGTGAAATTATGCTTGAACTGTAAAAACGTTTCTAAAAATTGGTACAACTACTAATTCATGCCAGACACCATGATTATGAGAACATTTAGGAAGACATGTCTCTTAGTTCTGTGTAATTTTACAAAAGATATCAAACCAGAATCTTTGTATTAAAATACACCACACAGAAGAATAAAATCTTCAGGCTTTAGCTACACAGACCATACTTGTTAGTAGGATCAAATCATTGTTGGTTTTGATCTTCTCATGGGATACCATATATGTGGCCCCTCTAAAATGGGCTTAGAACACAGTCTTATTTTTACACCCCTGGTTTGTGAAACGTTTAGGATGTATTTTCTATTCTTTATATGACACACAGGTCAGAGATACATAAGACCTTGTATGAATGCAGCATCATACATATTAATAAATGTTTTGTGTTACCTCTCTGTCTCTTCTGCTTGCGTTCTACTGCAGTTTCCCAATCTGGTGTACGGAGCTGTGGCCTCCTCTGCTCCTGTCAGGGCAAAGTTGGACTTCTCTGCCTACACCAATGTAAGTTTGCGCAATCTATGGTCACAATTTTGGCATAGCATATATTAGGATTTTTAAAAATACTAAGGTCATGAGTGTAAATGTGTAAAGAATGTAACACCCAAATACCTAGAAATATTACCAAGGACGTGCCCTTAGTGTAGCTACAGCATTTTACATAAATATCACAAATTAGCCTCCTTTAAATAACCATATTCTCACACTCACATCTGTGATTTCTTCTGTTTCAGACTGTTGGCTTGAGTCTCATGAACGAAGCAGTTGGTGGCTCCAAAAAGGTGTGAAGACAGCCACCTGTCTAAGCTTTGTATAACAGGGATTCAATTCCTGTCTGTCACAGGTGTTAAAATTCACCCTCACCCTCTACTTGCAGTGTCTGGCTGCTGTGCGGGAAGCCTTTGCTGCTGTGGAAGCAACACTGATGGGCGGTAATGTTAGTCAGGCGGCCATGGACTTTGGCTGCTGTCAGATCCCCAAGGATCAAGACGACCAGGTGACGGCTTTATGAAATGCTTTAGCAGACCAAAATTGTGGTTGTAAAAGTACATCTTGTTTAGGCATTTTTGTCATTTTTTTGTTGTTGCTTTTGCTTTTTATTTTAGACTTCTTCACCTCATGCTAGTCTAGTGAACCCTCCATACTTTGTACCCCATTCATCAACACCAACTGTCATGCTCCAGATGTTCTCATCTGAGTCAAAACTAGATGTCAATTTAGCTCTATATCAGAGTATATTTTGTTGCAATATTATTTTATTCAATTAAACTGGCACTGTAGATTGGTATTGTCAAGTTTGCATTATCCATTACCTATGGCTTTACTATTTCCACTGTTTATGTTACTATGTTAGCTATTTTAACCATTTATTCATCACTTTAGATTTAGACTTTTAGCACTCAACAATTCATTAATTGCTAACAAATATTCATGCACTCTCAATTGCAACACTTTGCTGACTCTATATGTGTTTATATGTTTTAATCAAATTGATGTTTCTGTTGCTGTTCTAAAAAATAACTTCATCACATTTGCTCTCTTTCTAAACTTTTTCTATACTTTTTTTTTTTTACATCACTACTTCAGATTGAGCTGATGGAAAACTTGGCCGGCATTGTCATGGGAACAGTGCAGTACAATGAAGAAGGGGTGCTCATGTCTATTAATGAGCTCTGTGCTGTTATGACCAATAAGGGCGAGGCATGTGACGGCGAGATGGAGGCTTACAACCGCCTTGTTAAACTTGCACAGGTATGACTGTAAGTGGCACTGACAATGACATCAGAAGGACGACCTCCTGCATATATTTTTGTGCACAGTATAACCACCAGGTGTCACTGTTGAGCCATTTTCATGAATTCCTTAATCAGCGACAGGCTTGTAGTGCCCCCAGAGTTCAAATGGAAAGCTGCAATCATCTGGGATTTCTCTTGCCAGCAGGATTATGCAGCAAGAGACCAAAGGCCAGGTGTTTTCTATGTGTTGTGTGTTTGTTTGTGCACTTTCAGATCTACCGTTCCACCAGCAAGGAACAGTGTCTGGACATCTCCCATGAGAAAACAGTGAACGATCTGATGGACACGTCCCTCCACTCAGGGAGGAGAGTCGAGAGACAGTGGACCTACCAGACCTGCACTGAGTTTGGCTTCTGTACTAAACAGATACACACACATGCAAGAACACACATAAAAGCAGAAGTGATTCTTTCCTGATTTATGTCCTAACCCTATCTTTGTGTGTGTAGACCAGACTTGTGAGGATGCCACTTGTCCGTTCTCTGGGTTGCTGACCCTGCAGGCCCGGACTGACGTTTGTACCATGCTGTTTGGCATTTCCCAGCATTCCCTGCAAGGACGCATTGCCTTCACAAACACTTACTATGGAGGGGACAACCCCCCTACACACAGGGTCCTCTATGTCAATGGTGAGACTGGGTTTACTAGAGGCAAAACAAAACCAAAACAAAAGACTGAACCGAAGGAGTAGCTATTTGAGTAAGTGAACAGTGAGATGAGGGAATCTCACCACAGTGCTGACTAACTTAAAAATCCATATCGTCACTGCTACAGGTGGAATTGACCCATGGAAGGAGCTGTCAGTGGTCCAGGACAGGAGTGAAGAAGGAGAAGAAGCCCACGCAATTTTCATCAAGGACACTGCTCACTGTGCTGATATGATGAGCAGAAGAGCTACAGACCGCTGCTCGCTCAAGAATGCCAGAGAGGTATGTATGCCTCAACTACATGTAATCTGCATTACAAAAGCGTAGATAAATAAGTTCTCATATATTTAACACAAGGTCCACTTACCGCATATTTTCTGGAGCTTTCTGGCAAATCTGAAGTTTACATGTCTTGCGTTTCATTATAGCAAAGGTATACTCAATGCAGAAAATGTGAGAGACATGTTAAAATGTTTTTAGATTATTATTACTGATGCATTAATGCGTAAGTAGCATTTTGCCATTGTAGCTGGTCAAGATTTTAACTACTTTATATACTTTTTGTAGTTGCATGTGAGAATGCATTTTGTTGAATAAGCTCATCATATGTTTTTATTGTGCAAAATCTCAATGGAGTAAGAGGTTAACTATAGCTGTCAAATGTTGTGCAGTAAAAAGTACTATACTTGCCTCTAAAATACAGTGGAGTAGAAGTACAATACCACACTGTTGTACTTGAGTAAATGTACTTATATTAACTACATATTTTGTAGTTGCATGGTACTTAGTGCAGAGTCACATTTCTTTGGACGCTTCATTAAAAAAGAACACATGTTTATGTTTTGGGATTTCTAACACATTGTTTTCCCATCGTTCTGCCTCTCAGGAGATTGAGAAACATGTGGCCAGTTGGCTAAAGATGGCTGCCCGGGAGAGGATGGAGAAAAGGACGGTGTGATCAGATCACATTATAACCTGATGAGCTCTTATCACTGTTCCCTGAACCTGATAAGAAGCAGTCAATAAGCCGGTGTGCCTGGCTGTTCTGCTTCACCGTCGTCCTCGTTTTCCTCCATTTCCTCCCTAACCCCATCCTGTTCCTTTTCTCCTTACTGCCTGTCCATAACTGTGTTATAGCACTGCACCTCGTCTGGGTGTTTGTGTGGTGTATTAAGGATTTTGTTTATGTGCCTTTACAGATTTAAAGTTACTTTTAATTTGGGATGCAGAGGAGCTTTATGCTCTGTGTCCCTGGCTACTTTTAATATTTCCTATATACTAAATTTCTCAGTCGCTTATGTTTATACTTATACTTACTTTATATAACTGATAGATGTTTCCTACATATTAGCTTTTCTTGTGTGGCCAGGAAAATAAAAGGTTGTGGTTTGTTTTTTTGCAATATTCATCACTTGCCATGACCTTGTATTGTCACTAGGGTGCGATATTGCTACATATGTGTCAAACACTTCTTTGTAAACCACCAGGCATCAAAATTCAGAATAGTTTGCCACACTGGTATCTATCTGTTGTTCTTAATAAACAGCAGCCAGTGTTGATGATATTGTGTTGCCGTGTTTTTTAACAGCGAGAGAAATCATGGCAAGATGGAGAGTGTTTGTGTGAGGAAGGTGAGGAAGCACCAGTTGTCCCAAGGCCATCTGTTTCTGTGGTGTGTGTGTCTGTGTGTGTGTTATATGTGTGACCCTCTCGGTAGGGGGTCAAAAGTGGGAGGTCATGACCCCTCTGACCCTGTGGGAGTGCAGATCATCAATCAACCAGAGGCTGGACAGAGCAGCAGGAGGGGAAACTCACAAACACACACATACACTAGATACTGTAACACACACACTACAAACATACCTGCGAAACACAACTTAAAGATAAATTAATAAATTACATCAAAGCACATTTAAATCCAACAAGTAATGAAAGCAATAGAATACGATAGAAATTCCTCTTGTGGATTGCTGATGAGGTCCAAAATTCAAAAATGTATCAGCTGCGCTCACACACACACACACACACACACACACACACACACACACACACACACACACATAGTTGCACAAATAAGGCCTCTGACATTTGCTGCCAGCCAGATAGGCGGTGTGTGTGTGTGTGTGCATGTGTTCTATGTGATAACGTACATGCCTTCTTATTCATAGAAAAGTCACAGATGCTATCAGGCACCTTGGCAGAGAGACAGGGCTTTAAAGATGGAAGTGAGTGAACCTGAAACACTTTTTCACTGCAGTGCTTCTTTTCACCCTGTTTCATCCACTCATCTCTTTGCTATTGTAAACAAGCAAACCCACACACATTTACACACACTCCAAGAGCCACTATCAGGGTTATCAGCCAGCACTTGCAGAGCGACAGGGCATGCTTTTTCTCTCTCCATTCCCCCTCCTCCTCCAGCCTGTCCTGTTGATCAATGAGGAAGTTCTTGCGCCTCAACTATTAATCAGAGCCTATCGGCTATCTGTCTGCAGAGCCAACCAATCACGGCCCTCCGACAGCTGGGCCATGAAAAATGTGGCCGTGTGGATGGAGGGGAGGTTGGGGGAGGAGGGTGGTGGAGAGGAGGGAGGTGAAGGAGCACTCTATCTAATCCGAGTCAGGTCACGGCTGCACAACTGCACTTTATGCACTTATAGTTGATTCTCAATGTAATGATGCCCACCACACACACACATGCACGCACACACACACACACACAAAGGAATGAGTGCACAGGTTTCATGGCTGATAGACACTGAAGCATTCACTTCAAATCCACACATTTTGTTTCTGATTCACATTTACATCCCATTGAGGTATTTTGCAGGCATGTAGCACCCACTGTGTTACCACTGCTTTCATTTGGTGACAGAATGATAGAATCAGACAAAAACTACAATGAACACAGACTTCTTATGGGTCTGCAGCAGAAAGCTCCCCTGTGAGAACTATTACACTGTTGATCTCTTGTCCAATAACATGGCCTGTCCTCACGCCTCAAATCTTCGTCAACACACTCCCATCCCTCTTCTGCATAATCACCATGCTCACACTCATCCATTCACATCTTAATGTCGTGATTAGATTACATCTAATGCTATTACACTGCTCCTATCTCTCTCTCCTCTTCACTCCACCTCTGTCTCCCTCTCCCTCTCATCATGGATTTCTTGCAGATCTTATTAGTGTGTGATGGGGACCAGGTCTCCCACTTTGGATTTATGAACCCTCAGACTTCTCTCCTTTAATCTCTCCCTCTCTCCTTCTCCGCTCCCTTCCTGCATCTGTCCATCTATCATTCCCAGGGTTGGCTTGGGCGGAAGAGTATTAATCCCTCCATCCCATCTCTCACTCCTCTGGACAGATGAGAAGGTGAAGGAGGGAGATGGAGATGAGAGGAGGAGGAGGAGGGGTAAAGGGTAGGAGACCTCAGATTACTTTTCATAATATTTCTGTAGCATTGTGGGGGAAATGCTGAGGCATTACCGGTAATGTATGCAGATTTACTAGATGATAGGTCACTGCTTTGATTCCTTCAACAGGTATGAGGAAGAGCTGAAGATGCTGCAGAAGTGAATGTGTGGGGGCGGAGTGCAGAGGCAATAACTGCAGATAGGATGGTAAACAACTTAGTGCGGGTGTGTGTTTGTGTGTTTTATGCAGTGGTTGTATGCATGAAAGTGTAGCCTATGCAAAAATGTATCAATGCCAAATGTGCATTTCTGCAAAAGGGCAGCAGAAAGTGCATCTTATCACCTCTTGATGACCAGGCACAAGGGTAAGTGTTTTTTGTAGGGCTGTTTTGGGAACACGCATGTGCGTAATGGCTTACGTGTATTCCCATACCTGTGGGGGGGAAAATACCCATACCTATTGGGGGAAAAAAATTATATAGCTAAATATGAAACTTTCTTGGAGATCATATTACAGCAGCATAAACAGTATGATCCATTTGACGAAGCACATTAAAATGTGCAATAAGGTCATTGCAATTGGTCAAATTGCAAAGACAAAAATCTTACACAGACTTAATAAGTACAAGCTAATCACCACATACTGTGTGCTGTTTTAATCAACGTGTTATTTATGATGTGTGATGTTTCAGATAGATGTCCATCATGTCTGTCCTCAGAATAAGCAGCTTTCACTGCTATCTTGGTGCAGAATATTTGTTTTTATCTTCTCACCTTCACAGGTACAGGTGCGTCATAAAACACTTGATTTACAGGGAAAAATCCTTCACGCAGCTTATAGAACTGTAAATTCTACATAAATGGGCCTGTGGATGTACAGATAACATGGAGCCTCACACTCAAAACAGGACCTTTTTCCATAGTTTAGTTAAGTAAAGTTAAGCTGGTTAAATAAGCTATTTTGTATTATTTTTTGTGCTATTAATTTGCTATGGATCTTACTTTTAGCAGCTCCTCTAAACATTTTAAATGAAGGTGAAGGCAGGCTGTCAGGTTAGGAGAGACCAGATATATATTAAAGGTGCTTTGTGTAAGAATTTAAATGATTTCAAAACATTCAGAAAATGAACTAACATAATGAACAGAATGTGAACAGTGACATTATGTCAAAGATGTCTATGTATGATGTTTAGGTATGAGGATGTGTTGCGTCATACTGGCCTCTGTCGGTCTCGGAGAATGTGTTCGGTTCCAGTCCAGTTGTGTTCTCTTGGAGGCAGCTGAGCTTGGCTTGCCCAAGGCTCCGGCTCCGGTTTTGGTGCCCATTCCAGACTTAGTGAGTTAATAGGGCTGCTAAATTAGCTGCACGGCTAACTGAGCTAACTAGCTAACAGTTGAGACCTGTTATGTGATTTGTTGCCACCTAATTTTTTGAATTTATGAATTTATGAATTTGAGAGGGGGAGAATAGTCTCAATTCGTACACATCATACCTTTCTCCCTCCAAATTTACCATAATTTTATACTTGATCCACTGTTTTAAATAAAATGGTAAAATTGTATTTTCCCTTCCCACATTAATGTTTATGCCTGTCAAACACACACACACACCGCACACCCAGAGTATGTTCAACAGAATCCAATAAGCTCTGGGAAATCAATTGAAGTGATCAGGACATTTAATGAGTCCAGTTCCTGCAGGCCCAATTCTCCAAAAGGCTAAGAAACAAATTTGGGGTAAAGAAAAGAAATAAACCTTTGACTATCATTCAGGGTAAAGCCGAATCTCCTCCTCCCCTCACACACTCCCCCCTCCATCCAAACCCTTGCAGTGACAGGTAGATTAAGGGGCGTGATAGATGCCCCTCTGTGTGTCTACCTCTCCCCCAAGCCCACCCCACCCCCCCTTTTCCCTCCCCTCCATCCATCATGGCGGCTGGTGTAATTGCGGCTGCGTGGGGCTGGCAGAGGGAGCCTCCATCCATCTCCTTAACAACAAACAGTCAGGAGGACGGATGGCGCTGTGCTCCCCAGTTAATCTCCATCTATAAGAGGGGGGGTCAGGGAGGAGGAGGAGGAGAAGGAGAGGAAGAAAATAACAGAAGGGGGATAGGTAGTGTTGGCTCACTAAGAGATGGCGAGGGGAAGGCAAAAGGAAGGATGGAGACCTGCATAAGAGAGGCCATGCTCAAACAGGTAGAAACAGCAGGGGAAAATAAAAGAGAAAAATGACTGGGTTGGGGGAGAACAAGAGGAACAGGAGGGAAAGTTTGCAAATAGGCAGATAAAGGTGGATTTGCTTGGTGAGGGTGCCAGAAGAGAGAGATGAGGGAGGAGGTGAAAATTTATGTCTATTCCACCAGACGACCCAGAAACTAGAGAGGCACAGACTCATAAAAATGCACTCTGCTCCCCTTAACCACTCCACCAACCCTCAACCCGACTACCCCTCTCTATTTCTATCCCTCTTTCTCTCATGCAGGTGGTGGGGGAGGTCACAGCTCTCTGATGTTTTGGGTGGTTGTGTACATTTGCCGGAGGTCACAACAGCCATATTTTCTTAATGGTGGAGTCACTGAAGTCAACAAGGCTGGGTGGCCTTCTACCTCCCTCCACCTCTCTCTCTGGTAGAGTCAAGTGAACTTTGTGGCAAGGTGAAGGCAGCAGAGATGGTTGTCTTTCACCTTGCAGACGATGCATTACCATGGGAACAGACTCAACAGATTTTTGCTGCAAAAGCAACATGCTGGGCAAAAACTAGAGGATAAGAGCAGTTTGTAGAAGAGCAAAAATCATTCAGTGAGATACAAAGACACAGTCAATCTTGCAGGTCAACATCCGCAGTTATAGACTTACTCTTAGAAACACTTTTGACTCTCTGCTTGTTGTTTTCAAGCCCAGGGCATCGCCTGCAGCAAGGCCCGGCTTAGAAGAGGAGAACCTTGAAACTGACCCTCCAGCACGCAAGCGAACAAGTAAGCAAGCACACAAAGCCACAGACAGGCCCACAAACACATACACACCAGAGTGGCTGTTGTCAGGAACACACATGCATGCTAGTCCAAGCGTACACACTCAACAGGCCTTGGCGGGTGCAGAGGACCGAGCATTGAGCCTTGACAGGGAGTGACAAATAACTGCAGCAGCCGTGACATGCAGAATGGTCCCACGGAGAACCTGCCTGACTGATATTCAGCTGTGTGATGCAGGAAAACAGGTCTGTTTCTTACAGGAGAGCTCCACCGGGAGAGGAGATGGTGTAAACCTGAATTAACCTGTATGGTAGTTGGAGGAAAGCATTTCTTAATATTTTAATCAGCCGCCACACATGCATCTTTACTATTAACAAAAGCATAATGTAAATGAAAGCACACAAGTGACAAGCATCTGAAAACATGTGAAATGACGCTCAGCCTTACAGATTTAAGATATGGGTTGGGAAGTATCCCTCAATTAAACACAAGGTGAGGAACACATAAATAAAATCCTATAAAGACATCAAAGGGAATAATAATAATAATAATAATAATAATAATAATAATAATAATAATAATAATAATAATAATAATAATTGCAAACTCAACCAAAGTATTTCCTTTAAATATTTATTTCTTCTGACCTTATTACAACTCAATATATGGAAAAGTAATGAAGTGATAACCATTGAACCAAATAAGTATAAAGCATTTCTAAATAAGGAAATATGTCATGTTTTGTTTTATGGTTAACTACAGTGTTTATTCTATCCTTTTATTTGCCAAAAAGTCATTCATACACAAAGAAATGTACATTACGTTATCCTACAGTACATAGTAGAGTTATTCTCTCTGGCCTCTTCTGTACAAACTGTTATAAATCTCTAGTAACAGAAATCCAGATAGACTTATTTGGGTTTTGGAAGGGTATAGTAGCCTACTGTGTAAAAAGTACTGTCAACACAAATCACAAATATAGAGCCGATGGGAAATCAATAGTATTTAATCATGTTGCACTGCAAATGCTTCATTTTCTGTAGCAGACTTCTGAAACATGTCATTATGGGTATGTCACTATTGGACATATGTGCCTCTCCTTTGGGATAACATACTGCAGTTGTCTTTCAGCACAGGTTTAACAACATATGCTTGTCATTAACATATGCAGGGCAGAAAAAGGTAAAAGGAGATGCGGTAGAAATGACAGATCTGTTGATGTTTGTGATGTAAATGAGTGTAATCTTCATGTTTAGGTAATAGTCTGTTAGATAAATGTTAGAGACTTAAGATTTATGGTTCAAGTGCCCTGAAGAAAAACAATGAAGCTGCAGCTCAAAAAGCCATTCTCAATTTCTGACGTTTTACTACGCCTCTGATTTGTTGTTTGTGAAGGTTTTCCGTTGAGAGAAACGAGGAAATCTAACTGTCTGTCAGCACGAAATCTTCAGATGGTGCACACTTCAGTGTTAATCCTTTTCATTCAACCTGTTAACAAAGTGAAAACAAGCCTTGGATCGTCTTTTCCAGCCCATTGACACTGCTTCATGGCTGTATTACCGGCTCAGTGTAGGAGGGGGGTTGAGCGCTGTGATCACCCCCGTAGGAAACCAGCGCCCCGCGGAGTTAAAAGACCCCTGGCTGGACGGACGATGCGGGGCCCTCACAGGCCGCCCCACGGTCAAACTCCATGCCGCCCACAGAGACGCCTACCCCGGCCCGCTGTTCCCCGCCAAGCCGCTGCTGATTGAAGTGCGGCCGCCTGTTGGCCTCTCACAGCTGGACCGGGGACAGGGGAGCGTTTTGAATAATTATTATGTTACTTAGGTGTCATTTACAACACAAGACTGGGGGTTTAGATATCCCACCAACACGTGAAAGCGTTTTTTTGTCTCTCTCTTTCTCTCTCTCTAGTTAAAATGAAACGTTCTCACAATAATGGTTTTGTTTTCTCACTTCTCTCAATCAACAAAAACAGGGCCAAAGGGTGACGTTTGGGCAGTGTCAAAAGGCTGCCCTACAATGGATGTCGACAGAAACAATAAAACACTTTGAAAGCGATTACCAGCCAACTTTCTTGTCATCTAGCACGCTTCAAACTTATTTATGACCCGGTTTGCGGAGCAACTTGTAAAAACTCTTCATTTTTATTATGATCCTTATTAGAAATAGCCTAACTCTCCTGCCATGTGCATTTTAAAGTGCATAAACATACTGCAAGTTTCTCCAAAAATGTCTGTTGCGCATGCTGCAGACACTCGCGCGTAAGGGATCTAACACATAACATGGCCTGTTCTTATCACCCTTCTTGATTATCCAGAGTTTAATAGAGTCTGTTAAACATGCTGGAGTGAGCGAGTTATCACTATTCTTCTCCCGAGTTATTCCGAGATGATAGGATGGGGAGGATGGAGGGATGGTGGTGGAGCGATATCAGCTCGGAGGAGAGCCGAGATAAAACGATCGAGGGGGTCTTTTTCTTCTTCTTCTCCGGCGTTTTGTTGTGTGTGATAAGGAGGAGGAGGAGTAAAGGAGGAAGAGGAGGAGAAGGGGGAGAGATGGAGGGAGGGGGGCCAAGAGACCCCGCCGCGTTTTGACCCTCCGAAACCTCCCCGCGCACCGCACACCACCACCATCACCACTCCTCCTCCTCCTCCTCCTCCTTCTTCTTCTTCTTCTCTCCTCTTGAGACTGAAAACACCATCGCTCATTCCCAGCCGTGACATTTTCCAGCCTGTCGCCGTATGCTGCGCGGACAGCGAGCACAAGGAGCCAAAAAGGAAGGGACTCTTTCTATCCGTCTCCCACAGCACCGAGCATCCCGACGGCTGCGAGCCGGAGCTAGAGACCAGGCGGAGGCGAGGCGCTGCAGGAAGCCGCTGCTCCCTTTCACCGGGGTTCTGGACTACACCGGACACGGCCCGAGCAGGGATAGCTACAGCGAATATTTACGTCTCGGTGGGACATTTTACAGCATTCGCCGGGGCTTTGCAAATACGCTACGCTCCTCATCAGCCAATAGCATTTAATAGGCTGCGAGCTTTATTGCCGCTAAGTGTATTATAAACCATTAAGCTCACGTCGGCAGTAGCTTCTACAAGGATATAAACGTCTATAAACCTCCAGTCCCATCATAATGTTGTAATGTAAAACGCGATGGAATCGGAGTAAACAGACACAGAAGGAGCAGGTCTTCACTGTTTCTTATTCTCAGCCTTGTGTTTTTGTTGAATCCGTACAGGCTGCTTTTGCATGATGTTATTCGTGTTTGACAATCTCAGTGCTGATCAGTTATATATATATTTAAAAAAAAACAACAACCACATTCCTACTTTTATTTCCAGGACGCCAGGGACAGAGGGAGGGAGCAAAGCTCGCTGGACTAGCCGAGCAGCGCATCATCGTCTCCGGTGTGGGACTGGCTGTCGAGTCGCATGGAGAAGAGGGTAGGTCTGCTGATTATTAGGCTATTATCTTTTTTTATGAGAATGCTTTGGATTCTATCTTGGATAACAGCTTTTATATCACCAAGGAGAAGAGGTAATTAGGAAGACATCATTATGGGAGCATATGGGTGGGAATCCTCTTTGCGCTGCTGGGTCTCTGGCCATGCAAAACACAAGGCCCACTGGAAAAAGACTAGTGGGCTTCATGTTTAGGGAAACACAGTAAAAAAAAACGCGCCAGTAGAAGCATCACAGCTACCGAGAAATCCCTTTTTGTAGTGTAAAGAAAAGCAGTTCTTCATATGCCACCAAATGTTTATTTGTAAAGCAACTTTTAAGGTCACCACCTTTAACCAGTCATAATCCCTAATTCATAAGGTGATGTGCAGTTCAGTGGATGTTAGGCTATGTAGGTATAACTTGCAATCTAGATGTCAGCAACCTTTCAAAACACTCACAAACTGTTGATTTGCCACTTACATTTAACCCTCTCCTTAGAATAATATGGATTTATTGCTGTGTAATGTCAGCCAGGCGTTAGAATGGCACAAAAGGCTAGCCCAGTCATTAAGAGGCAGAGGAGAGGAGATGCAGCACTTCAACTCCGTAAGTAGGTCAGTTTTTTTGCTACAGTGATTCGGAGGCATGGTGGTGGTGGTGGTGGAGGAGAAACAGTCAGTGGCTGACGAGCAGCAGGCGGACTGAGACCTCTGAGTGGAGGAGAGCAATTAGAGATGTACAGTGTGTAGGCAGAAAATCACTGCTGTATAAAAACAGAGCAGGGTAGAGAGTGCTGAGAAGCAGAGGACACACACACACACACTCACACACACACACGCGCGCGCGCGGAGAGAGAGACCAAAACCAACTCAACCAGCTTAAAATTCAAATAAAAAGATTCGCAATAAAATAGTTTGTTTAATAATATAAATGTACTTTCTGTGTAGGTGATAAAAAGTGGATGTTAAAAAGAGAAGCACGGATGTTAGGCTATGTTTCACGGGCCCTTTCAACGTTAGTGTCTTATTTTGTGCAGTAGTAACGCTGTGTGATAAGCAAACGCTTACGAAATTTGAAGAAAGTCAAATGCAGGTGTTTGCTGGGAACATGTCGTGACCCTTAAAGAGTTTTAAAAGTTGTAGTTGTTTTGTGGCACTGCGCTAATCTCACTTCCATAAGGTCCAGTGTGATTTGTTTGCTTGTTTGTTTTTTCTGCTTTAAATACAGGCGTGATACTAAACGTATATCTGTAACATTTTTTTTTACTTTAGGCAACTTTAACAAATGAGTGATTAACTTTTAGCCTCCTTTGTATTAATAATGCTTTGGGTCGTTTCGTTATAGTTTGTTCCAGCTTGTTTTGTTGTTCTCAGTCTTTTTTTATTTAATTGCAGAAAAAACTAAACTTCAGTCAAATTCGCTTAGGTTTTTGTTTGATTTTCAGATTCTTTCTAGAGGTAAAAAAAAAGTCCTAAAGTAAGGTCACATTTCACTTGTGTTTTCTAAATCGACGCACTGACAAAACTAATGCGTTTGCGTGATAATTACAGGATTATTTCTTTATGTAGAGAAATGGCATTAGTTGTAGATAATAAGCATTATACAAAGAATAAATGTAGATGTTTACAAAGGTAAATAGACCCGTTCCGTCTGTATTATTAGGAAAGGAGAATTATTAATTCAGAGCCTCTGAAATATGAGACGAAGCTGTGCACCCAATACATTTTTTACATTTTATTTTACACAGTTTTCTGTTTCAGTCCAATATGAGTCCAGTTCTACAAAGCTAAATGATGTAATTCCTACATAGGCTCTGGGGATATGTTTTCCCAGCAGCAGCAGCCTAAACACGCCCGTCAAGCCTGCAACAACTTTTCTGCGTCGGTGGAAATAAACACAATTAAAACGTGAAATGAAAATGCTGTCCTGCCACCTGAAGCCCGTTTACCAGCTCTGTGACTTAAAAAAAAGGGAATATTCGCGGAATTTGTCATCTCGACTTGTGCGCTTTGATCCGCTTGACGCACAGAAACCGGATAGGGGCCGTGCGTAAAGAGAGACGCGCAATCCGATAGCGGTGATTGTGTTAATAGCCAGTCTCCATAAAAACTAGAAGGTGTCCCGGCCAGGGCCTCAGAGCAGGTGCTTTCTGTGATCCCGGTGGCCATATGGGACTCTGAAAAACAACAATTTGATAAGCCATTTAGGACAGTGGTTCCCAAAGTGGGCCCCGACGACCTCCAGGGGTCCTGCAGAAGTGTTTGCAGGAGGGCATTGCTTGCACATGAAAAGGGATAATTCAATTTCTCTATGATTTCATTTCCAGTGGTTAACACAGAGATAATTTGCAAGAATAATTGATTTTATGTTGGGTTTGACTATTGCTGCCTCAGCACTTGCAATTTAGTTTTGCTGCACTCCATAAATACCAACAAAAATCATCTCAGTCCCCCTAGAAATATAGTTTTAATTACTGCAAATCTGAAAGAATAAAATAGGTATCACTGTCCCTGCAGTTGCCTCCAGTTACACACATCTGTAGTAAAACACTCACAAGTTTACTCACTATTCAGGCTACCACAAGCACTCTTGTGGTAGCCTGAATTGTCACAGACTAGCCTCAGCAGAACATAGGTTTTACAGCTTGGTTAAAATAACACAGAAGTGAAAGGTGTCCAGGCCAGGCCACATAGCAGATGCCGTCTGCCTGTCTGTGATCCCGGTGGCCCTGTGGGACTACGACTGGAGTCCCCTTAATCCAGCAGAAACAGAAACAGAGGCAAATCTGCTGACCCGAGCAACGTCGCCTCAGAGACATGAGCTGCAGTGAAGCACAAATTAGCTCTGTAACACAGAGGACAGGAGAAACAAGGGAGTCATGTATATTCATAATGCTATGTGTGCAATTGGTGCTTGTCTCTGGCTGAATCTGTGCGTGTGAATGTGTCTGTGAGTGTGCCATGTGTGTGTGCGTGCGTGTGTGTGTGTGCGTGTGTGAGCGGGCCCCAGCGAGGCTGTCACAGCGGCTCGTGAGGGACATCTCAGCACGGCTCCTGCCTAGTCTGAGTTTAGGAGGGAGGAGACGATATTAGCAGCTACCGGCTCATCGTCTTCCTCCAAGGATCTCATCTCCCTCTTTGCTCTTCACCTCCTTTTCCGTTCAGTTGTTTTTTTAATCTTGACTTGCAATGCATTTCTGAGGCTGTCCAAGTGCATTTGAAAGTGTTTCATAATCCTGAGTGGTAGAACTCTCAGTCGTGAGCAATCCTCCAGTTGAAGTGAAAGCAAAGAGATTGTCATGGTTTTCTAATGAGGGAACTGGGGCTTAAGCACACACACAACTGGATTGTACAGTAGTCTACACCGAACTGCAGTCGTTGGTCTTTCACTGTCAACACACACACACACGGGGAGTAGTATACAGCCACAGTATATCGTTGTAAATATTAGAATAATTTCAGTAAAGAGAAGTTTAGGCTTTTCAGACTCAGTTTTTGTTGATGTCTGTTTTGTTTTGTCTTTAATGATTGAAGCCCTTTTCCACTATAACATAACTGTCACTAAAATCTATTAATACTAATACATGAACACACAGGACAGCTGAATCAATTAGTCAATTAACCGATTAGCAGAGCCACTGAAAATGTATCCACAACAATTTTAACCAAAAATGCCATACTGGTTTCAGCTTCTGGATGATTCTTAGTTTTCTATGATTAGAAATTGAATATATTTGGCTTTTTGGACTGTTGATCTGATAAAACAAGCTAATTAAATATGTCATGTTTTCTGACATTTAATAGACCAATTATGAAAATAACTGTCAGATTAATCAGTCCTAATGAAAATAAATGTCAGCCTTTATACACACACACAAAAATGCCACATTCAATTCTAAAAACCTATTGGAAGCACAAAATGCGTCCCACAGCTCAGACGCAAACACTGCAGATCTCCTAACTGAGAGTCCAATAAGCTGTGTTGCTGAAGCCCTCTGACAGCTCAGCCACATAATAAAATCACAATGAGATTTGATGTAAGACAGGCACAGATGTCGAATGTGTCTCATGTTTACTGTCCTCCCATCTAATTTTGTTTCAGTATGAAGAGCTGGTGCACTACTCAGGGTCGGAGGGCATGTCGGTGGGGGGGTACGGCGACGATGTCAGGCCGTTTCCTCCCCCACAATACGGACCCACCATCCCCGACTCCCTCAAACACCACAAAGACCAGATCTATGGGTAAGTGTGTGCTTGTGTTTGAAACCCTAGTGAAAAGAGAGTCTGTTTAAAAGAAGTGGAAGAAGAAGATGTCATCCATTTATTTGGGGGACTTGCATTTTGAAGCCTTGAGTTTGGCAGTTTGGCCATCGCCATGCATTTTTTTAGAGCCAGAAGTGACCATATTTAGACGGGAAGGTGGAGCTAGCAGTTTTCTAAAGGGGCATTCATAATTCACTTTAACTACATTCCCTAAATGTTAATAGGGATGCTAATTTTAGCTAGCGAAAAACAGGCTTAAAACAAATGTGCTTACCGAAACAAACAGCTCACTACTAACGAAATTACAGGCAGCACTCAAAAACAAAGTCCACAGCTGGTTAAATACACACAGTGCAGTGGATGTGATTAGCCTCAATCTTAGCAACTCGTCAGTCACAGTAGCCACACCTTAAAGCAAACCTGCGTCATAATTTATTTTACTCTAAATGGGACCATCATTTACTAAATGAACGTCATGCTGTTTCAAAGAAGACTTCAAACTCGACTGAGACCATAAACTCATTGGGAAAATGTTAACTGAGTTTATAAATCAAATGAGAAGTAGGGTCATTTTGTCACAAACACCAATGCATTTGTTTTTCTTGCAGCCAGTGAAGTCGCCACCTGCTGGCTGTTAGAAAGAATGCGCGTTAAAGTTGCTTCCTTATTGGCTTCATTTTCAGACCCTGTGGTGGAAACAATGATTAAATAGCCCGTTAGTGGCTAGAAAATAATATGTTTTAGTTGCATTTGTACTTTGAGCAGATTAACATACTGTGTATATTTGTATACTGACTATAAAAATAAATGTGAATGTTTACAGCTGTCTGTTTTATAAATACTGTGTTGTAGTTTCTTCTAATACCTTCTGTAAATGTATCGTGTGTACACTATGTCAACTGTTACTGTGTTTATGTATAGTATGTTAACTGTGTGTGTCTGTGTGTACGTGTGTGTGTGCGTGCGTGCAGTCACCCACTGTTTCCACTGCTGGCCTTAGTGTTTGAAAAGTGCGAGCTCGCCACCTGCTCCCCTCGAAACTCCGTTTCCCCTTCAGCCAACTCCCACCTCCCCGGCATGACCAATCTCAGCGACGTCTGCTCCTCTGAATCCTTCAACGACGACATAGCCGCGTTTGCAAAGCAGGTGAGTGACAGCCGTGAGGTGCCAATTTTACAGAACAGACAGTTAAATGTTTTGTAATATTTTTGTTTATATTGTGTTGCAGATCCGTTCGGAGAAGCCCATATTTTCTTCCAATCCCGAGCTGGACAACTTGGTATGATACATGCTGACATCATGCTAAAATGTGAACAAACTTTTTCACGTATGCATTGTGGGATATGTGTTGATAAGTAATCCACATTCTCCTTTCCACAGATGATCCAGGCCATACAGGTTCTTCGCTTTCATTTACTGGAGTTAGAGAAGGTTAGTGCAAGAGAACTTTAGCACTTTTCGGTCAATCTTTACTTTTTTGTGTGGACACTGTGTGTTAAGGAGCTTGTGGGATAGTCTGACATCCAGGACTTGTGTGTCAATGCTAAGCAGCACTATAATCACATGCTGGTTTCCATAAAATTAATGAATAAACAAAGTTTGTTTAATAAGAGAGACTTGAAGCTGTCCTTTAATGTTGACAGCACTACTATGAACTTTTTAGGCACTGATTAGGAAGTGGTGTTAACATGTTAACATGCATGTGCACTGATGAATGTAAATCTGTTTCCGAAGGTGCATGACCTGTGTGATAACTTCTGCCATCGCTACATCACCTGTCTGAAGGGCAAAATGCCCACGGACCTTATCCTGGATGACCGGGAGGGCGGCTCCAAGTCTGACATGGAGGACTTCACTGGATCCTGCTCCAGTCTGTCGGAGCAGGTGAGACGAGCTGAATGTCGGAACAGCACGCAGTAACACTGTAGAAGAAGCTGCATCCACTGGATGTCTGAATAATGACTCCTTGTTCTCTCACCTGCTGGGACTTCCCCATCTTCCTTCACTCCTCCAACATCCTCTCACTCTCTCTGCCCCTTCAGAATGCATCATGGTTACGGGAGCCAGATGAATGCGCCACTACTCCTCTGGGAACACCAGGCACCTGTGGCCTGCCTTCACTCAGCACAGCAGACAACTGTAGCGACACAGGTAAACACACACACACACACACAGTAAAAATACTGCTTAAGTGAAAAAACCACTGCACTGCACAGCAAGGATGCATGAAGTGAAAGAAATGTATGTGTGCAACATTCACACACAGTGTTCTTATTTATGGCAGATGCATATATACAGTAATATGTATCTGGCATGAATTCATCTCATCAGCTAATCATTGTTGTTAATGCCTGATATTGTGGAGTTGATACACTTTAGTCGTTTATATATTTGCAGCAGAATTCACCAGTGTTACTGCGATTGTTCTTAAATTGTATTAATTGTGATGCAACATTTTAATCAGTTTACACATAGGAAAGCATTCATGTTATTATTACTACAATTACATTGAGTTTTGCATGTAGATGTGTTCAATTAAATGTCAAATTTGAAAAGCAACACTGAAAAGTCGCGTTACTTTTTGGCCCAAATATGGTATTGGTAATTGGATGTAATTGTAAAAAAAAAATAAAACAACATACCAGCAAAAACATACAGTAATCAAAGTTACGCCTTAATAGACACTCACCCAGAGTTATGATATGTGCGTCCCTGCAGGCGATGGTCTGGACGGAGGAATGGCCTCCCCCAGTACAGGAGAGGAGGATGAGTCCGACAGGGACAGGAGGAACAACAAGAAGAGAGGGATCTTCCCCAAAGTGGCCACAAACATCATGAGAGCATGGCTCTTCCAGCACCTGTCGGTGAGAGCGCTTTGTCACGTTCTCATCACATCAAAGTTAAATTATCACACTAAAACATATTGAATTTGGACCATAATTAAAACCATCCTGCAGAGCTGTAACAAAAACAAAAAAGACTGTGTATAGCTCTGCATGGGAGAATAATGAAAAAGAGGATTTAGTGTGAGGCAAAACATCTCTGACAAGAATAGATAGAGAGGGGAACCGAGTGTATAATGGAGGTCAATTAAATTAAATGAAAAAACCGGGGATTAAGTGATTATGTGAATATGCTCGCTATTGAATAACTGTGGAAGTGATAGAAATGGAGTGAGTAATTGTTGGTGAGGTAATTAGTTACTAAATGAGGCGGGTCAAATGTTGCCTCACTCCAGTTATTACGTGTGTGTGTGTGTGTGTGTGTGTGTGTGTGCGAGTGAGAGAGAGAAATACAGAGAGGTTGAGAGTGTGAGTGCAGATGTCAGATGGAAGGTCATCAGCATTCACTCATTTCACTCACGTAGGTTATTTCATTGTAGATTATTATGTCACTAGTAGCCTCAAGATTATCCTCTTGTTGGTCCACACACATTTGCCCGCATCAAAAAAAGTCACCAAAGCCTCAATGGTGAGTCTGGAGTATTTCTTTAACCCTAGCTCTTTGTGTCTTCTCCCAGCACCCGTACCCATCTGAGGAGCAGAAGAAGCAGCTGGCGCAGGACACAGGACTGACCATCTTACAGGTCAACAACTGGTCAGTGCACTCTCAAATCAATACGCTAATTCTAACCCTGTGGCTTCTCAATAATCAGTTAAACTGTCATGTTTAAATGCAAAGCATCAACTTTCAATTTAACAACATGGACGTTGCCACGTCAATAACATATTGGCGTGATAGTCTGCTGCAGAAATGAACCGTATCAGTATTTCACACCTCACTTAAGTTGCATTTTTTTCTCTGTAACTCTTTAATGTGCAAATAAGTGTCAGTTAACTGAAAGGTAGCACTTTCACTAGACCTTTAGAGAAGACTATAATCTGTTTTATTAGAGAGAAGCTTGTAACAGTGGAAGAAATGTCCTACGAAGCACTTTTTTTCTGAAGCCGCAGCACAGTAAAAATCCATTTACTCTATGTTCATAAAACAGAATTGCAAATCAATATCCAATAATCAGATGGTTTATTGCTCCCAAATTCCCTCTTCACTCCCCAGGCACACATACATCTGCACATGCAAAACCAGGCGTGCACACACACACACACACACATACATACCCAGACACATGCATACACACACACATTTTCCTGTTGCTGATCAATTAGTTTCATTAGGTTAATTTTCTGTGCCTCAGACATTGATACAGAAACACTTACAAAACCAAATTATGAAGTGTGTGCTACATGTTAAACAATAGATTTTGCAATCTGATGACGTGTATGTTTTCATCTGTGCCCTTGCACACACACACACACACGCACACACACATACACACACACACACACACAGTGGCCCAATCAATGCAGATCAATCAATTATCACAGAGCGATCGATACCTGCTCTGCCCTAACGTTGATTTACTCTGCCCTCTGAAAGGGTTAAGTGGTTGTAAAATGGAAAAGGTTAATAGTCTCCTGGTCAGCCTTTTTCTCCATTAACGGCGGCCTTGTCCATCTCTCTCTCTCTCTCTCTCTCTCTCTGTTCTTTCTTTATGTCTCTCTTCCCTGTGCAGGTTCATCAACGCCAGGAGGAGAATAGTTCAGCCGATGATAGACCAGTCAAATCGCTCAGGTCTGTGTTTATAAGTCAGTCAGCTGGTCGGTCGCTCTGTAAACATCTCTGTGTATATGTGAGCGTGTGCGTGTTGTATATTTGTCTTTGATGGTGTGTTGTCTCACAGGTCAGGGTGGTCCCTACAGCCCAGAGGGAGCAGCTCTTGGGGGCTACGGGCTTGACGGACAGGCCCACCTCGGCCTTCGAACAGCAGGTACAGTAACCTGAGGGGAAATACTTCTTCCTTTCACGTACTGACAGTACATCATATACTACTCCAGGATAAGGACAAAGAACTGATGCTAGTAACAAATGCGTGTGTGTGTTTATCCAAAGCCTGATATATTTTCTTTCTCTGTGACATAGAGCTCCATTGTTGTCCAAAGACTATTATGAAAACACCAATGAGCCACACTGTTACCGTGGTCATCACATGTTCCCTCACTACCGCAAACACACACACACACACACACACTTTATTTTGACTCAGTCCTACATACACTGTCCTGCTGCCCCAAAATACTCACTAGAGCACCAAATGTGGATTAATCCACCGCTGAAAATAGTCCCTAACAAGAGTAACTTTAGGTTTGACCTCTTCAGTGGGCATAAATGGGCCTGAGAGCCACAGATGGGCTTTAGAATTGGAAAATATTAAGAAAAGCACTGTGCCACTGTTCATTTTAGTCTTTCTATAGCAGAAAAATATCCAAAATCATCAGCCGTAACCTTTAAGTTGACTTTGGAAAAGTCAAAAGGAGATCATAAAACATAGGCACTGCTGTGATGTTGATAATGGGCAGAGCTGAACAGAGAAATCTTTAAAAAAATGAGATATAGATATTTATCTCTGTTTAATCATCATGTGCCTTTTCATTAAATACTATGAAAATAAATATTTATAAGCATAAATAAAGAGTGACTCAACTACTATTTAGTGATGTGTTAGAGGACTTCCACACATACCTCCACAACTCCACTACCTATATCTACTTTTTAACATAATTTTAATGATCAGTTTTTATCACCATGTTCAATTCCTTATGCTGGAGAAGACATCACTGTGTGGGGAGCTATAAAAAGAGAATATGTGATTTAAGTGTGAACTAAAGGTCAGCAGATCACCAAAATCACAACAAAAGACTGGAACCTCTCACACTGACAAACGCATCTTTTAATATATTGGACACGAGACAATAAGTAAATCCAAGGTATTAATGTTTTCTGATGCTGTTGGAAGAAAAACTAGCTAAAATCTCACGCTGTGCAGCCAAACATTAGTATTTTTTTTTCAAAATCTGAAAACTTCCAAAAAGAAACAAATATCTATTTGAATTTTAGGAAAATATGCATAAAATAAGAGCTGGAACAAGTTGATACAGAGCATATATGTGATACCATCAGTGAATAAGGTGATTTTAACAAAGTAAAAGCTACCTAAGGGGAAATAAAGACTGTATGTTATGGGGTTAACATAGTGGTAAGGCATGCTTACATTTTAAGTTATGATCAATTGAGAAATACAAAATGCAGATGTTTCATCTCTGTGCTAAATAGATAAATGAATAACAGTTTATGGCTTTTATTACCAGTTTCAGTTATGGACAGCCTGCAAATTATGTTCTCCCCAGTGCAGGTCAAAACATGATTTAGTAAAGTAAAGTTACTGATAAAAACATTGTCCACTATTACTTTCCTACTTATTATACTGTGAATGAGGATGGTTTACTTTGCCAAAGGCAGATTTATATTTAGGAACCAAATTTTATCTCCCGCTTTATCTCCACTGAGAATGTAAACCCGTCGTCTGTGTTTCCCCACCAGGTCTCCAGGGGATGTCTTCTCTGCAGGGCGACTACCCCGGCGCTCTACTGTCCCAACCAGGCTACCCTCCCCACCCGGGACCGTCCCTCCACCCGTACCCAGGCCCGCACCCCCACACCGCCATGCTGCTCCACCCGCCGCCACACGCACACCCCGTAGAGCCACTCCTCGCCCAGGGACTGGACATACATGCACACTAGCTGTGGGGGCAGTTGGGGAGTGTGTGTGTGTGAGGGCAAATTACTGTATGAATCTGTGTATGTGAGTGTGTGCGTGCGTGTGTGTGTGTGTGTGTGTGCACGCACTGCTGTGTATGTGTGTATGATACATACAGAACACTATTTAAAGAAAAAAGACACATTTCTCCGAAAGTTTACATTCCCCACTGAAAGACACTGACCTCAATGTAGCTGTTCCACTCGCTAACACACACACACACACACACACACACACACACATGCACACAAGTAGACATAAACATAACACACACACAGTCTGGACCCACAGATTTAAGCCATACCTCTTTCAGAGTAGAAGTGCTTCCTCCTCTCCAAATGTCTCCACTGTGTCCTGTGGGTGAGACACATGCTTTAAACTACACTTCCCATCATGCCTGCTGAATCACAGGAAGACGGTCGTCCGATCGCAGAGACAGATGCATATTTATCCCCAGACTTTGCAACTGCACACGGACGTTACTGGATGGGACCTGATCCTGTGAACACGCCTTCGTCACTACTCCCTGTCTTCCTTCACACGTTAAACACACACACACACACACACACACACACACACACAGACACACACACACACACACAATTTATTTAAAGCTGATTTTTCTGGGTTTTTTCTTATACTATTTTTGTATTTATGTGTGCCACGCCAGACGGATGCAGCTTCACGTGAGCTTGTTGAAATATTTGTGCTCTTCCTCAGCATGAAGCTAAACACTATGAATGACTTCCAGTCTGCCTCGCTCTCGTACCACTGACCTCCTTAAGATGCCAACCGGTGTCCGTTACCTTAGGATCGTTCCTACACACGCGCAAACACACAGCATACACACACACACATAGGAACATGCACTACGCTGAAAACCATTTCTACACATACATACATACACACACACACATACACACACACACAATCGTCTATAAGCATCTTTAGTTAATTTTGTCTGTCACAGCAGTGTGTGAGGGGAGCTGCAGCCAAAGGACTCTTAAAACATTCGGCTCCCTCTCCACTCTGCACGGACTGCTGAAACATTTCTGAATGATGATGGGAAATACAGTTAAAGTATTAAAATGTTTTTTTGTAAGACTTGTCAGTCGTCATCTGTTTGTGTTTGTTGTCTGATTCTCTGTGCTGGCGCAGGAGGTGATGGATTTGAAGTTGCCGACAACAGTTATGTGTATAGAGGAACGGTGTAGTAAACGTAAAGAAACTGAAAATGCAGGTCAGAGGGTCCCATTTTTATCCTACACACTTTTAAGCAGGTTTTTATCAGCTAAATTAATGGAGGTCAACATGATTTTGTATTGGTTGTGCAGTTTTTATCAACAGCTTTTACAAAACAAAATGGCATATTTTGGTGAGGCAGGAAGGAATTTATTTTTTTTAAACTATTTTGATTAGAAATTGTTGCACTCAGTTTGTGTCACTTCCTGTTAGTACAAAAAGGTAAACTACATTCATTTATTATACACAAACTGCAAGTTAAAGGGAAATTTAGCCATTCCACAGGAAAAAGTGTTGATATTTGAACTCAATAGCGAAACAATACTTTCAGAAGCTCTGCCCCCACATTCATGAAGCAATTTTTATATTATACCTTGATTTAAGTGGGTGTTGAAGTCAAATACTTATCAACCTAAAATCTCAGCCGATGAGTAGCTTAGCTTATGTATCTATAACATTATCGCCAGGATGTGGAAGAGGGAGAGCGTCCGGCTGGAATTGTGTTTGTTTGTTTCCCATTTACAGAGCCAGGGCTGTGCACAAACACCAGATTTGTCTTTCAGCACACACACAGAACGGACAGATGGCGGACCGTGAATAGACATTCGCTGAATCTGATAAAGAAAAGTGAATTGGATTAGAATCACTGACTGCACCTTTAATTAGTTGGTTAGTTGGTTACTTAGGTCATTTATTGTGTCATGCATGTTCAAACACTACCAACCTCTTACATGTAACATTACAATGAAAACAAAGAACATTGTCTTCTGTCCCAAGCTGAACAAATAAAATCTGCCACAAAGAAGTTCCCTTCATATCAAAACTAAAAGTTATTTTTTATAATCATAAACCCAGAAGAAGTAATCAAAATTAATTTTTACTAAAATAATAGCTCTTGAGCTTTATAACTTTTGTTTAAACAGGTAGTAGATTCTAAATAATAATGGACCTAGCACAGAACCTTGAGGAACCCACCTGGTTATAATATGGGAAGCTGATGGGAAACCATTAGTACAGGTCATTATCATACAGTATAACTAGCAACAAAACATATGAAACATATGAAATACAATTCAACTTCAGTCTCACCTACATCCCATTACAACAAAGTCTATGCTCTTCACTGAGACCATTACTGCACCCTGTTTTGATAGTCAACAGTTAAGTACTTGAGCATAATTGTGCACATGGGAATCATTTACTTTACGTTAAACATAAAGTTTTAAAATGTTTTTTTTCATGAGACAATTATGTTTAGAATAATTTGGAGGTTTCCATCCCGTATCGCGACAGATGCCCAAAACAGTGTAAGGTATGAACTGCCAGATAGGATTGAATTGGTTCTGCAATATTATGCTATTTAGCTTGTGTAGTTTATACTGTATACAGTATCTGGTGTGATGGAGGCCTCAGGCTGCGGTCACACTGATCTGGAACACAGGCTCACAGTGAAGAAAGATCTCCAATTTTTTTCTTTAATGCTTCATAGCACGGATCAGAGCGCCATGTGGTTCGTGTAAATATTTTCCAGTCCGCACATCATACTTCCCTCCTTGCTTATCACCTGATATAAGGATAATAACATGTGTCGTACACTCAGCAAAACTTAAACAACCTGCTCCCAACTTTTCCCCTCACAGCTCCTGATGTACCCATAACCTTCACCTCTTCTCTGATCTACACCCTTTTAGCCGTCAAACGTCCATACATAATTTCACCTTTTGCCACCCTACATCCACCGGCAGCACCCCAAACACATAACAAAACAGTGAATAAATCCCTCACCCTGCCCCCATTCGCCCTGGAGCAGGAGGGGGTCAGGGGCCAGAGTTTAAACAGAGGTCAACAGGAAATGGCTGTTCTCCCTGGCACCCAGGTCCTGACCTCAGCACCCTTCGACTTTTCATTTCACTTTGTCCGTCCACACACTCACTCCAAAGACATGTTGGTCAGGGTGGGCCCCTCACTTTCACTCTTTCACCTCTCCACTGCCCTTTTTTTTTTACAACATGTAACAGTCTTGTAAAACAGTGCAACAATTTCAATGTAAACCTGAGTCACATGTAAGACTCTACACGTACACTGTCCATAACGGCATATTAAGGATGTCGCTTTAGACCAGTCTGTTCTGAAACATGAGAGTCACTTAAAATCTTTCCTCAGACCCAAAAAAGAAAGACAAAAAGAAAAATCCTTATAAATTTGATTAACTTTTTTATGAAACAATATAATATAAAGAAAAGTAATTCTCTATTTCTATTTACTTACATAGAGCTCAATTGATAAATGTGCATTTATGTTAAAATAAGACTAAGAATATCAGTTACAGCAATCCATCTAATGGTGGTCAAGACACTATTTCACAAATGTCAACCTCATGTTTGTGCTAGATGAAAAGTGAAAAGCCGAAATGGATCACCAGAGTTATTTGGAGTCAACCACAGGGCATCATGAACATCTCATATTTGTTATTTCAGTTGAAACCAAAGTGCTAGACCGAACGACAGACAGACACTTCATTATTTGTGTTTATCCTTAATGTATCAGTGAATGTATCAGTCTTTTTTTCCCAACAGCATCTATCCACACTGGCACAGCATTATGAAACTTTTTTATGGATCTGTTAGACACTGGTAGCACTTGGTTATGTTTCCAGAAAGATTGTGGTCTTAGTTCAGTACAGAGAAGGTCAACAGGGACTTGAACCACCAGACAGGAAGGGTTTGCTTTTTTAACATTTAACCTAAACCATGTACTTTCCCCAACCGAAGTGCTTTTGTTGCCTAAACCCAACCACACTCACGTGGGATGTGAACCCAGGTCTCTCGTTGGGCAAAACCAATTAGCGGTATATAAATCTAATTTGGAGGCGATAGGGTTGAATATCGTTATCAGAATCGGCCTCAGAAATCCAGGAGCAGTCAGGCTCTATTTCCTATACACAGATTCTTTCTGCATACAACTGAACCTGTTTATCTAGATTCATAATGTATGAACATCACCACTCTTGAAAGATTGTTTTTATTATCTCAAGCTATTTGAAAACCAGAATCCTAAAATGTATAATTCTGCAACTTCCCGACCCAGGCAGGGATCCAAGCAGAAAAATCAACAACACATACTTTATTCTTAGATCAGTGAACAGCCCTACTAACACAATCACTAACACGGCATAATTCATAGCCATAGCCTCAGCTTATGATTGGCTCAGATTGCCGGCCTTTTCTCTTACCAACACAAGACTCCATTAGACGGTGGGAATTGAGCCTCATAAAATCGGCCTTTATGTCGACAAATGAAGAGGTGCGGGGGAAAGGGAGGGACAAAGTGCTTGAATGTCTTTGTGTTTCAGTTTTTGTGTACTGTGGTATGAAGAGAATATAGCGTAGGGACGTGGAGTTTGTGGTTTAGCCTCACAAATCAGAGGGGTATGGATTTGGGTGACCAAATAGCACATTTTTGTGGGAAATGTATTTTATAAAAATCACATATGTTGGAACATTTTGGGTAAAATGACAACAGTGCGATTGTCATTTAAAATGAGCTCCATTGCAGTACTTGTACAGTGTTGGCCTCATGTAGAATGTCTTCATATATATTGCGCTCACTGAATTGCTACATTCCTTATAATGTCTCAGTCATTTCAAGGGTCCTACTGGTTTGAATTTGACCATTTGGGCAATTGAAGCAAAATGAATACACATGTGTAAAGTGGAAATGTGCACGCCTGCGTATGTCAGGGCATGAATATGTGTGTGCATAAATATGTACAATGCCATTTTAACATAAAGTGTGTGCCTGTGTGTGGGAGGGGTGGGTTCCTCTGGTGGTCATTAATCATTCAATTACACACCTGTCAGAGTTCAGACAAGTGGGAGAGAGGGAGGGGGAGGGACTGGGTGGAGGGGGAGAGTAAAAGAGAGGGAGGGGGGGAGAGAAAGAGAAAGGAATGGAGGAATGCAGGGGAAAGGAGGAAGAGCAGGGAGGAACTGAATGAAAAAAGGACCAGGACTGTTAAGAAGAGAAAGAGAATGGGTGAAAGTTTTATTGTGCCGCAGTGTGTGAACGAGCCGTGACAGAGGCAAGCTGTTGGATGGCGACAGCCTCTGAAAGGCCACAGTAAAGACAAAGACACTTACATGTATTATAGAGGACAAGTGACAGATGAGCACAAGGCAGGGCAGCACAGTAAAGACACAGTCAATCTCCGCACTTTCTCCAAACTCATTTAAGAGGATTTCTGAGCTGTAAGTAAAGCAGCGGAAGGCATCTTTAGGGCATTTAAAGCACAATGATCATTACTAAAATCAGGCAACAGAAAAAAAAGCAGAAAAGCAGAAATCTAGGATGACATACAAAAGCAAATTGTAGTTATTTTATGTCTAATAATGTATTTGTAATTTATTAAAAACATATAACAGTCATAATAATTTTCCTTTTATAGGGGGCCTACTAATACTACATACTAATCTTCCTAAGTATGGCGTTTTACGAGGAATTAATTTACTTGACCTTTTGCACTAACAGGAAATAATACAAGATGAGATGGAGAAAGTATTAAATTATATACTTTACTTAAGTAAAATATGAAAATAATTAAAGTAAATTAAACTATTAATTAAATTAAATTAAAGTCCTGCATTTAACTTAAGCAAAAGTACATGATATAATATAGCCTTTTATTACCTGCGCATTGATGTGTAAGCAGTAACATTTTACTGTTGCAGCAGGTCGAGGTGGAGCTTATCTGAATTACTTTATGTACTGTAGTTTCATCTATCAACTTGTATCATAAAGTATGTTTTATATGCAACACCTTAATCTGTACAGTAACCAGTAACGACGACAGAGACACTGTACTGCATGTGGCTCTTTGTCTATTTCTCCTCCTTCTATACAGTATATATGTTTAAGTGTTTGTATATGTGAGCACCCCACACACATGTAATCCTGTGTGTATGTGTTGCAGTCTCCCTGTGTAGTTGTAGTACCTCGAATGCCCCAGGCCACAGCCATCTGTGCCCCCACCCCGCCCCCCCCATTTCACATACACACAAATACACACACTCCTCTTCTCTTCTCTGCGGACCCCCTCCTCCACTGCTGCCACGACTGCCATATATCTAATTTATGGTCGTGGTGAGTGCGTTACACACACTCACGTATGCATAATATATCACATGTGTGAAAGAACTGTGTGTGTGAGAACTAGTGTGTGACAGTGTGCATTGGCCAGTATAGTCTTAACCACAACTCCTTCCTCAATGCTTCCCTAAATGTTGCTCTGTGTGTGTGTGTGTGTGTGTGTGTGTGTGCCCAGTAAATGTGTGATCCGGCATGTATCACTGTGTTTCTTCCTCAGTCTTCCCACAGATCTGACAGCACTGATAATGTGTGAGAGGAGAAAGGGAATATGTGTGTGTGTGTGTGTGTGTGTGTGTGTGTGTGTGTGTGTAAAGGCCCAGCTGTTTGTGTGAGCCCGACATCCACATGCAGGCAGAATGCCAGATGTCTCATTAGGCAAATTTGATTGGCTCGGCCATTTAAAATGCAGCGATGATACAGTTCCATATGTGTGTGTGTGTGTTTACATTTACATAAGAGGCCCCGCCGTATAACTATCTACATGTGTACATGTGTACAGTGTATGTGCATTCATGAACTATTTTAGTAAACAACAAAAAGGCAACAAAAATGTTTTTTTGCCAAAAAAATCTAATAACTATCTGAACTTGATAGAATATAAAATTATACTGGAAATTACAAAATGTAACATAGATAAATGACAAAATCTTTCACTGAAATGTTGCCACTTCACTTCCGACAAACAACTGTCTCTTCAACCCATTGTTCTGCTTTAACTCTGACAGATGCTTGAACCTTTCAACTTCAACTCCTTTAACATTTCAGTCACTTCTGCTACTTGTGTCCTTCAACCTGAACTGCCAATCCTATTTTAAATGCTTGCTCTACAACTGTCGCAAGTGCTTCAACTTCAGTCACTACTTCAACACCTTTTATTGCTTCATGCTCAACGGCTAACTCATCTCCTCATGTGCTTTCACCTCTACTGCTGCTGCACCTGTTACATATTGTAAAAGAGAGCAGGAAACAGAGTGGATTAACGCAAACAAGAGGTGCTGGAGATGCGGCCGTGATCACCAAGCGGCAAAATGTACCCTTAAGGCCGAGTGCAAACAGAGTGAGGAAAAAAAAGCCCCTTGAGGTTTTTCATGAGATCCTTATCAGCCAAAATGCTGCAGCATCTGATAAACCCGAAGCGACTGAAGAAAGCTCTTGCTTGGTAAGTTTAATCTCAGAGACACCGTAGGCTACCTAAATCGGCCAACAGGTGGCAGCCATGTGTTACTCGAGTTAAGTCGTGTTTTATCCTCCAAAGCAGCAACAAGGTACTTGCTACTTGCGCTGAAGACCTGGCACTCTAATTTCAATTGCCAATTCAACTTGTTAAAAAGTGCTTATTACTCAGCTGTTAATTAAATTTCAGTGTCTCATCTTGACCTGCAACAAGTTTTTCAACCTCAACTCCCCTCTGCACAAATTCTATTTAGGCACCACCTTTCATGCAAGTAAGGCTCACAGTGACATAAAAGAAGAAAACGAACAAAAAGAAGGGCAGACAATTTAACAATAAAATAAAATATGAAAATACGTTTAATAAAAGGAGGGGAAGTAAAATGATAAACAGGCATTTCACACTCATTTACAGTAACCGACTTCAGCTACTACTTTAAGTGCCTGACCTTCAAATACTTTAACAACATTCAGTGCTTCAGCGTTAACTTCCCCTACAACAAAGTTTTGTGATTCAACTTCAACTTAATTGCTTTAACTTCAGCTTTAACTTTATCTCTGCACCACCTTTTAAAATCTTTACACTTCAACTGGCATTGCAAATTCTATCAGTTCTAACGTGAGGAATTTTTAAGTGCCTCAACCACAACTGCGTGTTCAACTCCTTTTAATTTCAGCTGCAATTTCATCTTTTCAGAGCTTCATCTTTATCTCCTATATGTGCAATACTGTTGGTGCTTAAACCTATGCGTCACTTTGAGGCAGCCTAAAACCCACTCCACATGTGGGCTTAGTATTTATAGTATTGTGTGTGTAATGCAATGTCACTTTGTGTGTGTGTGTGTGTGTGTGTGTGTGTGTGCATTATGTGTGAGAACAAAAAAGCATCTGCAGGGTCCCACCAGCTGCACAGCTGTTGCTGCATGCAGTGACATTGTCTCTCAGTATTTTTGAAAATTACATAAACAAATACAGATTTTATATTTTATAGATTCTGTTTACTGTATTCCCCAGTACAAATGCAGTGCTTATTCTATCAATTAAAAAGTCAAAGCTGTGTATATTCTGCAAACTGTCAATAAAACATTTTAAAACAGCTAAAAGCTGTACATCTCACAAGAGGTTTAGTGCTGCCCTCTAGTGGTCCAAGGTGGAAGACATGTTTATGTTTTGACATTTCTTGTGACGCACAAAATGAGCTCGTCTTTGTAAAGTCCTGATGCTCTTTGGCTTTATAAATAAAATTTCAAAGAAGTAACAGTGTATAAATAAATGGGAAAAGCTCAAGGGACAGTTCAACAGCATTATATTCAGTCTTGGAAAATAAGAAAGAGCTTCACTGAGTTAGAGAGGAACAGAAACATTGCAGACATGCCCCTCAAGTAAAAGGCTTTATAGCACTTAAAGATGCCATGACATCCGGCAAAATAGGTGACGATTAGTTTAAGCTTAAATCATTGATTTTCCAGGCCGCTTTCCGGGCAGAAAAATCCCACGTCAAGCTAAAAATACACACCTATCAGATAAATAACGTATAATGGCTAACATATTAGCAAGCAGTAGACACAGAGCAACATGTTCCCTCTCCTTTTTGCTCTGTTTTGGTCTCCGCCAACTCCTCAGGGAAATATCTGGCATTTAGCAGCTTTAGGTGCTAAATGGTAAATCTCGTTATACCTTTAAACAATTCATTGAAATTTATCTTTGGACCACTGGCAACCACTAACTCAGGAAACAGTATAGTGACCCCAGCATTTTCATAATATAACTGACACCAGCGTGTTACTGACAATGATCAAAAACTTTTCTTGCCCTCTATAGAAGATGAATCTGAGCAGGACATGTTTGTGTGTTATGTGGCAGCTTTCGGGAGGGTTTGTTTGAGAAGATTTTCCGGTAGCCTATTTTGACATTCTCTAATTGGTCAAAAATGTGTGGTTCATTGCTTGTCAGGTCCATTCTTCTTCTTCTCTTCATTACAGTCCTCTGTGGTTCTCTTCTCCTGCCATACATAGAGCCTGTCTCTCTTCCTGTTTGCTCCTTATTACATCTTGCTGATTACAGTCTGATGCTAGAGTGGACGTCCGTGACTCGTCCTCAGCTCCTTGTCCATTCTCTTCCTTTAGCAGCTGCAGAGCCTCGTCGGGGCTTTCTGTCTGCTGCTTTGACTCATCAGTACTAACAGAGTCAGATTCTTTCCCACTTTCCCCTTTACTCCCAGTTTCTGTCTCAGAATTCTGTGTAGCCCTCTCCCGACACACCTGCCTGCGAATGGTCCGTCGGTGATTGCTGCGGCGGGATTGGTTGCAATGCAGGGTTCGCCTGCGGTGCCATTGGTTAAGAGAGTTTTGGGCTTCGACGCTGAGCTGACGGGCGGCCACTCGTGGCTGGAAGCTGCTGATGTAGTAAAGAGAGGCGTATAGAGTTGTAAGGTAGTAGCCACCTGTTGATATAGAGAATGCAGAAAAGGAGACAGTCTGTGACTTGAAATTAAACAGTACTTAAATCTCTAAAATCATTTACTAAATGAACACAGTAGGGAGTCAAACTCATTTGGAGACGAGAACTGAGTTCTCCAGATATTCATAGATCCTTCCTAAGTTCTAAGTTGCTACAAGCTACTTTCAAACTACAAATTTACTTAATCTGGGGGAAGTATATTACACTTTTGTTTTTTTTGTACATGCATACATAGATAAAAATGGGCGTTTTGTTGAGATAAAAGTATTCATGCGATTTTGAATGAGTGGGAAACTTCCATTTATGTTAATCTAGCTCATGTAAATTGGTCATTTCAATAAAGGTTTTGGGATATTGTGTTAATTTGAGGCGTGTTGTGCTATTTATGCTATTTTCGTGAAATGTAACAGAACTACAGGTACACCTGGCAGTGACTGGGTGAAAATATTTAGTTACAACTAATCTTTACTTAAGAACTAATTTGTTCTTAAGTAAACTTGTTTTAATTGAGTGTTTTGTAAATATCCACACACACCACTGGTGCAACCGGGTCCAGAAACAAGGCAACTAAAGAATCAGGGTGTTATTATTGTATCTGCCTTACCCTCTCCCTGTAGCTGTGTGGGGTCCAGCAGCTCCATCATGTAGTCTGTGTCTAGCTGTAAGGTGACTACGGGGCTACGGAGCAGCACCCATGTCAGGCACGGCAGGAAATCATCTGCTCCAAACGCTGTACCTGCAGGAGAGGAGATGAGAATGTGAATTTAAAGGTCAATTAACAGACAAACAAGGTGCCAGTCCAGATACAGCGAGCTAAAGATGTGATAATCATAAAAGCAAAACGCCTGCCTACCTGAGCTAGCATTAGCGCTCATGCTGTGATAGATGGTCTTGCAGACTTTGAGCAGGATCTGGACCTTCCTGTTCGGGGAGTAGGCCTCATGCATACTAGTCCACCTCTGCTGGATGCGCTCCAGGGTGACAGAGTCAGGAACTCCAACTCCAGCCGAACCCCCTAGGGCGTCTATCCCTTTCCTTTCCAGCACACGCAGGTTGCTCTGGAGGCGCTCGAAGGTGCCGTCATCAGTACGGGAGACGTGAATGCAGGAGTAGAGGTGTGCTGAGACGGGCTTCAGAGCCACCTTGTGGAGGGAAAGCTCTACCAGGGAGTCTACAGGAGGGTTGAAAGGTATGGGAGAAGAAATTACAAGGAGCACTAACCACTAATCTACTGAGCTGCAAGATACTGAAACATTTTCTGTTAATTATGATAACACTTGAATTGTCAAACTTCACACTCAGCTCACTCACCGATCTCTGAGTCATTTATGTCAGTAATGCTGTCCAACAATGTCTGCATGTCTGGATGGTCCAACAGTGTCTCCCTCAGTGACGTGAGCAATGACCTCACTTCCTGTAAGAATTCGGTGCCCCTGACCCCGTCGGGATCAGCCCCTCTCTTCAGTGTCATCTCCACAAATCCTTTCACAGCCTCTGCAAACGCCCCACCTTTGCGCTCGCTCAGCTCCTGCACACGATTGGTTAGTCTTTTCTTCTGACTTACCAGTCCGCCAAGAGCCTGACCAACCGCCGAGAGCCGGTGTATGACCTTGTCAGCCAGCCGGTGCGCCGACTGGTGGTGTGTGGTAGGGCTCGCCGTTTGGGACTCCTGCTCTTCCTCGATGCTGCTGATTGACAGCGAGTCGAGCTCTAGCGACGGGGGCTGGAGTAAAGAGGAAGGCCTGGGCGGAGGAAGCCAGACTCCATCTTCAATCCAGGACACCCTGTGAGGGGACTGAGGCACGGGGCTGCCATGGCGCGGCGGCTCAAACAACGTGCGATTTGAACTTTCAGGAGTGGAGGGAGAAGATGGAGGAAGGCTCCCCGTGCTCACTCTGTCTGGGTTGCTGGAGCCAGAATCTCTGCTGGGCCTCCTGAGAACCACCGCTGCTGGAGTAACTGGTGTTGATGAGGTGAGGGGACATTGTGGTGAATCAGCTGACTTTGCTCTGGTTAGACCTGGATAAGGAAAACATGGATTATGAACACCATGTAGACAATGAATTCAGCTGAACCCACTTTAAAATCACTGAATACATTATGGAGCATAGTGAACACAGTAAGGGGCTCACTTTTACCACAATAAAAATACCCTACATAGTTTCAGGTGAAACTGTGTGGGTGAGTTTAGAATTAGAGTCAGTTCAGAATTACACGCATACTGACTTTTCTACTCTAGAGGACCCTAGTAGATTTAATCCGCTATGGTTTAAGACAGCCATGTCTGAGATTTCTGCATTGACAGAAATACTGCATGAAGCTGCAGCCTACATTAGCTTAGCTTAGCATAGCAGAAAAACTGGAAACAGAGGAAACAGCTAACCTGCTCTGTCCAAAGGTTCAAAATTCCTCTCCCCCCAGTTTTTTTCTGGATTAAACATATTAGATAACCTGTTAATTACTTAGGCTAGCTGTTTCCCCTTGCTTCAAGTATATCTGCTAAGTCAAGCTAACTGACTCTCTGGCTGTAGCTCATTTAAACAGAGAGTTATGAAAACAAAATCAATCTTCTCACCTAACTTGGCAAGAAAGCAAATAAGCGGGGTTCCCAAAATGTCGAAGTGATCCTTTAAACCTTTTTCACGTGACTTTTTTTAGAGCACTGGAGCTCATAAATTCAACATATAGACGCAAATATCTCAAAACCTGGGAAAGTGAAATTAAAACTGCATCGTCAATCATCACTACCGGCAATTGAGAAAGCATGTCTTTCATAATTTTGGTAAGTGGCTCTCTAAAGTCAGAGCAGCACATTTCTTAATAAACTCTCACCAGAACTCTCGATACTGGCAGCAGAGGGCTCCTGGTCCAGCGAGATGGCTCGTTTATTTTGTAACGCCGCCCCTGTCCATGTTCTGCTGGTGCTGAGGCGTCGGCCTTTTCTGAAAGCTGATGACTCGGCGGGGCACTTCACGGCGGTCGGCCTGTTGGTCAGCCAATCATCTCCGTGTTCACGAAGGTAGAGGGGATTGATGATACACAGGGCCCCGTTGGTGGAGGTCAGCTAAGGAAAACACAAACACCTTGAAGAAACAGGATGGCGAAGTTGCACTGTATTTACTTACAGTGTTCTTTCTCTTTGACGTGTTGCTGTTCATCTACTTTTCAAATTCTTTCAGCAAATTTGAGGGGATATTTTTGTGCACATTTAATTCCATTTTGAACATACACACACACAGAATATACAATGGTATATACCTGTATGGAGCACATTAAATTGCTTGTCTCCCCGTGGGTCATTTCATCAGTCTGTTGGTCAGGTGGTGAGAGCCAAGTTTCTGCATTAGAGAGGTGTTATAAATAAGTTTTTGAACATATCTTTCTGGTTTCGTCTTTCTGACGTTGCTTCTGAGAGAGGATATGAGACAGAAAGTCACAGAGATGGAAGACTCACCCGGTTCAAGTTGAGAGAGACAATCTTTGCTCTTCTCAGTTACACTGTAGATCCAGCGAGGAATGGAAAGACATACAGCCACCACATCCCTGGCACAGTTGAAGAATAAAATACAGTTGAGTAAAGAGGTTTGGCCACAGTTCAGTCAGTGTACAAGCGTGTGTTGATCAGGATTATGACTGAATTTAAAATATGAAAATCAAAAGGTTTAGGAGTGCATTGTTTACTGTGGAGGCTTTTTCACTCGTCAGCTCTAATATGCAGTGATATGGTTATTTATGCAACTGCTGACAAAATGATAGAGAAGTTTAAATGAAAATTCAATCACACACAATAAACAAAAAGGCGTAAGTGATACAGCAGGTTCTTACCTAGTCAGAGAGTAGAAGAGCACAAGCTGAGCCAACTCAGAGAAAGACAGACGAGACTCAGACAGCTGGAAGACTGACACAGAGAAACAGAGAAACAGTGGGCTAAATTAGCTATTGAATTATACATTCCTGGAAACACAGTGAAACTTGAACCAGGAAGATTAAAAGGGGACTTCTAAAGATAAGGCAGTGCAACCAGTTCACACATTTTATTTTCACATTAGCCTCACTAGCCATCAAGTCTGGTATTTCCTGATACAGTGCGGTTTCTGACGCTGAGCAGGTTGTTTCAGGTCCAAAGGGTTACCTGTCTCTTCTCTCTTAGTAAAAGTAGCATTAATTCACAGTTTAAGGAACCAGTTTTTGCAGTTTGAAAGCGATCAGGAGGTGTGTATCTGATTACCTGCGCTCACCTGTAACAACTTTGCCCTGTTTCTACTGTTGGTACATTCAAGCTCAACAGCAGAAAGTTTTAACATGTGACAACATGTGACATTTTGGGTTAGTGTCACAGTTTATCAGTTGATCTGTCAGTTTGACTTAATGATTCATAGAATAACCACTAAAAGTGACAACTTAGTGACTGTTTTATACACACACACACACACACGCACACAAACACAGAAAGAGAAAGACGAAGGTGTTACCATGCAGTTGGTCCGTACCTGTGCCAGTGCTCCTGATATTGTAGTCAAGAACTGCTTCATTCTCTCCTCCAGCAGACACGCACAGCAGGCTGGGCTGAGACGTTACAGAGTCCCGCACAACCAGGAAACTCTGGAGAGAGACACAGTGACTCATTTCAGTAGCTGAAGTGTTACGGAAGCAGGAAGATGTCTTCTCTTAAATGTTAAGCTTCTTATAAAGTGTGAGAAACACTGGGTCATCAAAAGTCACGTCAACAACAGCAAATTCTCCAGGGTTCTCAAGTGCTGATAAGTGCTGCAGAGCCCTTTGTTCAATCACAACATATGACTTTGGTGGGGATGGGTGGGTGGGTGGGTTCGAGTTGTTTTTAAAACAAAGAAACATGAATTTACATACGCACACATGCGTATACATACATTCAATGTTTTTGCCGATGGCTCTTGATGACGTTCCTACCAACATTTCACAGCAGGACCTGATCTATCTTCATGGTATTTCCATCTGTTGATGATGAAAACCATCTGATCCAATTTGTAAGCTAAGAAAAAACTTGTGAGTGGACCTTGAGTAAAAACTGTTCTATCAAATGACTGGATCCAAGTTCAAGAACGACCTTTGATGCCGAGGATTTGGACAGTTTTTCCGAGCCTCCATACAGATTAAACTCTGTATGATTTGAAGCTGTGAAGTACAGTTTAATTCCGCCACTCAGTGTTGTGTACTGAAGCTCAGTCGGTTTTGTGACATCTGAAGGTTTTCTTTATGGCTCACCTGAGCTCTGTTCAGCATCAACACCCAACAACTGTACTTTGTTGTTTAACCTTATCAGCAAATTTTAGCATTTGCCCATGCTATCCTAAGATGGCGAACATGGTAAAAATTGTCCCTGCCACACATCAGCATGTTTGCTTTATAACTTAGACGATATTAGCATAATGACATTAGCACAAAGCTATACAGACTCACAAAGCCGCTAGCATTGTTATTAGCAATTGCTCTTGCATTCAGGCCAAACGTGTATCTCCTTGCTCACATGCTATTGCCAAACTCCAACTGTCTCTGAATGTTACTCATGGGTTTCCTCTCTGTCATAACGGCATGCAGCTCTGCAGAGATATTTGTCAATCTGTATTTGAATTTGTAATACATTTGAAAAGATTCCTCCATCATTGGATTGAGGAATCTTCTTGCTACGAATAATCACGTGCTACATGAACGCGCAATTTTAGCCAAAGTCCGAACAGTTTTGGTTATTTCAAACAAAATATTTCTGAACTGTTATTTCTGAACATAAAACATTTTTTTAACAGCCAAAATACCATGCATTGTTTTTTACACTGACAGCTTACACTAACTGCATAGATGCTCCGTCTGTGGAGACTACAGGTCTGATCACACTGCCTTCTTTGGAAACAGTGGCTACAACAGAATAGGCAGTTGGCTGGTTGAGGCATATTTAACTTGTTTAAAACGAAGCAAACCAACGGTTCAGTCGTGTAGCTACAGCTGAATTCAGAGGTGCTCTCAGACACCACCACACCATTATACACACACACACACACACGCACACGGGAAGTGGCTTTCATGCTCTGTGCGAACAGAAATAGAGACAGAGACAGCGATAGAGAAGAAGTTCACTCCAAGTCACACACTTTGACACACAGCCACGCAGCAGAGCAGTGGAGATGTTAAATGAATAAGCTGTTGATTCACAACGGCATCGTTTAATCACTCATGCATTTGATTAGTGGAAACACATTACTGGAAACCATTCAAGCAGAAATTAACAAATAAGCAATTTTGTATAGCATTTCAAATCAATGAAATCCCCTGGCCTACAACCACCATGAGGTACTGTGCTTCACCGGGCACTGTTATTTAATATTTATGAAACGCTTAGCTTTTCTCTGAGACTTTTTGTACGAAACAACAAACATTCCCATCCTTCCCCATGAACAAATACTCACGTTTCAATGACTTGTTGCTGCCAGTTAGAGTTTTGCATGCACATGCCCTTTGATATATAGTTTTCTGACCTACTCACATTCTCTCTCTGCCACAGAGCTTTCCACTTTGTAATGTAATTTCCCTGATATGCGCACGCTTTTATTCAACACTACTTCTGCATTCCAATAACAAGTGCTTGTTGTATTATCGGATGTCAAATAAAAAAAGGAACTACTTTCACGTCGCAGAGATGTGCATGTCAGTGTTCAGGCTGGCTAAGTGACACATGCAGACATCGCTGCAGTGAGGGAAGCCCGAGTGGATCAGCCAGAGGACATGCAGAGGGTTGGGGAAAGTAGAAAGACTGATGCTCAGAAATGGATTGAAATGGGCACAAAATTATTCCCTCAAATTTGCTGAAAGAATTTGAAAAGTAGATGAACAGCAACATGTCAAAGAGAAAAAAAACACTGTAAGCCAATGAACAACTTCATCACAAAGAACGTGAGATGATCATCTCACATCTCCACGCTGATTCTACTGTAGTAATATTGTATTTTGTTCCTCTTTCTTTACATTCCTTTGTACTGCTTAATAAAGGAATAGTTTATTTTAGAGCAGCTTGTTCCTCCAGGCTGTGAGACTTGTTTTATTTCTTGTTTATTATGTATCCACCCATTTATTGCATATCATTCTGTATATAACGTTTACTTTTGTGAGTAGCATAAAGGGAACTACAACTTAATCTTGTTATACAACCCTGTGTTGTGAAATGATAAATAAATCTACCTTGTACCTCATACCTATGTGACAATACAATTGAAAGTAAATATATTCACCCCTTGTTTTGCTGCAAGAAATGTGTCACAGTGTAACAAATAATAAAAATAAAGATAGTGGTCAAAACCCCAGACCACTGGCCCATTTAGGATCAGCCGATTAGATTTTGGTGATTTTTGTCATAGTAATACTAGCTAAGTCCAAAATTTGGGATTTATTGCATTGTGATAAAAATATAACCAGCATGGAGGCTTCAGCTTTTTCCAAAAAGGAGAATTATTCGTTATTGGAGGAAGTTTTCACTCCACTTTCACTACCAGATGCTTTATATCCTATTTGCTAGTTAATCAATCTTACAGTTGTTTTTTTTTAGTTTAAAGGGCATTTTGAACGTTTGCAAAAGCCATGAATTTCCTTTAATGTGTGGATCACAGACCTGACCTGCTTCAGTGAGTCCTCTGAACAAGTAAAACGGTATCAGCCGTAATTCATCATACTGACAAGTTGATGTTAAATTACACAATGAAGGTAAGCCTCTTTGATTGATTGATTTTTGCAGCGAGGAGGAGGACAGCTTACCCCTGCAGGTGTTCCACGGAGAGCAGCGTGGGCCCCATCTCTATCCCAGGGAGCCCCCGGGGCACCAGGCCTCCTGACATCCCCTCAGCTGCTGCAGCAGCGACAGCCTCCTCCTGCTGCCCTTCCACGGGATGGCCGTTGTCCCATTAACTGAACTGTGAACCGCCCTGCACACAAACATATGGACACGTTTATGTGCGTGTACCAGCGTCTAAATGCACATAAACAGCAGATCAGTGTGTAACTGCGGCTGCTGATGCCCTCATGCTTAAAGATTGAGACAAAGTTAGAAGGGGTTAGAATTAGGATCTTTCTAGTGGATGTTTTGAGTTTCATGTGAGATTTGGCTTTTTGAACATTCATTTTCAATAATCAGACATACAAATCAATAAATATGTAGAGAAAGACTTAAACACAAACTTGAAAATACTTACATGTGTTGGTTTGGTTCAGTTAGTTCATGTACCTTCTCTCCTCTACACTCTTACACTCTCATTTCTCTGCATGATGCAATGTTCCCTCCTTTGAACTCTTCCTTTCTGCACCGCGCAATATGTTGCTCAAGAGCTCAAAATACCAACAGGGGCAAAAAAAAAGGAAGCTCACTTGCTGCTCAGAAATACATCCCCAAGTCGTTTCCTGGTGCCATGTGCAGAAGAGTTTGTGTTTCAAGATTCAGGTAACTTGTTGTGCGGCTGCCACATATGACTTCATCTGTCACTTGTGCATGCTGGACTATAACACACTTTCAATTGTCATCATGTGAAATTGCTTAGCTGATGACGGCAGCTCCCCTCCTCTGAAATCTGCATGTGGTTAACCGAGCTCTGAAAGACACTGCGTGTTTCCTACAGAGCTACTTATGCCTATTTTTTCTCTGTGCAGCACCGTCTCTGTCTCCTGCTCAGAAATGATAAATGGTAAAAGAGAATATTCTTCACCACATCTCTGAGATTATCTGTGTTCTTAAGTTTTACAGATTCTATCTCGCAGCTGTAGAAGAAATGCACACGCACAGATGCATAAACTCTGGATTACAGATGTTAATATACATAAAAGTTAGTAAAGAGACAGAGCGGAGGCTGCATGAGGGGAGGGGGGGTTGTATCTCATGTGTGAGCAGGTTGATTTGCAGGCTGTCCAACTGTGCTGCTTTCACGGAAACTCCATCTAGGTGTTCTTGATTGGTCAACATTTCCGTGGCAAAATGACTCACGGTTTTTTTTAGCATGAAGCTCTGTCACACTTTCTGTTTTAACCATTTCCTGCCAAAATCATGAGTTATACAATGTCCATGACCAATAAGGCTAGCACCTATTGAGCAACATTAAGATAACAAAACCAACTAATACATGTAGATGGCAATGGTCAGTTAGTCGGTCTGCTGTTAGACCCTGTAACTACTTAATTCAATATTACTTTTATAAAAGTTGGGCTTTTTTCATCTCTCGTTACCATACTGGTAAAAGTGAACTTTTTCTGTAAAATTAACTCAGCCATTGAATTGTTGAGAATCCAACCGATCTTATGATGTGGAACATTTAAGCAGATATCTAAGCTGGTAGGATCTAGCTCAAGCTGGCGACCCAGTGGGACTAAGAGGTTTTATAAGAACTTCTGTAAAAGTCAGACCATCTGTCTGATTGAGACCTGTGTTTATTTGTCAAAACGTGTAGCCACCCCGGGGCACTAAAAGAGGCAGGCGTCTAATTGGGACTATAGACTTTTAATTGAAGTTTTACGGCATAATAAATTCTAATCACACCTGACTTTTCTTGTAGCACCATTAGGTCAAATGTTAAACATGTCCAGTTCCTTGGTTACATAGGTGCAACACCATTGACTGTCCTATCATAATCTGTACTTTGCGTTAAGTGCTAATTAGCAAATGTTAGCATGCTAACATGCTACACTAAGATGCTGAACATGGTAAACGTTAAACTGTATGCAACATGTTCATCAGGGCAAAAACAAGGCTGAGACAAAGTAATCATTGTTTATGTTAATGACTATGGTCTTTACAGACATTTGAAAATCTGGAAAACATGTAACACACTGAAGTGCTTAAGGTTACCTGCTCAAACACTAATTTAATGTAATTAGCATATTTCAATGAACATAAATTCTGAGTCTGAGACCTCAGCTAATCCGTTGACAACTTTCACAGCTCCACCAGATTTCTCAGCCTTTCCATAGCGAAGCTAATGTAAGTGGGAATATGTGTGGAATAAATGATGAGAGCAGTACTTCAGATGGCGGTGCTGTGCATTTGTGTTTTCTTTCATTTCTCACTGGTTTAAAGTGGGCGGCGCTGAGTTGGAAAATGTGATGTTATTTCTTTCTATGCACCAATCAGAGAAATATTTGAATCTAAAAAGTTGCGGGGGCTGCATGCTTATGTTTCCAAACCTCTGTCTAACCCTAACACCCCCACCCCACCCCCAGTCCTGATGAAGTGAATGAAATTTAACTTTCATCGTAGCTTACTTAGTCCTAAATATTTAATGTTACAGAGGAATTTGAACAGATTTGAAACTGGGCTTTCAGGGGATCAAAACCGTACAGTATTGCTCTTCTACATTCACTTTTAGCCTGGTTTTATTTTAATTTGATTCATTACACACATAATCAACTACAAACACTAAACTAAAGTAGCTCACATTTGATTTCATGTATTGTTCGAATGTTGTATTGTGGACCATCACAAAGTGGTATGTCTCCCTGCCAGCTTACCCTGTCATAACCAAATTCGGTACATGTGTAGAATATATGTCTGCCACAGTCTTAACAAAATTAAACGTTATCAGCTTTACAAAGGTCAAATTTATTGCAGGATTGGTTGTAGTGGTTTTCATTATCATGTACAGATGGCAATGTAATTGTGTCCACACACTATATCTTTGTATTTCATAATGCAACAATTCATGCTTTTTCAGATACTAAAACCCAAATAACCCAATAAGTACTGTTGGTATTAATTGTATTATGTACTTTATTACACCTTATTGCCTGTTTATCCTTCTTTTGTCTCGGCAGCACTTAATCTATCCCCAAAGACGTCAAACTCAACCAACTAAAGTCCTGGCTGCAGAAAGAGCTAAATGTATTAATATTTTGTGCAGTTTGTTGTTCAATAAACATCCGTGTGTTAAAAGAAAGGACAGAAATCAAATCAAACAAGAGCAGAAGGTTAATTTGAAAAGCATTGCTATTTTAAAACATTTTAAAAATTTCCACATATGCAATTACCCTGCTTTTATATTTACACCTACCAGGAAGTACTTTTAAGAGGTCAATGACCAATCAGCCCAACATTTTTTGGCTCGAGGGAAACCACGACAGGTAAAATACAGACAGGCTTTGCTGTCTTATGTGTAAGCTTAGTCAGAAAAGAGTTGAGGTGGCTTGACCCAAATCATTAAATTAGATGTGTGCAATAATTGGCTTGGGGACAATGTTGTAACTTATCCTATAATGCAGCAAAGACATGATCACGCTACCAGAGTATGGGAGATATTAACGACCTTCCACACTCTGTGAGATATTTTAACATGTGTTGCTGAAATGCAGCTATACTGGTCTACTGCAGTAAACTCTGCCCATGCATAAACCGCATAAACCGCCTCAGTAAGAAATATACAAATGAAACAAATGTAAGTCAATGCAATCAAATCTGGAAAGTAGGTTAAAGTGCAAACAGCTGATATAAACAGGAGCATTAAACACAGGGATGTCAGATGTCCTCCAAGCTTCTTCAGAAGAATTAAATGGCCACAGATGCAAAATGAGAGTGTGACAGACACTCGTTGAAGCCTCACTTCCAATCACAAACCATGGTCTTATTATTTGCCTCGATGGGCCAACGCCAAACTGCCACATCACTTAGTTACTCCTCCTTTGTGGTCTCTGGTGGCACTGATGCAGAGCTCGCCTTGGCTACAGCTTCTTTGCTCTCACCGGCCTTCCCTTTGATGTCCTGACTGTCGATCCTGGCGTGCTCCTGCTTCACCAATTCTTCCAGCTCTGCCTGGAGAGAGGTGAAAGCAAATTTACAGGCTCGACAGGCTGGAGGACAGACTGGTGAGCAGGAAGGTGACTGTAAGAAAACCAGATGTCCTTCCACAACGGTGACTTGAGACCACAACATCACACAGGAAAATCATAAATAAGTTACCGTGACATTTCAAAAGCTCTCACCTTTTTTTTTTGTTGCTTCTGCTGCACCTCTACACTGACAAGACTTCGTGCCTACTGCAGGTGCACTATGTACCAAGTTGCTGTACTGTTTATTTAAGCACATCAGTGTAGTTCCATGTCTCTAGATGAGTTATACTGATATGGCCGATAACTTGATCTCTTGAAACTAGATAATTTACAAGGCAAACATCATTAGTGTTCATGAACATGAGGCTCATTCACTTCCATTCTGAGACTTTGATGCGAGGATGGACACCACTCTCATGTTTGTACTCTAAATCTGAAACTAAAGCCCTCCAGTGTTTATCTTAACAGCTTAGCAGCTAGCCTTGGTCTCTCTAGAGTTAAAACATAGCCAGAGCTCACTGATTAACATCTGTATCTATGTTTAATTCAAACAAGATGTAAAAAAAATTTTGTGGTTATGTAGTGCAGCATCTCAGCTGGTTGCCAGGCAACTTTACAATAAGACTAAGACTTCAGGAAGTGGCTATGCCACGCTCCCTCAAAAAGAACAAAGTGAAAAATATCTTACGGATTAAACAAACTAGATCCAACATGTTCATTAGTGAACTTTTGTGTGCTGGTAAGTAGAGCCACCTTTTATTTCTTACAATGTTGACCTGTCCCTTTAACCCTCCATGGAGATGACTGTATAAGTGGCCAACATGAGAAAGCTATTTGTTTTATTAAAGTAAACATTCAATATGGTGTAGGTTTGCAGAAAAAGATGATTTGTTAGTATGTTAAAAGTACAATGGACTTCTCATGTGTACTTGATAGTATGGGAAGAGTCAAATAAGAAAATATTAATTGGAGCTTTAATGATACAGTATTTGAACGGAGGGAGAAAGTATATGTTGCAGGATATGGTGAGAGCTTAAAGTAATGAATCACATGAGAATAAAAAGAAATGAGAGCGAGGAAATGAGCAAAGAACATCTAACACAACAGTAACATACCATCAAAAATAAGATTATGTTAAACTTTAATGCACTCTATGAAGGAAACAGTGATAGTATGTTGTGTTTGAATTACAGCTGTAGTTACGCTGGCCTCATTAGCTACAACCTGAAGTGATTACAGAATTCATGCACTACACACCGAGGCTGTTTATCACCACAACAATGTGCGATTGTTCTGTTGTAAATGGAATGTGCTCAAAGACGAAGTACAGCCTTAACTGACGCAGGATATGTATGAAAGATGACTGTGTATCTTACCTTCCATCCCAACAGGTCAGCTAGAGCCAAACAGCCATCGTCACATGTGCTGATGTGAGCCACATCTCTGGAGACAAGAACAAAGGCCACTAAGTTAGAACTGGGACATGGCTCAATACCACTTCTTCATTATCATTACAACACTGACTGTCTGCCAATACAAATCCCATTTTAATGGTTCATTCTTTAACATCTATTAAAAGGTTAATGTGCACTTTGCTAAAGAAAGCTATATAGTCCAATGCATCATTGTGAATATTCTTCATCAGATGTTATAATGAAACTGTGTGAGACTGTAACTTAACTTTTGCAGTTCAAATGTTCAGTCCATTTATTGTGCTCTTATATTCATGATATCAGCCATTAGAGCATCAAACTGTAAAATTTACTCATATGAGTTGAATCACTCAAATGATCAGTATAGCACAAATGTAGTAAAACACACAGTCTCTCACTTGATCATCATGGTAAATGATTTAGCACCCTCTGGTGTTACATAGGCAAACTGCACGATGTCAGTTAAAACACAAACTCCATGCACATGTTTAATATATCAATAGTTTATTAATACTTTTGGCCCAGTTAATCATCCCAAAAAACATGTTCCCCGTTATCTGATTTATATCTAACACATTATGCTGGATATTGGCCTGATTCATCTGTACTGGATTCATTCAGATCAGATCAGAAATTTTGAGATCAGATCTGTTTTCACATTACATGTAAGTTGCAATGGGAGGATAAAAGTAATATAATAATACAGCTGGAGGACAAAGTAGCAGTGTCTCTGTATCACCTGTACGCCTTGTCTGAGTCAAAGTCCATCCCTACTCCAAAACCCAGCAAACCGAACAGAGGATCAGTCTGCACAGAAACAAACACACACACAATGCTGCACAGAGGATCCCACAAATACATCTATGGCAGAAAAAAAAAAAAAAAAGGATAGGCAAGGTGGATGGAGGGGTGAAGGCTCACCTGCCCTGCCTTCTCCATGTTGATCAGCAGTCTGGGGCAACTTTTTTGAAACCCTAAACAACAAAAGAAACACAGGTGAGAACAGAAGGAACAGGTGCATATACACAATTACTTAAACAATACATAATAGTAATTCAGCTGAATCTCTAAATCAGAGCCAAGTGGGCCATCAGCATCTTCCTCACAGAGACAAAAAAAATATATATATTACTGGACGCAGGCCTGAATCATTTCATAATGCAGAACAGCCTCACTGGCTGCTGTATAGTGCCGGGTTATTACTGCAGCAGTGTCTGTGGTCAGCAGTAAATTTTGAGAATATGAAACTGTATCTGCAGTACCTGCTGACAAGACCTGCAAATGGTTGGACCTGCAAAGACGTCCCCATTATGATGAGAAGATCACAGCGAGGAAAGTCCTGACAGGTGGATAAAGACGTTGAGTTTATTTCTGCAGAGGTGTTGCATCACATTCTCTTCAATGTGCAAAAACACTGCCATTTGCTCACCATCTTCATTGAAGTGAAGAACCGGACAGGTAGATTCTCTCCAAAGAAGACGATATCTGGGTGACGAGAAGTAGGAGACACAGAGTCACCGACATACTGTAGATGGCGACACAATTATCTAGCAGGTCATGTTGGTAAAGTTAATAATGAAATAGTGTGCAGAAAGGTCAGTAGGCCTTTTAGGAAGTGGAGTTAATGAGAAAAATGCATGAGACAACTAAGAAAATGGTGACAGAACTAAAATGACATACAAAAATAAAAACAAGAGAAATAGACAAAGACCCACTGACCTGGTTTCACCAAACTGCTGCACTTGTCACATCGGGGAATGTCATCAGAAAAAATTTTGTCTACAAAGTAGAGGGAGGAGGTTCAAGTCCCATTTGGCTGAAATCAAAACAACTCAATAATCCTGGCCTCCTTTTCTAACATAAAAAACACCTTTCATCCAGTCCAGGTTGTACTCCATGCGGCAACCGAAGCTGACACAGTGAGACGTGTAGAACGTTCCATGAGCTTCAATTAGATCCTCACCCTCGAGCCCGGCCACACGCTCCAGGGTGTCAATGTTCTGAATGAACACACATATTAATGTGAAAACAACAGTAGAAAGATTCATTGTAGAAGATGTGGAGAATCTAACTGTTTTTTCCCCTACCTGTGTGTAGCAGCGATTCAGATACCCCTTGTCCTTCAGCAGCTTCATGAAGTAGTGACAGACTGTCGGCTAAACAGCAACAAGAATCAGCCCCAAGAGAACAAACACCTGTGAGGCAGCTGATTGTTATCTGGAGTTACATTTTAGGCTTAAATGTTATGATATATTTTTGGTTTCACACTGTGATTTTCAAATTTTCAACAATGACTACAAGGAAGCAAGACGTGTTTTGTACCTTAAACTGTCCTGGGTAAAGCTCTTTGGCCAAGGTGAAGAAAGGCTCTGGATGTTTCTGAGATAAAAGTTAGAGAAAAATGTTACATTTTGTTGTAGTGACCAGACTTCAGCAAGCACTGCCTCAACTCACCAAACAGGATGGTCTTCAGATGACTGTACAAGAGCATACTAAGCAATTAGCCATATTAGCAAAGAAGTTTGACATGTGGAAAATAATATATGACTGAAAAATGGCCTAAGGTTACAGTCCCACCTAACTTGACTGTTCAACGACTTTTAGAGCCTTTTCTTAAAAGTGACAACCTAAAATCGGCACATTTTTGACATGGCAAAACAGAAACCCACAAGACTTTGCTACTAAGTTAAAGTGTCATTGATCATGTTCTGGTATTAATAATCTAATTTAAATTCTAATAATTCAATCCTGTCAAAAACGTTTGAGCCCACTGACAAAGGTGTTCAGTGTCATTCTTCAAACTTTCAAACAAAGTAATCTTTCACACACCTTAAAGTAGTCTATCTGGAAGATGGCCTCTGGGTAAGGCAAGTTATATTTTTGCAAGTTTGCATACAGGCCAGTTCCCGGTGAGCGGAAATCAGGGATCCCAGCCGCTGTGGATGGAGGGTTACAGATTAAAAATCAGACATAAACACAAAGTACTGAAAGTACGTTGATGCTTTTCAAACAATCCTGTGCTGTTAATCAAATACTCACATGTGGATATTCCTGCTCCAACCATGCAGATGATGTTTTTACCTGTGTGGATGCAGAGAAACCTCTGACTTAAATCAATAACAACCGCATTATGATAAAAGTCTTTTTAGCAGTAAGCCAATCCACTATGGTCAGCCACAATGGATAGGAAAGAAGCAGGCAAAAGACTCACATTTTCCACTCTTTATGTAGCGCGCCACTCCGTCCAAGGTCAGCTCATCCAGAACTTTGTCTGCTGAGCCAAGGCCCATGGCGCTGGAGAAAAGATTACGCAGGAAATCCACTGGCGGGAACATAGAAGAGAAACAGATGATAATACATGTGTGAATAAATAAACAAAATACTATGGATCCTGATGGAAATAATAATAGGAGAACGAACTTTTTAAAAATCATGAATTAATTAATAAAAGCACTACATCTATAGAATGATGGCCTGTGTAGCAGATACATGTTACATAAAACAGAACATAACAGTGTAATTATGTACTAACGTTAGATGGGGTAATAACAGGACAACAACAGTTGAATAATAGTTTTCACATACTCTCTGAGTCTCCTGTAGCCTCTTCCTCACTGCTGTCGTCGGATTGCTCCTGCAAAGGAAACAATACTGACATTAAAACCGAGGTCTCTTCGTGCAGAAACCATGGGAGTGGCTGCTTTGTTCATCTGAGATCTGCGGTATTAACAGCTGCCGTGTCACAAGAGCACTGATTGTTCTGATATTACAAAGCTGACAACCCGCTAACATTCACTAGCTAGAGATAAACTGTTTTCTTACCTCTGGTTCAGGCGTAACCTCCTCTTCCTCTTCTTTTTTAGGAAGTTCTACAAGAGCAAAATTACATACCAACGTCAAAGTCTGCCTCAACAAATATTTCTTCTGTGTGAATGGTAATGTTAACGTTAGCCACATAGCTAGCCAGACTGGCTAGCTTGGTGTAGCACCGTCAGTTTTCACGTCCTCCTACCTGATGTATCAGACATTTATCCGTCTACTGAAACCCTTTAACCACAAGAGTCCGGATGACAATTAATTTAAATTCCAGATTTTACGAAGTTACGACGGGTATCCTCTACAGTTTGCACTCAGCTGGCCCGTCTTCTTGTTGTCCGTCAGAAACAAGGTTCGTATATATTGTGACCGAATGTCTTTAGCATCATTTGTTCCTACCGCAGATCTAACCATTGATTATCGTTTTATATACAGTCTATGTTGATTATCTGTTAAGTGTCCCCTAAAAATCTGTACATTTAACAAACTTACTGTTAATAAACATGGGTAACGTAAGAAATTATTTTTAAAAGTAGGGAATACTACCCAACATGGAGTGTGAAGTAAAATTAGCTCATAAAAATAATTTTCACCAGTAGGTATCCAACTAAGTTATTTTTGCTATATCACACGTTTTAACCATCAACATGACAGAAACAGTATTACACAATGGGCAATATGTCAATGTATTGTAGATGAAGAATCTTGCATATTTATTACCTTCAGTATATAAGAATGTAAGTGACCAGCAGAAGTGGTACTAAATAACGAGCTGTTTGGGAGACGGCTCCTTTCAAAGAGCCATAATTCCCATCACTATTACCAAATCTCTCTAAATGATATACTCACATACAAAAGGAGCACGGATTACTTTATTCCCATTAACTGTTGTCTCCTGGTCTTACTGGTGTCTTCATCTGCCCACTGTGGGCTCATACCAGCTTTAATTTCCTCACGTAAGCTTCACAAGTGAAGATTAGAGACACTATGATGTGTTGTCACATGGGATTTACAGGTAAAGATAGATGATATTCCACAATAAAATCTTTATTTACAATCATATTTACATTTCAGCAAATTAAATCATCACCACATAAACAGACAAAGTGTCATTTGCTTGAGGCAGACATTATTTGATTTACATCATAAATGTGCTTACTCTTGACAATGAGTGGATTCTTCAGGGAAACAACACAAGCAGACTGTGATAACTTATACCGTAGATGACAATGCAAAACAACCGGCAAACTTGAGGAAGTACATTCTTCTTTTCCACATGCTTATATGTAATTGCACTGTGTCGTGTCTTATGCAGATGTCAGCTGAATAATCCGCATTTTTCTCTGCTGAACTTTCTCTGTGATAACCAAACTGGTTCAATGCAATACTGAAAATAAGCTGTGATGGCTGTCCTGCTGCAAAAATCAGACTTATTGCCTGTCTTCTTATGCCAGATGTCACCTCTGCACGTCTCTGTTCCATAAGCCCCCCTTTATGTCAGACTGTGGTGACATGACAGCAGAGCTCTCTCAGAGGACTCTTTCTCTTTCTGAAGTCCTTTGGTTCCTCAGATTCCTGTACATGCACATTCCCTACCTCTGCCCATGTATGCGCTCCTCTGTCCCCTCTCCTCCCTCCTGCCTCAGGCTGAGGTTGTAGCCAGTAGCAATGATCTGGCACTGTGGTAACATCTCCTCCAGCAGGATAATGACCAACCCAGGATTTGAAATCCGAGGGAGGGACGACACGTCCAGACGCCGCAGTCCCCTGCACACACATAACACAAAGAGGGAGGGACTTAATACAACAGCAGTATATAAGCAATAATAACTAGGTTGTGAGTGTTTGTATAATTACTTAAGATTCCTGAGTGCAGCCAGACCGCCTGTAGTGACCCGCGGACAGTGAGAGATGTTCAGTTCCTCCAGAGAGTCTTGCAACATATGGAGCCTAGCCAGGAACCAGTCATCCACTTCAGGACATCCTCGTAATGACAGAGTCCGCAATCGCTGCCCCTCTGAGGAAGGAAAAAGCAGATCAAAAACCCTGTACTTAGATGCTAAATAGCATTCAAGTAAGTTTACAGTACAGACAGAGAAAGACACAGAGAGAGAGGTTATAGTAGAAGAAAAGTGTTTTTGAAAGGAAAAAAGAAACAGAAATGCTGAGTTAGAACTCAGTACCCAGGTTCCCCAGTCCTGTGTAGTTGATGAGTGTGTGGCTCATGTTAACTTCCTCTATGGGTGTGTCTTTGTGATCCAAGAACTGCCAATTAAACTTGCCCCTCTGGTCTGCACAGAACCACTCTCGCTGCCCAACAAACCTAAGGACACAGATGTCCACATAAAAACTGGATTACACCGGCACATTTGAGACTGTTGTATTGCCATCTGCACACAAATAATGTAACATGCTAATAAAACAGCCAGAAAACATGATGGGTCAAAGAATCTTTTTTGAGCCAGCTGATTTCATACTGGAAGTCAATTAGTCGATCAACAGAAAATCAATAGACATTTTTAATAATTGATTTTTTAAAGCAAAAATGCCTTTACAATGTGAGGATCTGCTGCTTCTCTCTGTTCATATCATTATAAATTCTAAATCTTTGGGTTTGGATGTTTTTTTTTTTACACAAGGCAGTTAATTGATTATGAGAAAGTAATTGGCAGATTAATTAATAATATAAATAATCATTACTTTCAGATCAACGTCAATTAAATGCTTGATCACAGTCAACTTACATGAACTGAGTTCATACAGAAAAAAACAGATATCACAATGTCAAACACATGAACAGATTCAGGAAACAGTAGCAGGTAACAGATCACCTAACAGTATATTTCCAAGTAGAGCCTGAAGAGTAATTTTAAAACATAAGAAAGAAAGGATCTTAAATCTACAGTGTATACATATGACAGTATGTGACAGTAATGAGGCAAGGCACTTACCTAAATCCTCCCTTCATACTCAAGATAAAATATGCTGCTGCTATGTCTGGCCCATAAAACCTCTGAGTGTAGCCATAGTAACTGTGAAAGACAGTAAGGAAAAGTCAGAGATGGTTGTCTCGTCACGGCCATTATTTTAGAGCACTAAGCCTTAGGACATTAGGACAACTTTTATAAATTTTGTATATATTGTCTGCTTTGTTGCAGAAGGAAACTACAAACTGCATTTCAGTTTACCACCCTGTTATTATATGACCGTTAAATTTACCTTCTACGTTAATAACCAATGCTAATGCATTTCATAAGTTTACTTACAGGCAAGTTCTGTTGTTAATATAAAAAAATGTATGACGTACTCAGTGACAGTTGTGGTGAACTTTTCTTTTGGTGCACTGGTTTTTCATTGAACTGCAAGCTATATAAATAGCTGTAAACTCACAGTATGACGAATAACAACGATGTCCTAAAGTAGCGTGGTATCAAAGGAGTTGTTGTCTTCATTGTTAAACAGCCACCATTGCCAATGAAAATGTGTCTGACGTGACCATAGACTGTATAAGCATGTGACTCAGGCAGAAATCATGTTCACGGATGAGGTAAAGTTTTATCAATGTTATGCTTAGTTTATGCTCTCTGTCTCTGACATATCCCATGCTGCCCTGAACGTTATAGCAACTAGAGGAGGTAAAGTTATGTTCAATTTAAAAAAGAGGTAGCGGTAATATGAGGTCATTGCCAGGCAACCAAATGAAATACACTGTTGAATAAAATTTAGGTTTTCTGTGGGTTTCTGTGGGTTTGAACATTGTTGTGGAAACATTTGGGATGATGTAAGTACACAACTCAACAAAATAACATACGTCTAGTAATATTTAGACATTTTAAAGTATACATGTTACATATTACAACTCCGTCAATCACACCTGAGGACTGCAGCCTTTCATTCACCCTGTTTTAACAGGAGCCTACAGAGCTACAGATACCAGCAGCAGCACTATTATGGATGCACCTCTACGTTCAAGTCAGCCAAAATGTTGCTTACGCATTCTTCTTTTCAATCCCCCTCCTCTTCCACTGAAACCTCCAGCTCAGGAGCATCTCCACATCATAGAAGCGCTGGGTGAGGAAGAGGAGAAACCTTGTGTGCAGAGGAGGCGGAGACGCCGAGCTGGAGCTCCATGCTCGCCTGGCAGCCACGAGGTGAGCCCACCGCTGGCAACATCTGTGTGGAGACTGTGCAGAGACATATTAAAGATATATATATAATATATTTTATATGGTATTTTTGGTTTTCTCTTTCTTTTAAAAATAACAAAATAATTTTAATGTGTATTTGTGATAATTTTTAATGTTTATTATTCATGTAATTATTTATAATTAGTCACTTATTTGTGTAATGCTGCTATGGCAACATTGTTTAATTGAATGACAAGGGATAGATTGAGAGGAAAGACATGGCCTCATACTGTCCTCCTGTTCCTGTCAGCTAAAGTCTTTAAGTAGAGGATATGAGAAACACGAGCTGTGCTGCTGATGCCAGCGTCCTGTCTTTTGTTTGTTGTCTCAACACCGTGGTCTGCTTATTACACAGTCAGAGGACATATGCATTTAGTCAACGCTACAGCCCTTAAAAAGCCTGCCTTTCACGATATACCGCTATTAGAAATTCTGAAAGAAAAGCTATTAAATGGCACACTAAACTTGTCCAACGGAATTCCCAATGGCCGCTTTACTAGGTTGAGTAACAGTGTACAGTTCGCAAACAGTAACTACATTCAGCACGTTGTACGTTGTAACGTTACCAATAAGTTATAGCCTTCTAGCAAAAACAAGCATATCGTTACGATATTAGCCTATTAACTGACACCGCCTTGTAACTTGCTATAACCTGCCAATTACAATGAGCAAGGGAAATGCTCTTAATTCGCCTGGTCAGAGTAGTAATTAGTGGAAATTTCAAGGGTAGCTTACCATGAAGGGGGCCGACATGACAGTACCGTTCAACAGACAGTCGTAAGGGACAAATGTTGCAGCTGCGCGTTTGCGGTGAGTTGCAATTTACCGTGTCAACCGCAGTGTGTCGCTCCATGCGCGTCTGTGATTCTGACCAGATGAACCTGAGCTGACCTGAGATACAAACCCAGGAATCACAAATAAGAAGACAAGATGAGCAGTGGTGTAGCACTAACATCTACTACGTACATAAGCAGCCTCACTGGACCTCCTTTCCCTTTTAATGTATCCATTGTCACGCCTGAATCAAATAAACACATGCATCTGTAGAGGTTATTAGGGTCATCAGTAGCCTAGTAAAATTTTCCGTGAAGATGTTTTAATAATATAATAAATATAATAATATTTCAAAATTTTAGTTAAGAACAAACTTGTGTCAAATGTCCAAGCTTTTTGAGCGCCCTTCACTAATGTGTACTACTGCTACACAACAGACTCTTGTCTTTAAAGGTTTTCTGTGCAGAATGAGGGAGGAAGGTAGGGTTGTACAGTGCAATTAGGTGTTCTTTGCAATTATGACACTGATCTACTGTAGATTGTGAGAAAAAAATGAACATACCACTACTGAAATAATTTCCCCTTACAGTATGTATTTTTAAGCGGCCACTAGTGGAGCAGTTTTAAGATCAGCAACCAGGTGTGTGCTCATAGGCGTGCTTGCTTGAACTCATGAGCGAGCATAATCCGAAACACAACCGTTTTCATACAGAGATCCCACAATAAATGCGGAATCACCGGCATGCTGACTGTGGCTTTTCACAAAGACAGTTCAGGCTCTGTTACTTCAACGTTCCCGGCTCAGAGGCAGATCAACACCGGCTCCGTACAGCAAGGATTGCTTTCCGTGTCCGTGAGTATGCGAAGGTCCGCTAAGGTCCACGTGACAAAAAAATCAACGACTAGTGCTACCAGAGCACCAACTGATCTACTATGCATGTGTGGAACATGTCCTCCAAGGTAACTGCAGAAAGTAGTATAAACATTGTCTGCATCCTGCGTGTTCCACAGCTGTCCATGTCCACTTCAGAGAATGTTCAAGGCTTTCAATCAGCGCTGGCAGCGAGCCACATATTGACACGATACTCCATGGGGAAAAAGGCAGTGTGATAGTGGCTATAGACAGACTGGGAGACAGCTTCACACAACATGCTGGAAACTCAATTAAACTCCTGCTACAACATTATAGTAATATTTTTATCAATTGCAGGTTAAACTAATCCATGCTCGTTACATGATAATGTTACAATTACTGCATTTGGCCAACGTGCCACATCAGCGTTAGCTTGCTTGCTGCTTTTAAGTAACCTTACTATCTTTGTCACCAGACACTCAGCAATGTCAATACAGCTAAATGTATTGGATGATAACAAAAAGCTTAGTAACCTGGACTGAATAATATAACAAGATTGTGTCCACACATTATAACAGTTAGACCGTAGTAAGTAACTTTACTGTAGGGGAAGGCTCTTCCTCTGTGTTGTTGTCGCCGCGTATTTTTATGTGGGTCACGTTAGTTACAGCGACTGAGAGGTGGAGAAGTTGTGTACCTGAGTAAAATTAAAAGACAATAAATCTATATCAAACGTTATGAAGCAAATGGCGGCAGGTCCATGCTAATGTAGCGTTAGCTGAATGCTGGGCCTTATATGTCTATAGGCTAAACAAATCACTCCTCATTTGCTTTTTACCATTACATCCTTTCTTGCAGGATAAATCAAGACTTTGATATAATACCGGTGGTACACAGGATAGTAATGTGGGTCGCTTTAGTTGGTGAAATAATGTGGAAAGCATATAACTTTGCTGCTCGGCGTTAGCGAGCAAGCTAACATGACTCCGTGTTTATGCAGCCTTTCTGATGTTGATTGTTTTCACAGACATCTGATTCTCATTTGGTCTGATGGGCTTCAGCACGTAAACCTTTACTGTTGTTTTTATCCTTACATGGAGTTTATTTTGGTACCTGTGCTGTGCTGGGAGCCGGTTGTTTTATGGTGTTAAGCCCCCCGACAGTTTGCTTTTTAACAATGTGTGGGCGTAGCAGGCATCGGCGGCGCAAACGGCATTGTTCACATACTTGCCTGCATTCTTTGCATGTATCTGGAAGATTAAACGTGAATCCACTAGGGGGCAGATCAGGGCCGGATCATCCATCTCCAACACCGGATCATTTTCCTTGACAACCAATTTTGCACATCATAGTTAAACCAAACATAGCAACACTAGAGCAGGTTATGATTTCAATGAGACATAATAACCATCTTGGTTATTGCGGAGTAGCTCCAGGAGTTTTACTGTAAACATCCCACCATAAATCTCCTCTTTTTAAGTCTGCTGCTGACCCTCTTCTTCTTTTGCGTGCAATGGTGGTTGGCAAACCCACTGCATACCTACACCACCTGGGCTGGTGTGTGGAACAGTAGATTGCTGCTGATCTGCTGGTCAGATCAACATTCTGCCCCAATGTTCATGTGCTGGATTGCATCTCGCGGACGCGTATCGTTAATTTCTAGAGACGTGCACAACCCACGCGCCAAAGGAACGCAGGATACGGGTGGCAGCCATCTTGTGTACTCAAACTCGTGATTAAAAGCAAGTATGTCCAGGGCTTTAGTGGACTGCATGACGTTAGTTGCGGTGTGCTCACACTAAAAGCAGAATAGTGGCTGTTGTAAGCAACAGAGAAAACAGGCTTGTGCTTCATCTCTAAGTGAGGTTCAAACCCATTGACAAATAAGGCAGTGAAAATTTGATTTAGTAATTTCTCTGAAAAACTACATACACACACTTTAATTAATTAATTTGGCTCATTTTTGATATATTTCATATATATATATCTTACACTAACTGAATCAACCACCCCATGGTGGCAGCCTCAATCTGCTGTACATCTCCAGGTATTGCTTGCTTATTAAATTTTCCTCCAAGCATTCTGTGGATTTTCTCTTTAATACCACAGGGACAGCTTGGGACAGCTTGAAACACCACTCGTCTGACAGATGTGACACCGAAAAACAAGCAAACCAATACCACACCCACTTTGCTTCTGTCACTGTTACACACACCAACATGCATACATAGACCTCCACAAGCTCCCGCACACAGTGAGTGAGTGTGATGTGACAGACGGCTCACACCTGCTGGTAAAAACAATTAGCAAATGAGATCATTTGCACTTCTCCTGTGTGTTTGCAGAGGATTGTTGTGGAAAGGAAGCAACGACGGATTGTGAGCCGAACAGTGGTGGTTTAGTTTGATAGTCATTATATTCAGTTTCCAGTGAGTAGTCGATATAATGCAGCAAAAGCCAACATAAACAAAACATATTGTCGGAGTTTTTTGCAAATGTTGTTGTGTAACTTGTGTACATGTGTGACATTTAAAAGGTGGGTAACTACATGGTAAATACAAAGTCAGGAAAACTGTTTACAGTTCATTAGTTTCTTGGGATTAGTAAAGGCGATTGACAAAGGGATGGAAAGACGGAGGAAAACAGCAAAAAGAGTCAAAGTCAAAGCAAATCACATTACTGAAGGGTTGGTTGAATAACCAGATGGACCAGTGAAGTAAAGAGTGACTGGCAGAGGGAATGAATGAATTGATTAGAGAATGGATGGTGGAGTAGATGGATTGCTTACTGAACCAGGATTTCAATGCGTCAACAGAACTGCCAGATGTTTGTATTGTCCTCATGGAGCCTACATGTGTGTTTCTGTGCAGGTACGTTTGTGGGTGTTTGTCTTGGCTCCTGATCTGTTTGCGGTTTAGAAAATAAATATTCTGCATGCAGCTCTGATTGGAAACATTTACAAAACAAATGACAATGAGATGACATTTTTTCAGCCCCCAGAGAATATTCATGTTTTCAGATCAAAAGCATTTCTCTTTGAACTTCAACCTTACTGTATTTTTGATGGGATTTTTGTTCCTATCATTTACATGTGGTTTGATGCACTGTATTCATACATATTGCTATGTTTTTTTATACTCATGAATTTTTGATTGTACCTTAATGGACTTTTGAAAAGCGAACCATGCAGTAGAGTTAAGTTTGAGGTCAACAAAGAGCCATATACACACATATAGATGGCAATTCTGTGCCATAAAGAGAAAGCCCGGTCTCTTAAATGCTGACATAAGCAAAAAGCTTTAATACAGTAACTTTTTCATCTTAAATATCACCAACAGTGTTGTTCAAAAGCCAAGAATAGTGGTGTTATATCAAATATGGCTTTCCTATCCTTTCCTACATGAACTACAAAAATATATATTGAGTGCTGAAAGTCTGTAGGGAGTGGGTAAATGTATATGGAAATGTACGTACAGCAACATGACATGCACATGACACCTCCTCCACTCTAGTGCTCAACACCGGAGCCCCACAGGGCTGCACTGTTGCCAACTATTTTCAATGGAAAGTAGCTAAAGCCTGCTCGAAAAGTAGCTAAATGTCGCCAGATGACGTCATGCGTCATTAGCATATTAATGACGTCATCGCGTTGTATTTGCATTCTGCCTAATTTGTCGGTACTGTAGCCTACTTCAGTTTATAATAACGGTTATCTCCCCTAAACCGTGAATATAAGCGCGCATGCCAAGGAAAAACGGTCAAATTAAATGTTTTGAATTAAAACAAAGGAGAAGACAGCTGCTATGTGATCACTGATTGGTTCCTTCTAACACAGCGTGCACATGCGCAGCTCATTCATGTCTATGTTCGCTGGCGTGCAGTCAACGGAATGTGCTGCTCCTCTCAGCCGCTCACTGACTGAACAGACGTAGCGGGAAGTAAGACCTCACACTAGCAGTACTGGCGATATTTGGAATTTTGAAAGTTGCTAAGGTTTGTCCAAAAGTCAGCTAGATTTGTCGCTAGTCGCTTTTGAAAAAATGTCGCTAAAGGGCTCTGAAAACTCGCTAAAAATAGCGACAAAGTCGCTAAGTTGGCAACACTGCAGGGCTGTGTGCTCAGCCCACTCCTATTCACACTGTACACCAACAACTGCATCCCCAGACATGGAGAGAAGTCTGTTGGGAAGTTTGCGGACGACACCACCATCATCGGCTGGATTTTAAACAACGATGAAACTTCATATCGGGAGTAAATTGACAATCTTGCAGGGTGGTGTACAGAGAACAACCCACTTCTCAACCTCAGTGAACGAGAATGAGACAAATGTTAAAAAAACATCCTCAAGATTTTTGATTAATTAATAAGCTAAGTTACATGAATTTAGAGATGTTAACTGACCAATGGCCGGACTGACTAACACCCCTACTAACCAGCTAGCTGCTTGGAGCTGCGGCACTTACCCACATCCCTGTGTTAACATGACTAATAAGTGTTTTCCTTTTCTCTTGTTTCTCTCTGTGATTAGGATTCATTTTGGAGAAAATGTATGGGGGTAAAATCAATGTCATTATCACTGTAAATGCATAGACTATGAGTCACAAATATACATTACAATTTGTAAACACAAAACACAATCTACAAATAGTTTCAAAATCCACAAACTCAGTGACCCAAAAATAGAGTCACTGACTTGTACTTGAAAACCAGAATTTGAATCAGTACATAATCATTTGAATGTGTGAGTGTCATATTCTACTTGTAAATTGTTTCACTGTTTACAAATTACAATTTCTACAAATGGACTTTTCTCAATTTGCAAACAATCACAATCTAACTTGTATTTTCAAACCACTGTTTCAAGACAGGCGTACAAATTCTGTGCAATGCTCAGCATTCAAGTGTTAAATCTGTATTTGCGGACCACAGTGTATTTGTGGAATGCATCCTATTTGATACTGGTTGACCACAGAGAGTATGAATATAATCCACAAATGTAGTCAGTCAATCAGATGGATTGCTTGTTTGTGATGAAAAAACTACAGATAGCCTCTTTAAATTCACCTTAAAATGCAGCCTTTACATTGACATAAATCCATTGTTCAGTCAGTGAGTGATGGCATACTGGACATGCTGGTAGCATTAGGCCACACTGAGTAGAAGGCTTCAACAATTGTGAGCAGATCATTTTAGTCCGCTCTTTTTTGATGCTCATCACTATGACTATTTTTTTCTTGTAAGCGGTAAGAGGCAGCACTGCTTCCACAGATGAAGTCTGAGGTTTCCTAATAGCAGCTTCCCTTGTGGCTCCTCATGTCTTACTGTGAGTTGCAGTTAGTGATGGCCCTGTGGGAAAGCCATTATCCACTGGTTGTCTCTCTCATTCTTTGTCTCTGCCCCCACCTATTCCCTCTGTTTCTGCAGAGATGTGGTAAAGACACACACATACTTACACGCACACATACATGCACAAACCTCTGCAGCATTCTTGAGACCGTTAGTGGCTGTCAGGGTTATTTTGTTTTGACCAGCTCCCATAAGGCCAGTGGAGTAAATCTTTACAGTCTTGGCAGGAAAGCCATTAGCGGGCGGTCATACTGGGCCGGTTGCTTAATGCTCACATTGAGGACCAATCACTGGGAGGGCGACTGGAGGGCATAAAGGGCACAACTAGCAAACCAACAAATTTCCTTTTACATACGTTTACCTCATTATTTGAAACACAGATTCAACATCATTATTTGTTTAGTATGAATATCTGACATTGCAAAAATAGACTGTTTAAATGACAGAAAATAAGGAAATGCATAGTTGGTTCCCTTTAAGTTAATCGCAGTATAGCCTAATTGGCTTCCTCTGTAATTAATGGTGCATAGCATTGCTGGATTATTAGTGTGGTGTGTACTTATTTATGTTTTATACATTTGCTCACCATTTAGGGCACCTTTGCATTTATGTGCGTGCATGTGGGCCTGCACAAGAGCATAGAATCACCATCTTGTTATCTCTCTTTTCCAAACATCTGTACTAATTTCCATTGACAGAATTAATTACCATGGTGACGAACAGCACAACGACCCAACCCATCATTATACATGCCGAGCAATTATACAGCGCCATTATCTTGTAGGGAGATGTCACTCAGAATAGCACGTCAGCCAAAAATAGTATATGCTGGCAGAGCATGTCATAGGAAGGAGACTGTGTTGACTGTAAAATACTGACACACCTAAAATCACTGCTTTTCACTCAGATGTTCATGAGGCGTTGAACACACTGACTTTACTGTACAGATAAAATCTAGCTCATGCACATGCCAAAAGATGCAAACACCATCAAATGCTGCTGTTTCGGAGATCAGTACTGTCCCATTTGTGGGACTCTTGAATGAGCAGCTCCCCTGAGGATGTGGACCAATAAATAAAACAGCGAGATTAGAGCTGGATTTTCTGTTAAGGCTTCACATCAGAAATAAAAAGTTCATGCTGGCTCTTTCAAATCCACTGAACACGCATGTACACTCACCTACACTAATGAAACATCCTGTGAATTGTGCTCTGTGTATTAGATTTATTGAATTGATAGGAATTAATTGCTATACATAAATCCCACACTCTAATCATGTAAAAAGAGCTTTCTAAATCTTTCTATCTCTCATATCTTTCTGTAAGACAGCGGCTGTACATGCTGTGTGAGGATTCCCATTGTGTTGGAGAGAAGTGTCAGCTACATAGCAGCAGATAAATAATGCAACGGAAATAAAAGGCTTGTTTCTGCACAGCAGCTACATGAGCTATGATACATGGGATGTAAGCTATAAACCTCAAAACATCTGATTGTTTTTACCATATCTGTTTTGCGCCTATTGAAAGACTTAAAGACTCTTGCCTTCACAACAGTGATGCTTCAGCTGTGTATGTTATGGGATGTTCTGATGAGTCACTTCACGTAAATGAGGTAAATAAACGTCTGTATTTAGTGGAGATCAAATGCAGTGGGCTGTGTTGCACATTTATTCACTGCATTTTACATTCAGGCTATATATAGATGTAGCTGAGTTTGGGTTAATATATTATACATTTCAGTCATTTTATATCCTGTCACATTTTTTTCATTACAGTTCTTTCTTTACCCTTTTTCTTTAACTTTCTCTCCTCCTTTGTTCTTCATGCACTTCACACCGAAAGTCATCTTTTCCTCCCTCATTCCTGTACGCTGTAACCTCTTTCCGTAACATGCAAGTCAGGTTTTTTAATGTATAAATTCAGCTCATGTGTTATCATTTCTGTTCACGTTCTTTCTTAATCTCTCTATCCCTCTGTCTTTGTCAGCAGAATATTGAGTTGAGCATGTGGTGTGTAACACCAGCTCAAACACACACACACACAAATTCGTGGAAAAAAAGAAAAAGAGCGAGGGAGTGAGGAAAAAGGAGACAGAATATTCAAAATGACTTCAAGATTGAGGTGCAAATCATGAATAACTAATAACATGTTCATATTCTGGCTGTTCGTTCATGGTGTCATCAATCACGGCCCTGTCTTTTCACTCCGCTTCAGCTTCATTAAGCTGATAATGGACTCTGGGCTGCATGTCAACCAGGCAATATCTTCTATTCAAACTATGATTAAATAACCTCCCTGAGCAGCCAAACTAACTCCGTGTGTTTGCCCCCATATAATCTAGCTGATAAATGCCTTTCATTACTACACACACACACACACACATATATATATATATATATATATATAGTGGAAGAAAAAGTCTACACACCCCTGTTAAAATGCCAGGTTCTAGTGATGTAAAATAACTAGACAAAGATAAATCATGTCAGAACTTTTTCCACCTTTAATGTGACCTTTTAATGTGAACAATTCAATAGAAAAACAAACTGAAATCTTCGAGGGGGGAAAATGAAAAATAAAAACCTAACAATAACCTGGTTGCATAAGTGTGCACACCCTCTTATAACTGGGGGTGTGGCTGTGTTCAGAATTAACCAATCACATTCAAACTCAGGTTAACTAGAAGTCATTACACACCTGCCATCATTTAAAGTGACTCTGATTAATCATAAATAAAGTTGATATTTTCTTAGTTGCATCTCTGAGCAAAAGCCATGGTCCGCAGAGAGCTTTCAGAGCATCAGAGAGATCTCATTGTTGAAAGACAGGAGTCAGTTGAGAAGTCAGGAGACGGGTTCAAAAGAATTTCAGAAGCATTAGATACACCATGGAACACAGTGAAGGCAGTCATCATCAAGTGGTGAAAATATGGCACAACTGTGACTTTACCAAGAACTGGACGTCCTTCCAAGATTGATGAAAAGACGAAAAGAAAACTGGTCATGGAGGCTTCCAAGAGGCCTACAGCAACATTAAAGCAGCTGCAGGAATTTCTGGCAAGTACTGTCTGTGTGGCACATGTGACAACTATCTGCCGTATTCTCCATATAAATGGGCTTTGGGGTAGGGTGGCAAGACAGAAGCCTTTTCTTACAAAGAAAAACTTCCAAGCACGGCTGAAGTTTGCAAAAACAAACATCAGGTCCCCCAAAAGCATGTGGGAAAATGTGGTCTGATGAAACCAAGGTAGAACTTTTTGGCCATGAATCCAAAAGGTATGTTTGGTGCAAAAACAACACTGCACATCACCCAAGGAACAGCGTACCCACAGTGAAGCATGGTGGTGGCAGCATCATGCTTTCGGGCTGTTTTTCTTCAACTGGAACCGGGGCCTTAGTCAGGGTGGAGGGAATTATAAACAGTTCCAAATACCAGGCAATTTTGGCACAAAACCTTCAGGCGTTGGTTAGAAAGCTGAAGATGAAGAGAAAGTTCAGCATGACAATTGAACATCTGTGGGGTGATTTGAAGAGGGCTGTGTACAGAAGATGTCCTTGCAATCTGACAGATTTGGAGCGCTTTTGCAAAGAAGATTGAATATTGCCACATGCTAATAGAATCCTACCCAAAAAGACTGACTGCTGTAATAAAATCAAAAGGTGCTTCAACAAAGTATTAGTCTAAGGGTGTGTACACTTATGCAACCAGGTTATTTGAGGGTTTTTATTTTTCATTTTTCCCCCTCAAAGAATTGTTTTTTAATTGAATTGTTCACATTATAGGTCACATTAAATGTGGAAAAAGTTTTGACATGATTTATCTTTGCCTCATTATTTTACATCATATATGTGCGTGTGTGTGTGTGTGTGTGTGTGTATATATATATATAGTATATATATATATATATATATATATATATATATATATATATATATATATATATATATATATGTGTGTATATATATATATATATATATATATATATATATATAGAACCAAACCTCACTGATTAGTGTAGAAAACAAAAACACATCTTTATTAACTGATTGTGGTGAACCTGATCATATCTGATGGAGCTGACCTGCCTCAACTATCTGTGATTTATGGAGTTTGCTGATAAACAGATGTTGCTAAAGTAACAGCTAACTGCTACTAGCTGCTGTTAGTTAGCTCAGTTAGCTGTCATATTAGTTGACTCTGCCTGGACTGGGAACTTGGAGCACTGGGGGAGTGTTAGTATTTAACGTTACACTTCTAATATTACTCAAGCCATGGAGGTTTTTAAGGCCAGGAGGCTTGTATAGTGGGTGGGGGCGGGGAGTGATGGCGGGTAGTGGCCCCCAGAATGAGCCGGGCAAGCAGGCAATGAATCCTATTAGCTGACTCCGGTCCCAGGGTTCCAAGAGCTAAGAAGACCAGCAAGAAAACCACCTTGGTACTCGATTCTCTCGTCAAACTGGCCACTTGTCTGTTGGTCTTGGAGAATGTGTTTGGTCCGGGCTGCCGTGTTCACTCAGCGGGTGCTGGAACCAGTCCGCACAGAGTCTGCATGACGGGGTGCAGACATAATGCATATTTAGCTCTATTGGCTACTGCAAACTTCAATCAACATTTACAACAAGTCCCTTCCTAGCTTTGTGATTTAATCAGGAAACGTGTAGATATATCGAAGCAAATAGCACTCTGGTTTCCCTTTCATGGGAACATTAAAGCCTGGTTGTTCTCTCATTTGCATTAAATCTGTTATGGAAAGACTGAGCTATTACATGATCTACCAATCTTTCTGTCTCCTCCCGTAACCCTGCCTCCGCTCACCTAAACCGGGACCCTTTGCTCTTTCAGGTGATAAGCTGATTATTGAGATGACAGCCTCCTGTCACAGACAGACAGACACAGCGGGAGGTCTGATGGAGCGGAGTCAATCCCCTTTCTAAAATAATGATTGATTCTGCTGTCTACCACACACAAGTCTGAGGATTGACTTGAAGATTATCCTACTACAAATTTTCCAAAATCATTTAAATTTTGAGATCAGATTCATTCTTGGAGATGACTGGAATAAAGTACTTTTTAGCAAGCACATGCATGTCTTTGTATAGATTAAACTGGCAGTAACACCGGATCAGTGATTTCCATCGACCACTTGTTGCATATAAAAACATAAAATATTCATTATTAAATAATAACAAGGTTGACTGAGCTAACTAACAGCTGCTAGTAGCAGGCCACAATCAACTCTATGCGAAGGAGATGTGTCCTGACTGGTTTCTGGACCCTGCAAATCCAGGGAAACTGCACATTTTCGAGTGACCTTTTATTGTGGCCAGCCTAAGGCACACCTGTGCAATACCCACGCTGTCTGATCAGCATCTTGATATGTCACACCTTTGAGGTGGATGGATCATCTCGGCAAAGGAGAAGTGCTCACTGACACAGAGTTTGACTGATTTGTGAACAACATTTGAGAGAAATAGGCCTTTTGTGTACATAGAGAAAGTCTTGTAGTTCAGCTCATGATGAATGGGGACAAAAACAAAAGTGTTGCGTTTATAATTTTGTTCAGTGTATATTCCATACTACATGTATGTACCACATGAAGTCCTTCATTTGAGGTAAATTAACCCTAATTTGATGCAGATTTGATTATGTACATTTTTTATCTCCACATGATCAACTATCTTCATGCAACCATAGCTCAATAACTATTCATTTAAATTTGTGAGTTAGTCTGGCAGCCACCATCTGGAGCTGTCAGATGGCAAGAATGCTTGAGCCATAACTGCCTCGATGTTTCTCATCTCTACTGCCTCTCGTAATGTGACTGTAGGATCATCTCCCCAGAAAATTCCCAAAACAGCCCGTAAAGAGCAGTGAGATATTGTCTCACTGACTGGAAGTGACGTCAGTAAAAGCCCTCGGAGAAAAACTTGTGATTTTAGGCTTTATAAATAAATAACACTGATGTCACGTGTCAGTACACTTCTGCTTCTTCACACTGACAAGCCCTTTTCACAGTGTCACAGCAGGGTGAACGCAGCTGCAGCTAATAAAATGAATGAAGGATAAGTTGGACTGGGATGTGCCAAATTGGAAACACTGACAATAATGCTGACTACTGTTCATTTTTGTCACTCATTAAACTACATAAATCAAAGTATTTAAGAAATTAAGTTATTAGCTGCAGCTGTGTTTTCTATGCTATGACAGCTCTGTAAAGAGTCCCTTGAGAACAAATGTAATACTTTATAGTATAGTATATTTTTTTATGACTTCTGACTGTAGCTTCACTATATTCGGGTTGATTTTTTTATTGAGGTGACATCAGTATTATGGGTGATTAACTTGCCATTTTTCCACTTTATTCAACCTTACTATGGTGCCTTTATGTCATATTTTACACACTGTAACTGCAAGCATCTGATCCACGTCAGCCTGAGTTGTAATTCCAAGTCAGAGATACCTGGAATTTCTGAAAGCCATCTACCACTTGGTGAAAAGATCTACTAGTGTCAAATAACCTGTGGCAAGAGGTTTGCACAGCCACCATCTCTGGTAGTTGCAGTGCAGATAAATAAAATCCCATATTAACACAATTCATTCTAAAAATAATTCTGATTAAAAAAAAGCTATATACTGTTTCAATCTGACTTTAGTTGTTAAAAAGTTAATTTTGCATTCATTGTGTGTTTAAGCCACTTGGGAGCAACAAAACAAGGACTGACATATTTTCACCTTATAGAGTTGGTGAAAGTTTTAGCAAACAGTACATCCAGCAGCATCTAGCACGCAGTAGTGTTTCTAGCCACGTGACAAATCACCGATATATAATATAAAGTCCAATATTTACTTTCCTTTTAGAACTGTTTTTGTTTCTTGTGAGGGAAATGTCTGGCTCTTGAGCACGGCACATTAAAAGGAGTTGGTACCTCGCTGAGAAGCTGGAGATGTGCAGCCCGTCGCGTGCATCTCACCATTAGGGTTAGGGTTAGTGGGCGTTAGATAGTGAGTTAACAGACATTTATTTTAAAAAAGATCTTTGAGATTTTTACTTAAAGAAAATCCAGAAATCTTTAACACCATAGGCGCTTTATAACCAGATAATCAAGTGTATTTCAGTTAGTTGTGAACCAAGGGGATGGTGTGTGTCTGTGTTTGTTAATGCAGAGAGACAGTCTTAGCCAAGAGGGGATCAATTTGTTATTTTTACTCTTCATTTTGTGATCCATTGATTCTTCATGTGACTGCTGCCTGAACGTCACACAAAACATAATTCATACAATTAACGTTTTTAGATCATACAGTGAATCTGAGGCATTGTGACATAAAAACAACTCAGCATCACAACATTACTCATAATGATGGTTGTAGGATATGATTGGCCCGCTGCAAACAGATGGCAGCGTAAACAAAGTCAATCTTCATCTCTGGCACACACGCACTCTGTCTTCTCCCATTTCCCAATATGTTTATCTATCCGTCTGTCTTTGCCCTACATACCCCTCCCTCACAGTTTTATCATTGTGCTTTCCCCCTCTTCCTCTGCTCATTTATTCCCTCTGACATGCCCACGGTGTCTTTTTAATTTCCATTTTCACCCTTCACCCAACCGTGCACCCATCCATCCACGCAGCTCAACCTTACTCATCTGTTTTACCCTCCTCTTCATCCCTCTCACTGCTCTGTGCTTTCATATCACTGATTCATTAGAAATTCACTTTTAGTCTGAGTATTAACCAAAAAAGTAGGCCTTCAAAATTGCTTACCAGCTTCTCTTTCTTTCTCCCTCCAGCTCCACTTTCTCTTCATCTAGCCCCTCGCGTGCTCCACACATGCATGCCATCCTAGCCTACTTCATCATGCTGAAGCACTGAGGTTGAAAGCTAATTAACGAAGCTCACTCTTACTATAAATGCACAGCCATGATTTTCATGTCATGTGAGTCTGCCAACAGAAGCACATTTTGTAGCTCATCTTCATCATGATCCTCTGTCACCTCTGCCTGTCCTTGTTCTGCCAGTCTTCAGAGGTTGCATTATTTATGTGCTCTGTGCTCCTTCCCCCATGCCCCCCCCCCATGCCCCCCCCCCCCCCATGCCCCAAAAAAAAAAAGTAATTTTAGGGTTTTTAAAAGTAATTCATACACGCATAAGAAAACAGTTGTATTTATGTACTGTATGTTATATGAGGATGTGTTTTCTATGGCAAAATGCATCAATGAAATTCTAATTAATTCCTACTGGGGTCAGCGGCCTTGTGAAGATCACTAAAGGTCAAAGCAAATGCACTTTTTGATATCATGATTGCATCTTCCCCTTTCCTCACCCCTACTCATCAATATTTCTCCCCTCTTATGTCATCTCATCCCTTTTCCCTCCTGCAGGATTGACCATGTAGTACGAAGGGCTGTTTGGACAGATAGAATGAGCAGTGTATGCTCTTGTTTTGACAGATGCTATAGAAAAAACAGACATTTCTACATACGGGGAAATCTCTTCTTTCTTGCACCTTTATGTCTATTTATCTATATTTTGTATCTATTTTTGTTTTGTTCTTTTTAGTTTACCCTTAATTTACATGTATAATGTTTTATAATTGATTATATGATATGCCACTGACTCTCAAAAGAAAAATCAAAAATCCACCTTTTTTCATGCCTTTCAGACAGTGTGGAGAGAAAGAAAAGCAGGAGAACTCCACCCTCACCCCCATCCCCCACCCCCCACTGCTTCAAAATGATGTTTGCATCCTCTAAATGCATTTACATAATAGAGGAAATTGCTTTTATCAAAGCAAGTCTATTTTCTGTTGGTGATAATTGTTTGTAAGAACATGCATAATAGGCTATATTTAAATTTCCTGGTGTACATCAAGACTTGGATGTAAAACTACATTATACAATAAGCGGAGTATTCCTGCTTTTCCCCGTGTTTTCTTTTTTTCACTAATCATGTTTTACTGGTTCATTCTTGTTTTGTTATTCTTTGATTTCTTCATTTTGTTTTCCATAACTGCTGAAGCTGCTGTGACTTCCCGTCATTGTCGCTGCCCTCACTGTCATCTTGATAGCCCTTCTCACAGCTATAGCCACGGCTTCAGCAAATACAGATCAAGGTGGGGTAAGCAATTCTGAATGACAGATTGTTGATATTTGAACTTTGGAGCGTCGGCTGCCTGAGGGTAGCTGAAGCAAAACAAACATAATGCACTGCAAAAACTGAGCTCTCAGAAACAAGGAAAAAAAGCATTAAAATTGGGGAAATATTACTTAAAAATAAGCAAAAATATCTGCCAACAGAACAAGAATATTTCATTTGCTACTTAAGGCCAAAAAAACTTGAACCAAGTGAAATTCTATAACATAAAAGCTGCCTGGTAAGAAGAAATGTTTTGTAAGACAAAATATACTAGGATATACTGTTTTTTTACAAGTATATTTTGTCTTCAATTAAGATAACTAATCTTACTAAGATTTTAGTTTTTGCAGTTTTTACAGTAGTAGGTCATTCGTGCTGCACGTTATCGCAACCCATATGCCTATGCCATTTATTGTTGCAGCGACCTCTAGTGGCCGTACAACAGTAGTAAAGGAGGAAGTCAGTATTATAAATAGGCAGAAAGTCCACATAAGGAGGCAGAATGGTTTGATGGGTCAAACCCTGGGGTTTTACTCAGGAGAATGTTGTTCAAGTCCTGAGTGAAACTAAGTAAATCTTGAGTTATTTTGAGTTTTAACTTAAATAGCCTTACTGACTGCCGTCACATAACTTGTGTAATTTACTTACTTTATGACAAACCAAAAAGTTTTCCTAAACCTAACCAAGTAGTTTTTGTTGCCTAAACCTAACCAAACTGCGACCGTTTAACAACATTAACCAATTATTTAATGTAATGACTTAACTTAGTTAATGCGTGTTGCTTTAGGAAGCAGAGATTAACGACCCATGTTGTTGATTATGTTGGAGGACTTTCTGAATGAATGACATGCATGCACACAAACAAAGCATCCAAAACACAGCAGAGTGAAAACAAGAGTTAGTTGTTTAGGTTGTTTTTACAAGACCACAATGACCGTAGGTTTGTAGCTAAGATAAAAAGGAAGGTAACAATAGCACAGCATTTCAAATTATGCATCAATCCAAATAATGCCACTGTGCAAACAAACTTGTGTTTGTTGGTCTTTGTTGCTATAAAATCCTTCGCAGACAATGCATGGACAAGACAGAGTGAACAACGATACAGCTAGAAGGGCCTAATGTAACTAACATTAGCTAGGTTGTGGGCTAACAAACTGTCTCTACAATTGCTGAAGCCCAGTTCACACTACACGATTTTTAGCCCGATTTACCGCTTGGTGAGCTCAGCCATTATGTGTGAACTACACAACAACGCATCAAAACGGCTTCCCGACACATTTCTGACACATCGCTGATGTCTGTCAGATATCTAGCATGCGTCGGCCGACTCGACATCCACATCCAGCCAATGAAAGCAGGCAGCTGGCAGAGCAGGCAACTACTTTTTCACCGCAAAATACTTTTTACTCCCCTCCAGCTCTCTCTGTAGCTCAGACAATCCCAATTCATTCAGCACATGCATGTACAGCACAAAGACTCTAAGTTAACATAGTCACCGTGACGTCACTCGTTGGTTTGTACTCACCAGAGAAAATGAACAGGCAACTCCCAATAAGCATGTTCAATGGCACTGGTTAACTTTAAACCCTGGATATACTTTCCTTTTAACAATGTGTAGGTGTAGACAGGCGTCGGCGACGCAAACGGCTTGCATGTACCTGGAGGATTAAACCTGAATTCTCTAGGGGGCAAACCAGGACTGGGTCATTCCTCGCCTACACTGGATTATCTTCTTCCGACAACCTCCGAATTTGCACATCATAAACAAACCAAACATCGACACTCGAGCAGGTTGTGATTTTAATGAGACATCATAATGATCTCGGACTCCAGGAGTTTTACTGTAAACATCCCGCCATAAATCTCCTGTTTTTAAAGTCTGCTGCTGACCTTCGTCTTCTTTTGTGTTTAATGGTGGTTGGCAAACCAACTGCATACCACCACAGCCTGGGCTGGTGTGTGGAACAGTAGATTGCTGCTGACCTGCTGGTCAGATTGACATACTGCCCCCATGTTCATGTGTGGAATTGCATCTCACGGACACATAGCGTTAATTCCTGGGGATGTACACAACCTATGCTCCAGGAACGTTCCAAGGAACGCAGGTTACGCGTGGCAGCCATCTTGCATACACAAACGTGTAGTTAAAAGCAAGTATATCCGGGGCTTTACACAGAGTCGTGGTAGCGATGTGTTAATCACAAGATAGTCTCGCCCCAAAGCATAGCGGGCTTTATTATTCCTCTAAATGGGACCATAATTTACTAAATTTTCACCATGCGAAAGATCAAGATCATAAACTCATTATGAAAGTCATTCATTTTACCATTGTTTCTAATAGAACTTCTTTTTGCAACCAGTGTAATCGCCCCCTTCTGGCCGTTAGAAAGAATGCTGTTTTAAGTTACTTCCGCATTGGCTTCAGTTGTGAGAACTAGAGGTTGCTGCTTGGTACAGCATTACAAACAGCAACATACTGGTACAGTACCATATATCATATTTGTCTGTTATCATTTTAACCTGTCTACCCAACTTTTATACAGCCTGAACAGTTATGAACCTAGACAGAGCTTCCCACTACCCCACAGATGATTTGCGCTCTCGTATCTGTATATCTTCTGATGTCAAACAAGAGCACACTCAGTACAGTGACTTCACCATGAACCAGGCTGAATCCTATGAACGTTACTTCTGTTAATAATGCATGTATAAGGGGACATTTGATGTTAGAATGTAATGTAAATGTGTAAAATATACATGATAAAACAATATTATAATCATGTTGGCAATAACAGCCCATGTTCATGAATGCAACCATGCATATAAACCCACATCTCCAGCCTTTAAAGTTCCATCTCACACACACACACACAACACACACCATCTGCTAGATGAGCAGACACATGCTGAAGGTGTAAACTTGTGACTGACAGTAAAGTCAGACTCTGGTGATGCATTGTCCTTGCTAATGGCCTATAGAGTGTCCCAGTGACTCAGAAGAGGCTGGAAGATAGGCATACGATGGAGCAGATTCACGTTTTGTAAAATTTAATGATTTATTCCTGCTACTACGTTGTATTATCTGTTAAATAGCAAACATATGTACATACTTGTATGCACTGGTCCAAAACAACACAATGTTTCGGTGTCATTTCACTCAAGTGAAACATCTTTTGTCCTTATATTTGACAAACATTTGATAATGAATATGTATAATGTGCATGTGTACTATATGCTGATAGAGTGTTGCCTGTGTAATCTATTTGGTCTTTAACCTTCAACTCGGAGTTCAGGTCAACACCATACAGATCTCATTAACAGTTCTCCCAGTTCTTCCTGACATTTAGCTTTTTCCCGTTGAAGAGGCAGCTGACTCATCTGTCCATCTGTCTGCCTATTCAGTCTTACTTCAGTCGCCCTTAAGGGGAAGAATTATTGATGGCACTTTGGTTTATAGCTACATCCAAAGTCAGATGACTAACAGCTGATGCAGACAGACTAACTGTTAAATTACAGAGAGGGAGAGTGACAGCTAGTTTCCTTATTGTTTTGAAATTATCAGGAGAAACCATTTCATTCAGAAAACAAACACAATCACCACTAATCACTTTATTAGAACAACACTATCTGAATATCATGTACAACATTTAGTAACAGATACAGAAGATGGATTTCAGCTTGGACTGCCAAGTCTTTATGCACTTCTATCAGATTCTGTGAGGACAGGAAACATAAATCTACTGCAGCTATGCACAGTATATGATTACACATAGCTGCTGTGAAACATTAATCCATTTTGTTAAGAATGTTAAAGGGATCGTTTGGAATTTGGACTTTATAGAGTCACTGCATCTGGCCAAGATGTGGTCCTGCACATAATCCCCCATAAACCACAGTTTTAATATTTCAGTTTTTAAAAATTAGATATGATGTGTTAATCAGTGACTTTTAGAGGTGCTGGCAGGTGGATTTTGTGACCTTTGGACAGAGTCAGGTTATTATTATATCTTTATGTTACCCAAAGCTAACCGACTACTGGCTATAGCTTCATATTTATTGTACAGACATTAGAGTATATCAATCTTCTCATCAAACTCTTTGCAAGAGAGCAAATAAGCGTAATCCCCAATGTGTTAAACTATTCCTTTAAAAACTGAGAAATGATTTGTCTTTACCCATCAAACATGATCATGTGACACATCCATGTAATTAAAATGACCTTGCAATGTGTGACCCTTACTTGATTTTCATTTTATGCTACTTTCTACTTCTACTTAGATTAAGAGTAGAGTAAGTAAGTTTATAAAATACAATACATTATTAAATTCAAAACCAGTGGTTTCCAACATTTTTGGCTTACAATATCTTACAAGAAGAACAGCATCAGCTGTTTCAAGCAAGTGTCCCAAAACGACATGTTTATGTTCAAGTAACAAAGAACTCTCGGTTGTAATAAATATGACTGGAGGAAAGGGGGAAGTCAGGTGACAGTATTATAGAGCAACAAAGTTACATAGGGTGAAGGTCGAGTGGATGGAAGAGACAAGAAAAGATCAGACTTTACACAGGAGACTGTGGTTTGTTGCCCTTTTGTTGCCCTTTTACATGTTATGGAGTGTTTTTATATTGTTGTATTCGTACTTTTGTGTAGGTAAAGGCTTTGTGTACGTCTTCCACCGCTGCCCCTTTGTCTCTCCCCGTGTTTCCTGCCAGCTCTCTTCTGTCCTATCTAATGAAGGCTACACAAAAAAAAACACCTGATGGTCTGATGGGAGGTTGAAACTAAAAGGTCCAGTGGTGAGGAATTACCCTTCTCTTTGTTTATTACTGTACTGTATGAGCAACGTCATGGGAGCAACTTTCCTGGAACGGTAGGTAGCACCAGCTTATAAGATATTTTTGCCCGTGCCACATCCCTCAGCTTACTCTAAACAAAGTGGCAGGGGCTTGAGATGCTGTAAAAGTGACAGATTGGACTTTAAACCTCTGTAATGATCTCTAGTGGTGAGGATTATATAAGGAGAGTGTGTCATGTAGATGAATGGTGGATGTCAGCTGTTTGTGTATGTGTGGAGGATGGTAAGTTCAAAGGGGAGAGGGATGGGTGTGTGCACGTGTAGTTGTGCACAGATGTATATGTCTGTATATGCCTGTACTGTTTATGTGTGCATTTCAGTGTAAGTCACCCTACCCCTGTCTCTCTGAAAGCACTTAGCAGACACAGTCCAGTGGCCCTGTAAAGAGCTCCTGTCTAATGTCCATTTCCCTCTGTTCCTGGGCATTATGTAAGGAAACACTGGGACTTTATTAATGATACATGCGCTCTGACTTTATCCTGCAATCATTTCAACAATCGAGACGGCAAGAAAATTTGATGTCAAGATGTCAATTGCAGACATGCTGTACTGTACCTTGGGTAAAGCTTGAATTAGTTTTTAGTTTGTGATAGGGGACTAAATGTAAAAGGCAACTAGATAAATCCTAAACGTTGCAAAACAAGAGCTCTTCTGGTAGCAGTGTGGGAAGAAAAGAGATGAAAGGCTCTGCAAAAGTCTATTAAAAAGACTAATTTGCCAATCAAAGCCATAATTTAAGTTGGCTCCCTGCTTTAAATCGCTGTCACATTAAAAAGGTTTTTAATTAAATCATAACCCTGGAACGGATTTAGATTGTAAGCATGAATTAGAACACTTTATCAATGAGGCCCTTGTGTATAGTCTACAGGGAGGTGATGGTACGATGTAAAGCCTCCCTCAGAGATGGTGAATAATTCATTGAGACACAGAACCCCCCCCCCCCCCTTTGGTTCAACAGTTATAACTAATATATATCATATAATATCCATAGAAGCAGTAGGGTTTAAATTCTCTAAATAAATGGCCATACAAGGCTCTTAGACCACAGGAATTTATTCTTATTCATGACTTTAACAGTATGTACTTTAGGTGCCTGCTGGAGACATTTAAAGTCAGGCTGCTTTAAAGGGCATGTCAGGTTGAATATGCCATATTTGTGCATTGCATCAAAACCTGCCATTTGAAGCTATATAACACTATAAAGGTCACATGAGAGGATTTAATAAGCTATGCAAACAAAATGCATTTTTTCATAATGTAAATGCTGTGATGAAAGTTCAAATTTAAACCAATAAACAGATATAAAAATAAAAAGTATTAACAGTCACACGGCTTCAGTGTGACAACAGAATCTCTGATAGCTCATGCAAAAAATAGTGTCATGGGTCCTGGCACGTTGTTCTGTTTATATTTACGTTCCTTGTCCATGATGAGCAGGTTGTGTATCGCTGACTGATCTTTACTTTGTGGAAATGAAATTATTCATTATTTCGCCACAAATTATAAAAAATGTTGCCACTGCCAACACAAACTTCCTTTAGTTTTTGCTTTGGTGTCCAAAAAATTCTTCACGTCTTCGGTACATAGTAAAATGTTAGTAAGTGCCTTACATGACATACAAAGAGGAAAAAGGAGAGACAAGAGGAAAACAGACGGATCAGAGTTCATGGTGAGTACAACCAGAGACCAAGCTGTCACATATACACAGACAGTTGCATTTATAGGCTGATGCACCTCAATTTTTTCAGTTTCTGAGAGCAGTAGTACCATTGTGTTTAAAAGGGTCTTTACTGTACTTATCCTGATCAAGAAGGGGTTGTAGTCACCGTGACGTCACCCCTTGGTTTGTGGACTACCGTTTTGAACCTCAAGGATGGCAGATTGGCCGTCACCATGTTGATTTTTTGCAACAAGGCACCGTAAACCATATTAGGACGAGACGGTTTCACCAACAAGCTTCGTTAGCTAGGTGATTTTAACTGGGATGCTAATTTTGGCTAACAAATAAACAGGCTTAAAACAAAATGTATTGCGCTGGTTAACTTTACACAGTGAAGTGGATAGATTCACTCTAGCTTGATTGACAGGTTGCCATGGTAGCAACTTGTCAATCGCAAGGTAGTGCATGAACATCATGCTGCCTTGAAAAAGACTTGATACTATGATAGGTAGAGTCATTTTACCATTATTTTTAAATAGAGCCAGGCTTTTTTTGCAACCATGTTTATTTACTTATATATCATTGCTTGTAGAGAAGTACAAGACGAGGCATGAGCATTTAGAGCATCAAGCTGTCATGGTTAATGTGTTAGCAAACACCTGCTTTCTTACACATGTGGCAACCAAGCGGGAAGCTTCCGGTTCGGTGAATACATCCTGAAAAAATGTTTGTTAGCTGAGCTGTGTTTGCAAACCACTGGCTAGCTGAGAGATGTTCAGTTCACAGGCTTTGAAGCCTCAGCTAATATCAAGAATCACTGTTGGTGATACAGTAATGATCTTTATTTACATAGCACCTTTCAAAAGCAAAACAAAAATCCAAACCCTTCTGAAGCGTTACTTCGGAAGACTAAACTATTTAACAACATAAGTTATAGTGTGCTCTGGCTTCCTCCCACCATCCAAAGACATGCAGGCTAGGTTAATTGGTGTCTCTAAATTGTCCTTGAATGTCCTGTGAATGTGAGTGTGAGTAGTTGTCTATGCATGGCCCTGCGATGGACTGGCGACCTGTCCAGAGCGTACCCCGCCTTTCGCCCCAATGTCAGCTGGGATAGGCTCCAGCCCCTGTACGCGGGATAAGCGGTTGACGATGGATGGATGGATGGAAGTTATAGTGTTTATGGTAGGTTTAAGTGTTGGCTGTGTGACTTGTGAGGTATACGCCGGTTTTAGCCTTAGTGTGTGATGTATACTTTACTCAAAGCTCTGATCACGATGTGATCTCAAGGGACTGTTGCTCAGTGGGGCTTGAGGAGGAAGCCAGACATCTCCTTACACCGTGTCATGCCACTGAGGGCCGCCAACTGACCTGTTTGTGTGTGTGTGTGTGTGTGTGTGTGTGTGTGTGTGTGTGTGTGTGTGTGTGTGTGTGTGTGAGTTTTAACCCTTCATGTGGAGTTCCACAATGATCCTGCAGTTCCAGGATTCCACTGACTGCTTCACAATGTCTGCGTGTGTGTGCACGTGCTGGTAATGTATGTGTGTTTGTGTTAGCGGTCAAGGAGGGCGCCTGGGAGGACTGGTGTTTGATTGGCGCTTGCTGCCGAGATCTGCTCCTTCCTGTTAGCCTACGCATCACTTCCTCTCACCCTGCCCAGAGCTACTGCCTCGGCATCTCACAATCACTCTGACACAATTCCCTCTCTACTCCTTATTTTTTCTTTGTCTTCTCGTGACTTACTCTCCTTCTTACTTTGTCTTTTCGTTGTCTTACTATTCCGTCTTTAAGTGCCTCCTGCATCTCTGCTCCCCGTTTCACTCTTTATTCTCTTTCATTTTCTTTTTCCTTTTTCCACTTAGCCTTTATATTTCGTTGCATTTTAGTTCCACTATCATAGTGCTCCTTTTCCCTCTAGTCTTTCCATTTGTCTCTCTCTGCGCTCCCTCTTAACTCTCTAAAGGCCACTTTTGTTTTAACAACTTGACAGCCAGTTCATCATCCTCAATGAAGCATTTCTTCGCCTCATGGTCCCAGTTTCTATCCCCTTCAACCCCTTGAATTTCTCCCTCTCCCTCGCTAGCCTCTTTCTTTTGCCATATATGCTCTGTATTCATTCCTAAAGCAACCCACTTCCTTCTCCTCCCCCCCTTCCTCACCCTCTTCCTCTCCTCCTCCTCAGCTGCTCTCCCTGAAGACAGAGCAGATGCAGCCAGGCAGAACAGCCAGCATGTTCCCATGTTCTCTTACTCCAGCTCTGCGGCTGCAGCAGCACTCTTAAACCTCTCAATTTCTCTCTCCATCGCCCCTCTTTTCACCCTCGTACTTCATTTTCCTCAACACGCGTTATGTTTTTGGCGTCCTCATTCTCTTTCTTACTTCATTGCTTTTGTCTTATTAATTTCATAATTTTCCATTCATCTCTTTCCTTCTCCATCCTTCCGCCCTTGCACTGAGCTTCTCCTCTGCCTCTTTTACTGTCTCTTGCGTGCAGGCTTCATCCTTGGTCGTTGCATCGCTCTCTTAATTTTCATTCCTGCTAACCACTGCTCAAGGCCATTCATCCTTCTTTCTTCCTCGAGCCTTCTTCTCTACTCTCATTTCCCCGTGTTTCTACCATTAACAGCATGGCTCCCAGGCTTCCTCCATCTTTCTCTCTATCTTTATTCCTTTCTGCTCAAACCAACTCTTCGCCAGTCCTCCTCTTTGCTGTATTCAGTTTTTATTTACTCCTTGAATCTCATCATCTCGTCCCTCCTTTCTTATGCAGTTGCCATCAGAGTCACATATGGATTCATGTTTATGCAAATCACTTTGTTGCCTCCTTACTTTGCCCACAGCCCTGTCACACCATGTACAGCAGTATTTTGAGGGGCATGTGGAAGAATAAAAAAAACGCACATTTAAATAAAATATGTGTGGAGTTAAGTGTGAGATATTTCAGTCCTAATGATTAAGCTGTTATTAGGCTGCTGACTTGAACTCCTTTCTGTATCTCTTCAAAGGTCAGTGTCACTGTAAACAATATGCAACACCCAGTATGAAGTCATTCATCTTATCTAACCACAGTCAACAGTTAGCCTGCTGTAGTGCCAAATAGCTACTGTGTGTGCTCTAAAGTTTCCAATGCAATCTGATAAGTTCATTAATCAGTCTTTCACACTATAGACATGAATTGTTCCCAAATCCTAACACACTATAAGGGTTCATTGCTAAGTGCCTAGTCACACGAGAAATCACACAAAAACACACCACATCTCCTGGTGCTGGAAGCTTGCGTGACGTGATGCAGTGGCTACCGTTGGAAGCTGGGGTTGCTTCAGATTTGGCAGAGCATGATTGTAAATCTGGATGCTGCAGTACATCTAATAAGATAGTTTGACACAACAGTTTACACTGGGCCGCCGTGGATTAAAAAAAAAAACCTCTGAAAGCTGCAATTTCATTTAAATCAATTGAATTGTAAGAGTTAGATCTGGAGCACATGGTTTTAGTTATGCCACCATATCCCCTCTTATCATTCTGTCTGTCGAGAGGGCTTGAGCTCTGTTTTTGTTTGAATTGCCTGGTGTGCGTTGGTTAGTCTCAGTTGTCATATTTCATGCTCAACTGACAACATTTTCATTCACGCATAACAATAGTCACTAAAAGAAGGGAGCGTTGAGAGCGACGACTAAGATTTCAGTACATATTTTTTTATCAAGCAGCAACAGCAGCAGCTACAATAATGCCATGTCTATTAATTATACTGAAAATTATTATTTATTATTTGGGTCCAGAGGGGCACTTTAGCAGACAATCGAACCACGATACCAGTGCATGTGTCTGATGAACAGCTCCGGAGATGCTTGTTGCATTTTGTTGTATCATACTCGGGGAGACACAGGGCAAGTCAACTGCCTGCTTTATGAATCACCTTGTTAAACCTCATCAGAGCTTGTTAGGACAATCACCACCAAAACAATACATTCTGCAACCGTAGATCTGAATCCAAATCTATAAAGGTTAAAAGTTCACAGTGACTATCCACGTACAGTGTGCTTTTAGTTTTCACGCCGTTCTAAGCTTATGGGAATTCTCAGGAAAGTAAATCAAGAAGTCTTTGTAGGGATGAAATGCAGACCCCCTGAACCATGAACTAAGGTCCTGCTTCAATTATCATGAGGCTGCGTTGATGAATGAATGGAGATGCACGAAGAGGCCCACAGGGTGATTTAACCGCCTTCTGGTATATTGATCCCAGCGGGATGAAGGTGGATTTCTTTAATGACGGTGGTGATTCAGATGACAGTGGTAGTAATGGATATGATGATGAAGAAGAGTGGTGGAGAGGATGGTCATGACGAGGATGATGAGTAATGGTGGTGACGATGAAGGCGGCTGCAGTAATGATAATGCTATAGATGATGCAGCCAGGGTGGATGGCTTCGATAATGGTGCGGGCGTGAGGACAATAATTGTGTTCTTTGTTGTGTGTGTGTGTGTGTGTGTGTGTGTGTGTGTGTGTGTGTATGGTTGCATGCCATGAGAAGTGAAGGTGGTGGGAATAAAGGATAAGAGGACAATGATGATGAGGAGGATGATGATGGTGAATATGAATCCTGTGTATATGTCTGTGTGTGTGTGTGTGTGTGTGTGTGTGTGTGTTTCAGGAAGTGACGCTGAGCAGCCAGCCATCTGTCGGCAGATTAATCCTGGCTGTGCTTAGAGATATTACCGGCTGGTTTATCGCCGTGGCAACAAGCCTTCAATCCCAGTCCAGCGCAGCCACCATGTGACCTTGCTGAGGAAGGTGGGTGGGGGTTGGACACACACATGCACGCGAGCGCACACACTCACATACACACAACATGCACACACCAAAACACGCAGATGTTTGACAATAGGATGCAAACATGCATTTACAGTATATACTGTAGTTAGCGCACTCACACTGCTGCATGCACATAAAGTTTGCATTTAATAAGAGGGGGATTTAAGAGAAGTGTCCTCTCACACACACACACACACACACACACACACACATATACACGCACATACATGCATCCTCTCCTCTCATCAGTGCCATGGTCTAAAGGTTTTAATCCTGCTGAAAGGTTTCAGTGTCACCTATTGAGTTCAGAAATGTCATTACGCCAACCAGCTGGGCTGCAGGCAGCTCTCTGCAAATATTGTTTTCAAGCTATATATAAATTGTTACCACCTTTGTTCGGTTTCCATCACACCACATGCTTTTTTATTTCCTAAATCCCATCACTCCCGCGTGCTCAAATACCCACCCACTCACGTTTTCTATACACATCACACTGCACAGAAACCAGCAGATGTATTACACAAAAACATGTGCTTGCAGGTAATAAATCAGCAGGCATGAGTCCAGTTCAGGCTTAATGTAACATTCAAGGTTTTATTTAGTCTTTACATACAGTACACCAGTCAGAAATATACAGTGAACCTTCAGCGAAGGTCCTTCAGGTACACCATAAAATCTGCAGTCAGAAACAACAGATTTTTAGATGAAGATTACAAAGAGTGTGTTTTAGTGTTTATTTCATCATTCCTGTTTTTAGTCTGTGCTTTTACATTTGTACAGATGTCACAGTAGAAGCTATGCTGAAGAATGACAAGTTTCTAGGGCTAAGACATTTAACTGTTTTCCCTTTCTGATTCCTTAAATATTCATTACCACTATAGGCTGCCAAATATTGGCTAAACTTGACATTGATCCCCACTCCCCTGACACGTCACCCTTAGGTTCTTAGGTTTCATCCCTCTCACTGTAACATCAGCTTCTCACACGGTTTACAGACACACGTCATGACGTAAAGGTGACCTGGTGTCTGACCATTAGGGGATGGTCTCGGAGGAGAAGCGGAAAGGTGAGAGGTGGACCCAAAGTATGCTCTTCCACTCTCCTACTTTATGATTCCCCTTTTCCCTATTAAAACTCTATAAATTCTCAATGAGGGAATAACTGAATTTTACAAACTGAAACTTTATCAGGTCATAATCTCACACCCACGGCCCCGTTGCCAGTAGCTGGTTGCAGTGGTGGTGAGAGATTTGGTCAAATCCGGATGGTGCTTTAAATTCCTCTTTGCCTGGATCTGCCACTCACTGTAATTAGATGAAGTAATCACGATTGATATCATGACAGATTAGAGGTCCTTCTTTGAACCCTGAAATGGTTATAATCCAGCCCTCAGGACAGCAGCACCAATATCAGATAGGGCTGGAGGGGGGAGGAGGGAGCATTTTATTTTAGAATGAAAAATTGAAGTTGAACATCTGGATAAAAAAGGAGCTTTAAAACTTACATTTTTGTCATTCAATTAAAAAGTGAAACACTTTTAATTTGAAACTAATCTAATTTTCAATTGAAATTTCATTTCAATTTTAAAATTTATTTCTTTTTTAAATCTATGGCTTTTTAGTTTGTAATAAGTAAGAAGCCCTTGAATGCATTAGAGGGGCACTTTCAAAACTTGCTCAAGGGCCATCAACCTGCTCTTAGGACTGGCTACATAACATGGTTACTAAATTAATCTAAGGTCCTTTTGGCAGCAGTATAAAGATTGATGTAGTAGTCCAGTGAGCTCTGTGTTAATGAATGAAACATGCTGCAGCCCTGAGGAATCAAATTATTTGCTGTTCTGCAGTACATAGGCAAGGACTTCATGAAAATGAGATCAATGTCTGCTGTAGGCTTTTGTGGACATGTCCATTTGTTAGTAACAGTCAAGAGTAACAGCTTGATTTTAAGGAGACCTGCGTCGCTACATGACCTGTGGGGCAGTATTGTGCTGAAGACAAGGGAATGTATCTGAATTAATGTTTTTGGTAAAGAGTCCAACCTCAGTAGCACCAACAGGTAAATAATCAGGCTTGAAGACAAATTTCTAGGGTGGGCTTCACAGTACAAGGTTAGATGGTAAATGGAAAGTATGCTGACACGTGGTAATACCATTTCTATAAAAGCGTTCTTGTGTGTTAACATAGAAATAGCATTTTTTACTAGAAAAGATTGGTGTAAAAGATCAGCATTGTTTTCTTTCCTGAGTCTGCTGTCAGTCTATTGTACCCCAATAAGTTGACCATAAGGAGCTTCACTGAGCATTTAACCATGTTTAAACCATAAAGAGTTTGTAAATTGCAGGACATGTTGTGCTGGACTAAACCCTGGAATGTTCTGGTATCTGGCATCTCATAGTGCCAGTCTTTAACCTATGTGTACCCTGTGTTTTAGATCATTTGACTGATTGGCTTATAAATCTAATACAGCCGATTGTAAAGGTATATTAATGTGCAATTTTCTTAAAGTAAAAGACTCTTACTCTATGTAGTGGTTTTCAGAATATTTTGGATGTTGACACTGAGACTGATAACCTGTAATAGGAAGTTTTAACATCACTGAGTTGGTATTGTCTTTCCTGGCTCTGTACCGTCTGAAGAACTGGGTAATTAATATACACACACTTGGCATCAAGACGTAATAGCTTCGCTCCATATTTTGGACTAAGAAAAGTCTTTCTTTAAAGATTCTGTTGAAGAAAACATATAAACATGCTTATTCTAGCCATTACACATGCAGTTAAAAAATCTTTGAAAATTAATGAGATTTTGCATATCACTTTGGCAAGGGAGGAAATATAATGTATTTTTTCTGCTTGTCTTATATTTCAACATTCTACCCTTGATTTTACATATTGAAAAGAAAACAACCTTTTTGTTCCTTTACATAGAAAAAAAAAACATCTTTCTTTTTTGATATGTCACTGCACAAAAAGAGCAACAGACAACAAAATGAATCCACAAGTCGAAAAAGATAAGCAAATGAGAAAAAAGAAGTTGCATAATTCATTTCACATTGACAAATAGAAAAGTAGACTGCGGAGAGTGGTGGACTGTTGGAAGAACTGGGGCCTCCTTTTACCTAGCGTACCCACTGACTGGATAACTGCAGGAGTGGTGAGTCACTAATGAATGCTGGATGAATGTAAACCGAAGAAAACGAGGACACATTTATGGCCCTCTACGTCATTGCACTGTGTGTGTACATGTGTTACTGACCTGAAGGAAACCAGACATAACAACAGAATCCAAGAGGAGGAAACTGAACTCAAGCTGCTGATCTCACATTCAGATTTGCTTGTTTGTCCTAGAATGAGTGTTTGTATCTATCATTCACTAAAAATAGGGCTCACAAAGAATTGAACTGTACTCTGTGGAGATTAGATCAGTGCTGTACTACGCAGTGACTGTCCAGCAGGAGCTGCGTATAGTACAGGACATTGGCTTGGCCTTTAAGCTCAAGGTCAGCATTTAAGCCTTGCTAGAACAACAAGGTCTCTGTAACTGTGTGAAGCCATGACTCAAGCTCTATTATTAGGCGTTCTGGCGTGCCCTGTCACTGTATTTGTCCTTCCCAGTGCATACAGTAAACTGCACCGGTCCCATTGAGCCTCACAGAAGTTCCTCAGAGGAGTCCAAATCTGGGGATAATCACCTGTAAGAGTCACAGAGATTATGGGAGTGAAGGAGTGGGAGTGGAGAAACACAGAGTTGGGGGGATTTCTTCTTCTACATCAGCTGTTGCTGTAGCTCTGGTGTTTATTTTTATAGTGCTTACACTTACTGTCGTGTCACATCAGGGTGTCTCCAGAGCAGCAACAATGATATTTTCTTGTAAAAGAAACTAAAAAGCTGCATTTAAAATGTGGACAGTATATCTGCATGTGGGTGCGTTTCATTTTGCTTCATATCTGGTAAAGAGAATGTAAAGGAACCTACTCAATTAAAGTTTCTCTCTCTACCTGGGGGCCACATAGGATACAAAGTGGACACAGAAAAATTATTTATTTTTCTTTCAACAATTAACTGCAATCTAGTGGCAGACGTTGACTAGGGAACAAAATATTGTAGTTGCAGTTTGGTACAACATGTCTGCTATGTGGCCAAAGTGTCTGTGTGAGAGTAGCATTAGCGCATGTGTGGCCCCTGTAAGAATCAAACCCCCATATGTGGCAGTGCCAAGCTAAAGCAGTGTTGAGCTACATAACGCCAGAGGTAGGTAGGTAGGAAGGTAAGATTCTTATTTCACACACATAAATGCCATGGCTAAAGCACAGACAACTAATCTGTGACAGGATGTTGAGACCAGGGTTAAGATGCATTTGTGGATTTTTCCTTAGCTAGCCGATAAACAATAACATTACTGTACCTAAATAATCAGGTAACAGGAACATCAGCTGCTTCAAATAGACACAATTTGGGTTTGGCATGAACTGCTGTGTATGCTTATCTCAGTCACTCAAACCTCCTTCACACAGAGGACAACAGCATGCTGGTCCAATGTGTTTCTGTGTGTGTTCAGATAAGTTAAATCATTTAATTTTATATAGGCTACCACATAATTACCAGATGTAGTCAGTGCTCAATATGTAAATTATTAGGAGGTGGAGCGTGTGAAATGTGCCGCCTGCCGAAAATTATTGATTAACAATTTATGATCAAATAATGAATTATTTAAAAACGTATGGCGTACCTGCACATTGTTTTAAAGGCCAGTAAACAATAAATAAGGAAATCCTTTAGACTTATCCTGTTAGGCTGGATGAAATCTTGGATTTTATTTGTGTAGAAGGGCAGTGCATTGATGGAGTGCACTTTAGAGGTGCCAGAGCGCAAAAGGCTTAAACTCAGAGGTACCGGAGCAGTGCTCTGGTTCGCTCCGGCACAAATTAAGCACTGCAAGTAGTCCGCTGAACTGTCCCTATGTCTGGTTTCACATGCCTGCAGTGTTATTGCTCCCTGTTTCAAATTATGCACTTGTATATGTGTAAGTGAGTGAGTTCCTTCAGTCTGCCACTCTCCCACTCGTCTGCATTAATCAAGGTGCAATGCTGTCTGTCATCTTTATCTTTTTCTTTCATGTTATTCTTTTCTCTTACAAGGCATGCATGCTGAAATCCAGTAAGGAAAGAAATGCAAAATGAAAACCACTGAGATTCAAAAACACACCTGTCCCTAAATAGTTACTACTCATCGGTTGCAAAGCTTGATCATTCAAGAAACATCATGTCATGTAAACATGCCTTTTCAAATGGCTCACAGGCCTTAATAGCCTGAAACTGTGCAGCTAATTTGGAAGTAACCCAAGGCTTTCTGTAAAAAAAACACATAAAAATGGTGTGTTTGACAGCTGCATGTTTTGAATGCAGTTAAGTAACAATTGCAATTAAGATTTCCTAAACAGTAGCAAATAAAACAATCAGCTGCACAGCCTCAATGCATGTCAAAACAAAGCTCCCAAACGTGTCCCTTCCCACCCCCATACATGTCATTAATCAGTTTCATCAGTGCGAAATGCTTTAAACTAAACAAAAATGAAAAAAAGACAGACAGTTTATACATTTGAAAAAAAACAGCAACATGATGTGCCAACAACCCGCTCGCAATGATAAATAAATCTATTTGGATATATTCTAAATGGATAAATAATATTACCTTGATATTCTCTATGTAACTTCTCCACAATAGTTAAATATCTCAAGGATGGCACCATCGCTTTCTCAAAAAAAATCATAACTCATGGTGATATATTTTATAAAATTTGTTTAAAGTTGTAATAAAGTGATCTGCTCCCCTCCTCTACAAGCTCCTGTTCGCTTCCTCTCTTCTCCTCTCTGTGTCTCTCAGCGCACTGGAATGTTGGAAGGGGGGAAGTTTGGTTTGTGCTTTGGGAGAGGGTGACGTTTACACGCTGTTCGTCCATTTGTTCATTAGTTCCTCTCCAAAGTTTATGCAGATAGAGAGCTAGCGAGGGTCATTACTGTCATCCGAAGCCCCTGGGGTCTATATAGCTGCCAGCCGCAGAGCAGCCAGTGCGAGTGATAGGGGAGAGGAAAGAAGAAAAAACGTGTATATGTTACTCGCTATGTTTGTGTTAAAATCATCTTTTGCCAAGAGACAAAACATAAACATCGTCAGTCTTTTTCTCTTGGTTTTGGCTCGTGACGATGTTCCAACACAGGCGAGGCTGACACTGATCAGAGGCAGCTCCTTCTCTCTTGGCTTCGGTCTACCTCAAGTCTCTGGCAAGGAGAGGAAGCAAAAGAAAAACGTTTCCTCTCTTCTCTCCCTCCTCTCTTACTTCTTTTCCCAGAGTGTGATGTCTCCCACCTACTCTCTCTCTCTCTCTCTCTCTCACTCTCAAACTCACCTTAGTTCTCTAGAGATCTTCATGGCCTTGACAGTTCTTCTGTTCCTCTTTTAATGATGTTGCTGCTCGTCCTCCCCATCCCCTATCCTGCCCTCCCTTTTTCATTGAAGTTGACACAGTCCAGAAGAAAAAGCACCATGGGATGCATCAAACACCACAGTCATCTTCCAATATCCCCCAAAGAAAACAATACAGCCTCTCATCTGTTCTCCTCCTGCTTCCCCTCTTCTTCTCATCTCTTGTCCTTCCCTCTCCATTCCCATGAGGATTTGATTTCTCACTTTAAAAGGAAGGAGGGGCAGAAGAGAAGGTAATTAGTTTAAAAAAAAGACAAAAGTATAAAATGGCAGTTGGAATATCCCCCCATGAGACCAAAACGTGTTCATCATGTCCATTTGAAATGCAGAACTTTCTGTCCTCTCTCTCTATCATTTTTAATTGTCTTCTCTCTCTACTCTATCTTGACTCTCAAAGTCATCGAGCTGGAGGTTTGGACTTTTTACATTCCATCGTTTCATTCCATCGTCACAGAGGAGGGGTCATCTTGTTCGACCTGCACACCATCTTCATTAAATTAAAATCATAATTAATTAATTTTCTCTCTTTCATCCCGCTCCTCCTCTTTTTCCTCTCTTCATCATCAGACGTAGGCAGATTCGCTGGACTGTGTGCGTCCCAGGTTGGGCGGCTGAGACAGGTGCGCCATGTCCTTCTTCCTAATCTCACAGATAGACTTCCTGCGGGCCTGGACGCCCCTGATGGCGGCCTTTATCTTGCGCCAGCCCAGATGGTTGAGCTCGGCGAGGTTGAGCACTACGCAGATGCCGCTCACCGCAAACATGAACACCAGGAAAACTGTTTTTTCCGTGGGGCGGGATACGTAGCACTCCACCTCCTTCAGACACGGGTATCGGTCACACTCGAAAATCCCAGGCACACTAAAGCCGTAAAGGAAGTATTGGCCCGCCAAGAAGCCAATCTCAAGTGCGTTTCTGAACACCACCTGAATGATGTAAAAGCGGGAAATCCCTTCTTGCCGGCGAACCTTGGAGCTCTTCCCGTGGGTGAGGCCCCGCGGGGCGTTGGGAATCTCCTTCACCTCCAGGCAGTCAGCTTCTTCCTTCCCTCCTCCGCCATCACCGCCATGTTGAACTAGAATGCCATTAATGTTGCGAAGCTTTCGAGCCCCATCCCTTCCTCCGTAGTCCCTCTCCATTATGGGATAGAGAAAGGAGTAGCGCCGGTCTTTCTGCTTGGCTGACTGGTGGACGGAGTAGGTGATGAAGCAGAGGCTAGGGGTGCATACCAGTATGATCTGGAAGACCCAGTAGCGGATGTGAGAAATGGGGAAGGCCTTGTCGTAGCAGGCTTGGTTGCAGCCTGGCTGCAGAGTGTTGCAGATGAACATGGCCTGCTCATCCTCGTACACCGTCTCCCCCACAATAGCCACGATCAAGATACGGAAGATCACCACTACTGTTAGCAGGATCCTAGAGGAGAAAGACATACAAAAAGTGGTCAATAGTCAGAAATGCAGTGATTTACTGTCAGGAAGGAGGAGATGTCCTGAGATAGCCTATCCTTCACAGCAAGGGTTCTACAGATGTGCTAAGTGTTAGAGAACAGTGTGAGAAAGCAGGAAAGATGAATAACAGAGGTAAAAGAGCTGGTAGAGGATGAATGTAATTGTACAGAGGCAAGATTTTCAACCTAGCATTTGTTTAGCAGCTTTGAGTAAAAAATGGACATTAACAGTGTTAAGTGTTAACTAGACCATATTTCTGTGTTTTTCTGTCTAAGTAACTAACGGGGACAATCATTTTTGAAATTAGACCAGTATTGAGAGAGCACGCTGCTGTTGGCAGATGCAAAAACAGGCTGCAATATAATCCTTGCATAAGTGTCTGACAGCATTATGGAAAGGATCCTTACAGAGATAGACCTTTTATTAAAGAGTAGCCAACAGTCCTTTTTGTTTAACCAGAGACAGAAGCTATATCGCTGTGTTCAAAGTCACTCCCTTGACAAAAACAGTTGCTGGTCTACTGCTGCCTTGATCGGTTACTTTGTTTGTGTTATTGTTCCTGGTGTTTTATAGGGTTAAAAACTTTGGTGATTTTGACCAATAGCAAGCTGTCTTGATAATGCAAAGCTCTGTGGGAGCAAAAAGAGTCCTAAATGGAGGAAGCTATTGTAGCTCATTACAACAATAGACAAACAACAAACAATAGTTTGCAGGAAATTTTGAGACAGAAGTTGATGATGTGTCCCGTTAACAACCAAGCTAACAAGCTTGCTAACTTACTTACAGTTAGCTGGTTCTTGGAGCATTTCCCCCTCTTCAATAACTCTTTGAAATCATGCAGGCTACAGTAGCGTACTGAGAGTAAAATGCCAAGAGTGAGTAAAAGTACAGCAGAGAGTAAATAGAGAGTTACAGTGATTGAGCTATTGAGCTAGCATATTCCTGGCTTGATAGCATGTTAGCCTTGTGAGCATTAGCTTATTTTGCATAAACGCGCATATGGATTTCACTGGACCACTTACCACACACTCACAGTGTATGAGTGAGCCTAAATAATAAGTGTATCTGCAACGTTACAAATAAATCATATTGAAATTTATTTTCAGCAATTTTTATGAGAATGCAACAACCCTTTCAAACATCTGAGTGATTAAAACAGCAGACTAGCCTAACTGTAGAGACTGTATGGAGGGAACAGTGTGAGAAAGCTGAAAAGATGAATAACAATAGGTAAGAGAGCTAGTAAAAGGATGAATGTGTATGTACGTGTTAACTGGACCACATTCTCCATATTTTTGCATCTAAGTAATTCATGGAGATTGGACTGTAGGCAAGAGTAAAAAAATATATAAAAGGAAGGAACACTTTAAATACAAAAGGGCAAGTGGAATTAGGAAGGAAATACTGAAGAAATCTGATAAAGGATGCATAAATAAATTTCAAAAGTCAGAATCAAGGGTGAGGGATTATAAATTGAATAAATTCAAAGCAGGGAGCTTCAGGAAGGCCTTTGAACTCCTTAATCAGAAAGGAGAAGTGAGAGTGAAGGCACACAGGCAGGGACAGGAGAAAAAAGCCGATACTAATGATGGAGGAGGATATTGTGTCTCTGTTAAGTAACTCTTACTTCTGATAAGAACCAGAGAAGAAGAATGCTCTAAATCTCATTTAACAGCCAGAGTAAACACTTCAGAAGAAGGGCAGTTATGAGTGGAGCCTCAACGTCGTCAGTGCTCATAACTCACAGCCTGTAATCTGTGATGTATCATGTGATTCAAGACGCAGTTTGTTTTCCAAGGGTGGTGTTACAGGTAAAAAGATGTGAGATGACACATCTTGTCTAATTTTGGTGACTTCTGCATCATTAGGCCCAGTTACCATGGCAACCTCAGATTAGATTCACTTAAATTGGACCTGTGATTAGTTTCTGCACACATCCAAACACACACACAATCATTCACAGAAAACTTTCAGTTGTTGACTTTGTTTTAAACAATACAGGTACTCTCTCCGCTTTCACTGCCCTAGCAACCGATGAGACTGACGTGACCCTTGTTTGCAGATTAGGTGCTATTTCTGTGTGGGGTGTAGTGAGACGGGTGAGACTAAGAGATAATTGCTGCTGAAATTCACTTCAATTCACTGTGCATGTGTGCATGTTAATGTGTGTAAGCATATGCTTAGAAGAGCTGACTTGGCCACATCTGCACACTTAATGTGTGTCTCTGTGCTTCATGATATTACACACACACACACACACACACACACACACACACGCACACACACACACACACACGGTAGACAGACTACAGGTTTCTATTCCTCCTCCCTGTTCTGTTTGCTATTTTTGCCAACATCTCTCTCTTTGTTCTTTTCTTACTTTATTCATCCTTCATTTATTTTTTAGATCTCAGAGCGAGCAAGCACTTTAGGTAGCATGCTTTTTGCAGTCTATGCGAGCCTGTTGGCTGTCTCCCACTATAATTTGTGACTAAACAAAGTCTGGAACACGGCAGCAGACAGGTCTGGACATTGCTGTTAATCTGTTGATTGATTGCTGCGTTGTAGTTCAGTCCCACAGATATGAGGGAGTTCAAACCGAGTTCTGCATAATGTAAAATCAACTCTCACTAATCACCCACATTTATATTAAGGAGAATCCCATAAATAACAGTATGATAATTATTATTTATTACTTCATATGAACCCAGAGTACACACCATTACAGTAGCCCATCAAAACCTGACCTCATTACATTTATCATAGATTTATGGGTTTTTTCTGTGCATAGAAGTCAATAGATGGTGATATATAAAAATGGCTTTGGAGGCAGTGCTGATGGGAAGTACAGCATGTTGCAGGAAGGGCAATTAATTGATGAGAAAACATCAATATGCACAACACAGAAAAATTCAATTTAAAGAGAAGCTTCACAACATACATATTGTAAATGTCTTTCAGACTTTAATGGGAAATCATAACTAACCAAAATTGCATGTGTCATTTTGTCAAGTCACTCGGATATCTGTCTATTCAGGACCTTTCATATTTTCTACACAGCTCAAATGTGAATAAAGGCAGTGACATTGCCAGCATGCAACTTTTGTGTTTAATATGACGTTGTGTATGAAGTGCAAACAAAGCACAAGAGACTAGGAGGCCACACTTTAAATGCTGCCCCTTTAGCAAAGAAATTATTTCTAAAGTGAGATCTCTGCAACACAAACCACGCTATGTTGCAGTAATCAAAACACCTTCTTCATTACAGGCTACATAACTTCTTACATTTCCTAATGTCATGTAACAGATGCCAGATATTACAAGAGCATTGCAGCCATAGCCATAATGGTCCAGTCATGTTAGAACAGTGAACCTGTCTAACCTGTCTACAGTATGTGTAAAAACAGAATGCCATACTTTAAAAGATAAACCAACATCATTACAAATTACAGGTCTGAAAGGGAATGCAGTTGCTGGCAACATTGCCACATATTTTGTAGTTTAATGATGTATTTTTATGTCAGTAGATTCAGGACTGCATAAAGAGTGTAATGGAAAACACGGATGGTAAAATATGATTTAGCAATCCAAAAACTCACACTCACACATTTTGCAAGACTGATCAACACAGAGATATTTCAGAGATACACTTTCTCTGACAGCAGTCGACAGCTTTCCATTTAAAATCCTACCGTAACCTCAATCCTTTATTTCACCTGCAACTCTCCCTCAAGATAAGTCTGGATATATTAGATAAAATCAACGAGAGGCAGCAGCTGTCGCTTGAATTTACCTCAAGCCAATCTGCTGCATTTCATAGGATGAGGACTACTTGTGCACAATCAGTATAGATTTATCAACCTCAATTAGAAGAGCTGTTTATCTGGAAGCCATTGTGACTGGACACTGGTTCCAGCGGGAGGCCAATACCACTGCACCTTAGACGTTGCCAGATAATCATTAGATGGCATTTGGCTGTGTGAAGGGTAATCTACCAACCGCACAGTGGCTTTACCAGTCTTGTGTGGCGCAGATGTGGAGTCGAAGGGCAGAGTTAATCCTTTCCAGAGTCTGACGGCGTGCGGTTCACATGTATCTGTCATCAAAACGGCAGGTCATCAGCGATGACCTCCAAAATGAAAAATAAAAATACTTATAGCCAATCCGCCCACCTGTGATCAGCTGCCATGTGGAGGGGGAGAGAAGGGGGGAGAGAGGAAAAAATAATGGGGAAAAAATGAAAAAGCTTTTGCCCTTGTACTGACTCCATTAAGGAGCTTAGTGAGCAGAGAATTCACAATACCAGAGTGAGTTAGTGCACAGCAAACGTAGTCTGTATGGCCAAACACATGCACACTCACACACATATCCATGTTGTTACATATCCATGCAACACAACACCACCTAAACAGTGAGTGGAGACTGTTCAACACAAACTGAGTCCTGAAAGAAGATGTCAAGAAGATGTCAAATTGCTGTTTAAGATGAATTAGTTCCAGACAGGGATAAAAAGATTATAAAGTCACCAAAAAACCAAGTGTGGCTCAGACATCTTCTCCTTAAATTAAAAGAGAAACCTGCCAGTGCTGGGACACGGTACGAGAGATAGAGCGGGATAGTAAGGAAAACCAGCAATGGAGGAAAATCTCATCATAGAGAATAAATTATATAATAGCTTCCACACGCGAACCTACTGCTGTAATCTGTGACTGGGCCACAGGAGGATTCTTGCATTAGGTTTTTTTTTTTTTTATTAATGCCAGCAAATAGCTTTAGATTATCGTACACCACACAGCAACCCCCACCTGTTTTTTCTCTCTTCTCAAAAGCATCTTTCTTTCTTTCTGTCTTTCTTTCATTTGCACTCCCAGGGCTCCTGCTGTGACCTCTCTCTCTCTCTGTGACCCGCCTCTCTCTGTCAGCAATAATCTCCAGACTGTTCGCAGAGAGAGAGAGAGGCATGTTCCAGCTGAAATGTGAAGCACAGAACCAAACTCCATCTAATGCACTCTCTAATTGTCTCTGCACACTCACCACATTGTGTTCATTAACACTACATTTCTGTTACTGTTTATTGTTCTTTCATTCATTGTTAGCTGAATACTTTGAGGTTTTGGACGGATGGTTAGACAAAACAAGCAATTTGAAGACATCAACTTGAGCTCTCAGATTTTTGATGGGATTTTTTTACTATTTTATTTGTGACTATATTGAGCGTTTTTATCGATTCATCTAAACAAAAATGAACCAATAACGAAAATAATCATCAGTTCAGCCCTATGTTGTAGACATATGCCCCAAACATACACATGGCAGACATGTTAGCACATATTTCAGCACTCACAGCCTCTGTTCCTGGCAGACAGTGTTTGTTGTTCCCTTTGACTAATATGTTGCCTGTGTTACCACACAGGCGGTGGTGATTATGCAAAAATATTATGCCAACTCCAACTCCAAAAGCGCCTCTTCTCCACCAGCAATTGTGTGTCCCCGCACTGATGGTGGATATCTTAAACTGATATATTGTAATATTCAAAGCTCTCATTACTAACATGCACTTAATTGAATTGAAAAATGTGTACGGTAATGTGAAAAATAATCATAGTTTCCACATCTGCCCTCTCCATATGCATGCACACACATGTGCATGTGTTTGGACACACAGACGTACACACAAACACACACAATGCTGTTGCTGTCCCGGCGATCCGCATTATTCAACTTTCAGAGACATTGAAATGCCATTCACAGTGCAGCTCCCTTGATATTACTGAAGCTCTCTCCTTTCTGTTTCAATGAAACCTTCTACACTGTTTACATGGCAATGGGAGAGGATGAGAATATAATGAGAGGTGAGGTGGGAGTTGTGTGTAGCTCGGTGGGTAGAGCAAAGCATGTGAAAATATGTACGCACGTGTTGATGTGAGACAGGATTGTTAAGATGGAGATAAATTAGAAAAGCACAGCATTCAGGAATTGTGAATGAAGGAGATAACAGAAGAAGAAAATAAACCAGGAGAAGAAAGCAAAAATGCGGGAGGATAATGAGGAAGAGAAGGCAAAGGGCTGGAAATAATTAGCCAGGGCTCGATAAGGAGCCTAAGGTTTTGGGGAGATGGGAAGATGTGGTGGCGGAGATAAAAAAGGAAAGGGAGGAGGAAGAGCGGCCCATCCCTCTCTCCCTTCAATCTCCCCTCCACTCAACTTCCCTCTGCTAGTTACCACGGCAACAGGCGAGGGGCAGAAAACGAAGGGAGATGAAGAGGGAGCGAAAGTGTGCCGAGTAGAAGCTAAGTCAACTAAGGAACAGCATGTTTCTGCTGAGGAGGGGAGCAGATTTGTTGCACCAGTTACAGCGTGGCTTCGGTGCCTCGGAGAGCTTGACGCTAGTTTACTTTTACGCAAAAGCCTGAAGAAGAATTCACTGACACAACAAATTATGCCGGCAAGGCAAACCAAATCGTGCTACTGTGTAGAAGTTGCTTTGAAGATAATTCAGTGAGGATAACCAGAACATATTGGTCCCCTTTTAGAAAAAAAGAAACTCTGCTGTTGTTCACAAGCCCTCAAGAAGAAAAGATGTTGAAAAAAGGTTGTTTTCTTGATGGGACACAGAAACCATTTTAAAATATGGAGTCTCAAAGTTTAATTTCTGGTTCTAACAAAACACCTGAAATGTGCGTTTGTGAAATGATGAATTTTAGTTTTTGGGATGGAACCGTGAAGGATAACCAGTAAAAACAGCTGCTCTTCCCTGTGTCTCCGCAGGCTTCGGAGTCTGTTAGCTGCTCTTGACTGTGATGTAAACAAATCCAATGTTATGGCTGATCTGCTAATCCTTTTCAGAGCCTCACCTTTAGCCTCCATCAATACCTGTTTCCTCACTCTTGAGCTCTGCCTTTTCTCTGCACCACCCAGCTCCCCCCTTTCTACGCCTCCATACCTGCTGCAGCTTTGTTTCTACAATAACCTGCATCTCTCTTTATTTTACCCAGTTCAGTTCAGTTTATTTTATCAGTTCTTGTCTCTGACATATTCACCATTCAGCCTCATGTCTTGCGTGTTTCATAACCTCTGATCTCTATACTGCTCACTCAGCCCGATAATCAGACCGTATTGCCATTTACTTCAAGTCAGAGGTCTGGGACCAGGCTAGCATCTCACTGTGGTTACACATAAAATGCAATTTCATGAATTTCATGACCTCTTTTCAAAGGTCAGCACATCTAACCCTGCGAGCACAGCACGATGGGAGCATGATGGCAATGTGAGCAAGACATGCTGTGTACTGTAAAACGTGCAGCAAATGCTAATGTTGCTAATGTTAATGTTAATGTTAAATGCCACAGTAACTTTCAAAAATGTCTCTGTCTCAATATGACTTCAATTATTTGACCATCACCAGAGACAGAAAGGAAATTGACAAAGACAGTTGGCATCTTCCAGGTCAGTATTATTACTTGAAGTAGCCTATAATCTTTTAGCTCCTGACTTTGGTTATACTAGTATCGGTAGATGTTTACATGTATCTTCAGAGAGGCATAATTCCAGCTTTAGAGAGGAGGTTCAAATGTGGTTTTTCACGTGACTTATCTTTCTTTCACAATCTTCCCCTAACAGTAGGCAACTTATACTTTAGTTGTGGTGTAGATTTAGTTAGCTAAACCTAACTAAACCTTAACTTGTTTTTGTCACAGTCATCATATATTAGTATCAGTGCCTTCATACATTGGAAGGCGCTGACAAAAAATTTCATTGCGCCAGTACAGGGGCCAGATTAGACAAATGGACTTTTTTGTTGTTTAGGACTCTTATTTTATGTTAGCAGTGGTTTGGGAATATCCCTGTGTGTCAAATACAACCTACCAGCCGCTCTGATAAATCTAATCCTGTCACATCAAATATGAAGGGACACTTGTCATACTCTCTTTCTCTCTCTCTCTCTCTCTCTGTCTCTCTCTCTGTCTCTCTCTCTCCCCTTTGCCAAGGTTTATCAATAGCTCTTAGTTCATGGCGGGTCACCTGGCACCAAGCTGTATCCAACCTCACACGGGAGCCCTCGGAGAGAGAGGAACACACACACAGACACACACACACACTACCCAGAAGGGACGTTCCGGTGCTTCAGGCCAGTGACAGAAGGAGTGAGGGGGCTGCACTCTCCCCTGCTGGCTACCCACCTCCTGACATACACACATATACACGCACTGACACACATTACCGCACTCAAATGCTAAGACCGTATACAGTGTGTGCTCTTATTCTCTAAGGACACCTCTCTGCATGCATGGAGTACCGCATTTTAATCAGAGACGCACACCCTCTTCCAGCTGTTGCGGGGCGTTTTTGCCATTGCCTAGCCTGGGAGCTTCGGATCGGCAAACAGGTGGTTTCAGAGGCGCTCAGGTTTAGTTTGGTTCAGTTCAGCTGAATCAGTGACAGCATGCAGGGTGGCTCATCAGGATGAATATTCAAGGAGTACTTAAAACAAATAATCCCTGGGGGATACATATTACAGATGTACAGTACAGTATGGGTTTAACTGCTCCACTATACTTTGCGGTACTTGTATTTCACTTGAGTATTTCCATTCCATTAATTCATTTAGCTGACGCTTTTATCCAAAGCGACTTACAATAGCTATTTATTTCAGAGGTTGCACTGTGGTGGGGAATTGAACCTGGGTCTCTCACACCAAAGTCACGCCACATATCCACTGTTCCTTCACTTCCGGTTTCCATTTTATAATTAATAATAATTAATTCTGTACTTTTAACTCCACTACTTTATACTTTATTTTGCAGCCTAGCTCACTGGTTACTTTTCAGATGAAAATGTTTAATAAAAAAATGTGATAAGCTTCAGACGTCTTATCATTTGCAGGGGCATAGGACTGGGAGGGGGCCTATGTACAGGGAGCAGAAGTTTGTGCTCTGCCCCTGATCAGTTCTTAGCAGTTCCACTATTTCATTGACTGACAGCATCATAGATTTATATCGTGACCCTTTGGAAGGGGCCTGGGAAACACTATACTCAACTTCAGCGGTACATTCAGTAAAGCAGTTAAAGCTATAGGTCCATCTACAACAGTGAAGTCTTACTTGTGCATTGGTGCAACAGTATCTAATAATGCAATATATAATAATATGTCATTCACAGGGGCCAATTTTCTGTAGAAACAAGCACTTTTACCTTTGATACTTTAAGTATGCTGAAAGCTAATAATATATTGTACTGTGACTTATGTACAGATTTTAAATGCAGCACTTTTACTTGTAATGGAGTATTTTTACAGTTTGGGCAAGGCAAATGATCTTTTAGCATTACTATTTTATTATTTACCTTATAAAGATATGTTTCCTTACAATATGAATATAAGTACACAAACGTAGAGGCATACAGCCCTCTATTCATCTTCTCCATGCACCATATTATATTGTACAGTTTATTTCTGTTGAAATGATAAGGTTGTTGGTGACAGCACTCCATTTATTATGGTATAGTGCCTGTGTGTAATCCTGGGTCTGTAAGCTGCTGAAATGGAAATCTAATAATAGCATATTCTAATACTGTTCACCTATCTACCCATCTCTCCCTCCCTCCCTGTCTCCCCCTCTCTAGAGAGAGAGAGATATATGATCTAAACCTATTAGATTTTTCCCATCAGTGTGACTAATGACTATAAAAGGATATTTTTGATTGATCAGGAGAGAGGTTAAGGATATACCATTTCCAGCACTTATGTACCAGCGCAGATACATAAGTACACTGTACGCAAGAGTCTTCAATGACAATAATAACTGTGGCAGTTACCTTGGCAACAGATTGGCCGCTCAAGTAAGACTAAAATAGCAGCAGAGACATTAAAAATAGACTTTCTAAAATCTACTCTGAGCGATCATTCAGAACAGATCAATGGCAGGAATGAAAAGAAGTGACATGAGTGGTCACCATGGCAACAGACCAACCTGTGCGGAGCATTGTTTTCTGGGTAGGTTGTGTAGTTGTGATGGAGGGGTGAGGCATGAGCAGGGGAAAGAGCAGCAGGAGAGAGGAAGAGAGCGAAAGCGTGGGCGGGAAACGAGGGAGGGGGGTCAGCAGAGGGAAATACAGAAAGCGAGGGAGAGTGTGAGAGGGAAATGATGGCCGTAATCCGGATTAAAATGGTGGGTTTTGGACAATCCCGAGTTAGGGCCGTTGCGTCCGTGCCAACTCTCCACCCATCGCGGCTCTACCGTGCCAAGCCCCGACTCAAATCAGCCGCTCTGGCACATGCAGGGAGCCTCTATGACACACAAGCAGGCAGCATCGTGCAAGAAACATCCCACACACACTCAGTCAACAAAAAATTCTTTTATTCCTAGTTTTATACAGTGTTTCTGACCTACCAATGGAAAACACTAAGAAATACGAATGACATGTGGTTATGTTTAGTTGGCAGCAGTGGAATTTAACTAAGCACATTTAGTCAAGTAGTACAATTCTGAGGTACTTTAGTTGAGTATTTGAATTTTATGCTTAAATGCTTATTACTTAAAACTTCTACCCCTCTACATTAGCCAATATTGTACTTTTTAATCCGCATTTATTTGACAACTTTGCAGAGTCATATTATTAATACAAAATAAAAATCAACTTATACATTAAGAAGTATTACTATGGATAACGGTACACTGCAGTATATAAAGTAAATGTAAATGTGAAATAAGCCCCACCTTTACGAGCTGCAACAGTAGTGATGCGTAACATCTGAAATGGACCATTCTGCAAAATGAGTACTTTTACTTTTGGTAAAATATTGTTTTGATGCTTATGCTTAAGTACTTTTACCTAAAATTTTAAATGCAGGACTTATTATAGTATTTATACACTGTGATATCACAGTACGTCTTCCACCACTGACAGTGGGTATCACTATGATTTATTTATGATTTAGTTGGAATAAAATTACACACTTTTCTATTTAAAACTTTCAAAAGTGACAGTGAACATCACGCCTCATTTTCATTCACTGCTGCTTGTTTTTGTTGCATAAGCACGTGGCCGAATTGATTTTCAGTGGTGGTCTTACATGTTTAATGTGTTTTTATTGATCTGATTAGATACATGTATGATGAAATGGGATTTCACACATTGAGGTTGCAAGAAGAGTCCCAACCCATGAATCAGCCACCACTCGTGATACTGACCTGCTGTGGCTATTTTACAATCAGTCAATATCTAATGCATCATTCAGCTCATATGGGAAGAAATGTAAAGAAAATCTCACCAAATAAATGGCCATGCTCACATGTTCAGTCTTATTTTACATCACTGAACATATAGACTTTTCTTGCTCATTATCAGTTTTTCACACATGAGAAGTGATCTCATAAAATAAAAATGAATTCTTCAATGTGGAAATAGCAGTTGGCAAAACAGTCTCACTACAAGGTCTACCAGAAGTATCTGTTCAGGAGCTTTAAACCGAGTCACACCATCTTCCTGAGCTGTTGAGCTGCCCAGTTATATGAGCACCTTAAAACAAGCCTACATTTGATTGAAGGTGAATTTTAAAATAGTAAATGCTTAAACACAGTGTAACATTAGCTAATCATAAACTACTGGTGATACCAGATCTACTCTCTGATTTCCGAGTGGTATTGACTAATCTTGTTTGAGTGGGCTTTCGTTGCATGCACGGACAGATATAACTCCTGCAAAATGTGGAAATATTTCTTGAAAAGCATTTTTATGTGAAGATCTATCTGTGCTATTCACCATCTATCTGATTTGACAAGAATGCAGCATCATAATTTGACACTGATGTCTGTTGGGAGGTAGTTTGGTCCAGTTAACAGCAGCCAACAGTTTGAATCTTGCTGCTGTCATTCTACAGGTTGTGAAGGCTAAATCTATCTCACATTACAGCAACGTCTACAGAGTAGCTTTTTTATAACTGGCTCTGAGAGTAGTGAGAATGTAACATATTGGGCATACTGAGTCAAACACACTCCCTGCAGCTTGACTTCAGTGCTTCATTGAAGAATCTTTATAAATATGATCATGTGTGGAATATGTGTGTGTGTATGGTGAGGTGTGAATGCATTGTCACACTATCTGGTTGCTCATATGCAAAGATGAGGATTGTCACAGCACGTCTATGTGTATGTTTCCGCCTCTGAGTAATGAATAAATATATTAACCACACTGCAACTTTGCTTACGCACGTTTGGATATTTGGATGACCATCTGGTTGTGTGTGTGTGTGTGTGTGTGTGTGAGTGAGTGCGCGCAAGTGTGAGGGGGCAGAGAATCAGATGTCTCCTTACAGTATGTTGGTCCTGGCGAAGATAGCGCATGTTTTTCCAAGGTGTTACGTTGTTTTTTTCATGGAACGTAGACTGCAGTACATGCTCCAAGAAATGCATGTACTGCAGTCTAAGTGACTCTTATATTCTAAGCTTGTTCATTAGAAACCCCAGTAAAGTGTGAAGAATGAGCCAATGGGGAGGGTGGGGATGAGGAGAGTAAATCAATGGCAAAAGAGCGATCTTGAAAAAGGAGGCAGAGAGAATGAGGGAGAGCGAGAGATGCTTGGAGATATGTAGAGCAGGTTTTATCAACACACAAACATAATGATCAATCAAACAGAACGAGAATATCAGCTTTATGATCCTACATAGAAATGTTGTTAGTCATCTGTAATAAAAGCAGAATTTATAAATAAGACAATGACCTCATACCCACGAGCTTACACAAATAGACCCAACTGAGAAAACTTCAAAAGCAGCAGCCTTACTTAGTACCAAACAAAGATCAAAGTTGGCTTTGTTATAATTTTATCCCTCATTTTTTATGTAGTTATTTATCTGACTGCTCAAGATATATTTCATACCAGTGAGCACAGCCAGTTCAGCACGAGTCTTAATAACATTTCTTTAACATTAGATCACGTAACATTTATTAAGCTGACACTTTTATCTGAAGTGCATTCCAACCATGTGGAAACGGTCCAATAATTGCAATAATCGTGCCGGTACATCAACTGCATTAAAAAAAAAACAGCTTGAAGTGCTGCATTTAGAAACAAGAGATAAAGAGTTTTTATATTTTATGGGCCAAGGTGCATTCTGAACAGATGAGTTTTCATTCTGCGATGGAAGATGGAAGTCAGTGGGGAGCTCATTCCAACCTCGGAGAGCTAGCCCCCCCACTACAGTGAGGGAATAGCAAGCAAATTGGTAGTTACATTAAACCACAGTCTCACTGAGTGTTTTCTTAACATAGAGCATGTGCATAATGTTAAGATGATCACCTGCTTTAATATGACTTATAAGGAATAGCAACATTCTAATAATGCTGGCATCTAATATTTTTATAACTAATACTTCATTGACATAGCCATATTATGCGTTGGTACACCCAACAAACAACATATTTACTCTGACTAATTTGCCTCTCTTACACACAGCTCTTGTCAACAAGGTATGATAATCATCTTGCTGAGATGTAAAACTTGCCTGAGATCAATAATTCACCTCATCACTGTTACCATCATGTGGTAATGCAGATGAGACCAGGGATTTGCTTCTCATGTTGCCATGTTCAAGTATTGATTTTGTGACAACATACTGTAGATCTTGGCAGGTTATTTTTTAATCCTTGGGTGTCAGATCTGACCAGGGGTCCTTGAATGCACCAGCAGGGAAGAGTTTTCAAACCCCATTTCTACGTCTCAAAAACAGAACTTTCACTGAAAATTAAAGCCAACAGAATGATCACAGTGATGAAAGTGATCCAACAAAGGTTCAAGTGTAGTGCAAGGTGATTTTCACTGCGCTACAACCAAACTAAGTGAAACTACAGACTGCCTGGAAAGTTGACAGATGTTATCAGTTTAAAAATCTATGGATTAACACGCACTAATAGTACATCTTGAGAAAAATGAAGGCTAGTTATTTCAACCATAATTTCATATCGCAGTCATTCCCAGGTCTCCCGGTTCATTTCCCAATTGATGCTTTAAAATGAAAATCACGTTTCACAAATGAACGTACAACTAAATGGCTGGTTTAGGTGGCTATTTGTGCAGGGTTGCTCTCCTGTGTGTGTGAGGTGATGTCCAGGTTAAACTAACCCTCCAGTTTCATTCTAACGCTGACCTGCTCTGTCCTGCAGCGAGGTGCCAACGCTAAACCTATAAACCTTACTGAGTCACCCTGCCAGAGACAGTTTCTCCCTGAGGCCCTGCAAGGTGAAATCCGTCTCAACTCTGACCCCTTCTCCTGCTCTAATCTCTATCTTTATCCATTCATCCCCCCCCTCCCTCTCTCTCCCTCTCTCTCTTCTGTATGTCCACCGTGACCATGTTAACGTATTCTGGTTAAGTCTCAGATGAGTTTCTTCCATCTGCCAGTGTTTCTCTCGGTGTGCACCATGTAGATGTTAAAATTAAAGTATTTTTGCCGTCATCACACTACTTGAAAATGGAGATTTGTCTTCTAACGTAACATCTGATCGCCATACACATACTTGCAATAGGAGCTTAGTTGATTCATCTATCAGCATGCAGACCTCATGTCAACTCTGACCTTAGCATATGTGTACTGTTAGGGTGAAGAGAGGGAGAATAAGCAGCGAGCGGGTGAGGGGGAAGTGGATATGAGATATAAGCAGAAAGAAATGAGAACACAAGCTGCATAATTATGTACAGTTGCCCCCCACCCCACCCCAAAGCTACAACTCCACATCTCCAGGAGTCCCTATGGAGAATAGTTGTAGCACTCCAGTCATCAAAGGCAGTAAGCAGCTACAGAGCAGCTCTCTCCTGCTCTCAGGGCTCATTTCCAGGATGTTTGCATCTCCTGTAGTACAGCTAGAGCAGATCAATCCCACTGTAAACACTGACATCAACGCCAACACACAGCACCTTCAATAATAAACTTATCTTTGTCATTTTGATTATTTTGCCAAATTCTGTTTGCAAATTGAGGTTTTATCAGCAGGTGGAAGCTGTACATTTGTTGCAAAAGTCTGAGATGCAGCACATTCATTTATCTCCCACCGGGGATTCATAATCTTTCTATGGAACATGTGAGATCATTTTAATAACCAGTTTCTAATGGTAGCGTGCAGAAGGCGCTGACATTACAGCCGACAGCTTCCCGGGGGTCAATACACGTGGAACCATGTGAAGGAAGTGTGAAAAGCAGTGACAGGGAGGGACGGAGTGAATAGATGTCAGAGGTATCGCTCGGCCTTGTGTAAGTGTCTCTTTTTAACAACCTCTCAGGGGAATCTGCTGCGAGTGAGGCGATATCGCAGCCTTTTTTCTCACTTTCTGTTCTGCAATATAGCCCACATTTGCTAGATAAGACTCATTCTGTAAAAACAAAATCATCCATCACATCCATGGGGGTTGTGCACGCTCCATGGGGATGTGCTAAGTAAAAGCACAATGATCTAAAGGTCATGTGACGACAGAGCTGTAACCTGTCAACAAATCCTGCTCACTAATACATACATGCATCATGGCACACACACACACACACACACACACACACACACACGCACGCTTTCCTAGACGGATGAGCTGACAGCTTCTGAGTGACGGCACTTATTTGACTTTGAGCCATGCTGAGGAGTCATGCTGAGCGAGCATGAGCTGAGCACACTCTTGATCACCTCCTGTAAAGTGCACATGTGCAGAGGCATGCTGAAATACGAGCAAACCTTCAACCTTCTCTTCTTCTCTAGGATTTCTACGTAGGGCTCCAAATGAACTACAGCTGCGAGAGCTGAATTTTAAAATGAGCATCTAGTGCTTCAAAGCAGTTTTAGGGCCTCCGTATGCTCCAAACAAAGTGCTAGTTGGGTTTACATAGCAGAGTTTGAAACCTCCTTTCCATCAGCGGACTGGGAAATGTTGCATCCGACAGGTTAGACTTGACAGTTCGGACTTGATCTGATAATTGAGTATTATTATCATCATCATCATCATCATCATCACTTTGTACGGCGACTGGCCAAGTGTGAAGCTATGGCAATAGGTAGAGCTTGACTTCTGTCAAATTCTCTGTCTACAACTGAGTGCAACACGACAAATGCTTCTGAGGAGAAAATGTTCCTAAATGTGCTCTGTTTTCCGTCTTTTGTACAATTTAGAGGGGAGCAACAAAAAATCATACAAAAGATTTTAAATTATTGAAGGGAAATGTCTTTTTGCCCCAATTTTAAATGTGGCCACTCTGAACAGGTACACTTTTGCCTTTTGTCATGGTCAGACAAAACACTTTTCAACCTTAAGCCAGATTCAATTCAAGCATACTGAGGCCTTTAGAGTTCCAGATTGGCCCGAATATCAGGCGGTACATTTTTTTCTGGAAAATATTTGGGTAAAGAAAGGGACATATCATATTCAGTATTGTTTTTTATGGAGACCGTCCCAGAATAAACTGTCTCCTACAGTGTTTGTACCCTAATGTTGTTAAGCTAAGGAGTTTCTTCAAGTCTGTTTTTCTTCCAATGAGGAAATAAATTCATGACAAGTGAAAATGAGTTGAAATCCTCTCCGGACGTCTCCACTGAAGTAACAGACGGGGGACAAAATTAGCAGTAAAGCAGCCAAAAATCACAGGTGTCCTAGAATATCGTGAAGTCGACTTCAAAAGGCATTTCAGACTGCTCCAAGAGAAGCCTGACAGAAGAGTGGGTGAGTGATTTAATGTATTTCAAGTTTCACTTTCAGAAGAAAAAAGGCTTTTAAGCAACATTATGTAAGATTTGGTGTGATCCAGCGGCAGCAGCATGATGTTGCTTGAAACTTGGGTGGCTAGCTAGCCAACAAAGCTACACAGCAACTGATGCAAGAGCACTTACAGTAAGGTTACCAATGTCTGAGTGTGTTTTATAGTCGGTTTGCTAACATCAACTCGAGATTTATAGCTAGGTGCTACACAGGCAAGCCATCAAGCAATGAGGAGTGACAGTTATCTGGTGTATAGTTCTCATTCAGCTTTGTACATAGTAGCACGGATTGTGAAGTCACCTTAAGTTTTATCTGATCTATAGGTATTTCACCATGTTTCTCTTGATGAGAAAGGTATTGCACGAATAAATATTTGGTCTGCTAATTACTATCATGGCACAAAAAGTCAATGAGGTACTTACAGCTTTAATCACTCACTTAACATTCCAGTCGCTGCAACCCAGGAGCCAGTTTGTATTGCAAATGGACAGGTCTAAAGACTTTTACATTAAGTGTTCTGTCTTCTATCAGGCTCCACTTTCTATTCCATTATTGGAGATCAATATCAGGATGGTGTGAGGATGGACTTACATGTTTACCAGTCCCACTCTGACCAATGGCAGCTCACAAATGGGACTGTAGCCTGTGGGAGCGGGACCACAGGCACACCGTGAGCGATGTGTTGACAGTAGTTACGTGGACAGTGCTTCACCACAATTTCTCCTCGGAGGCTGTGTGCACCAACAGGTGCTGGGCTCCCACAGTCCATGAGAAGGTCCTGGGGAAGTCGATTTATGCCTGCCCCTCTGCCCGTAATGGCAGGAATTAATCACAGGTAGCAGGTGAATACACAAACACACACTCACAGACGAGACCGAAACCCATCCAAGCACATGTGACATGCCTGCAATGTACACCGAAGCTCACGTTTTACACACATACTGAGTGTTTATACACACACACACTCACGCACAAACCCTAACCGTAGAAGGGAATCTCTAGAGCCGTTTGTAATCTTGCACCAAACAACAAGTGTTATATTCCATCTAATGTGCGTGTGACTCATGTATGATGAATCGACTTAGGCCTGCGGGCTGTTGTCATGGTGGGCTCATGAGAAGACACGCTGGCATCGCCTCAGGGACGGCAACCTGTCCAACACTTTCTCCAGGAGGACGACACCTGCGCTGACCAATGGGACGTGTGAAATCGCAGCGGGGGGACCAATAGGTTTTAGGATTGAGGGAGTATTAGTGTGCGTTTATAAAAATTCATGTCAGCAGCGATGTCCCAGATTAGGTGGTTTTGAGCTGTAGAAAAGCCAGATGCAGGGAAGGCACTTTACTGTGGGAACGTACAGGCTGTCACACAGCACCTACAGCTAAAAAAGTGGTTGGCCAAAAGAACTGTGTTAACATGTTTTTAATGGCTTTTATATGATTGTTGCGCATTGACTTCGATAAGAGTCTACAGCCGTGCTAGCAGCTCTGTATGCACAGCGGTGGTTTGAGATGAATGCTAATGACGCTAACATGCTCCCAATGACAATTCTAACATGCTGATGTTTACCGTGATCACTATTATAACTTGTTAACATGTTGCCAAGTAGCCCTAACCACAAAACAGCGGGGTTTATGGTCATTATTTGTGCAGGTATTTGCTCCTAAGCCAAAGTATTGAACAAATGAGATGTTCACCAAAGTCAGTATGATTCATCCTAAAGGGGGACATGAATGTCTGCTTCAAATTTCATGACAGTCCATCCAGTGGTTAATACATTTCACTTACAACCACAAATGTCAACCTCATGGTGGCACTAGAGGAAACGTCAGGTGATCAAGTCAGTAGGATTAATCCTCTGGGGATCATAATTGTCTGTACCAAATGTTGTGGCAATCCAAGTAATATAGTTGTTGATATTTCAGTTTGAACTGAAGTCGGGGCCAAGCGAAACCTGGAATTATTCTGATCTCTGAATTAACTGAGTCAAGTATTTGCAAATTTTCCATTGTCATTCAGCTGCTAATGCAGTCGCTAAATCCTTCAGCATGTCAGCCTAAGTCACTGAACTTCCTGTTCACATGAATATTCTTAAACAAATGTGCAACCTCACTTTTCTCAGAAAAATACTGTATACAATTGTATAGCATCTAGACCTATGGAAACATTTGAAAACCTATAATTTAGTGGCGCACATTATAAAATCTGAGGTATTACTGTATATTAAGTGCTTCTGGAAATGGAATGCAAATGGATTAAGGCTAAAGAAAAGCAAGTGAAAATGTTCAGGGCTGCTGGAAAACCTGCGTGTAAACTCGGATGTTTGAAAAAAGTTCTGGCCGGCTCCTCCCGTCATCTGAACATTTCAACTGTCTGGACAACAGATATAATCTGTGCAAAGATGATCTGAGGCTTTTTGCCGCCGGGTGTCCTGGTTGCCCTGCTTAGGTCGTGACATGCAGCACCATCTCGTGACGAGACAGTCCTCTTGGCTTCCTACCAACGCCCTGCAGACTGAGGCCATGTGTCTGCTCGCTTGTCTGTGAATAACTGCTCCTCGCTGCCTTTTTTACTCCTTCTCTGTCATCTGTTTCCTGTCTCGCACATCTCGCACTCTTGACTGTCAGTCCTGCTTGTCTTCTCTCTACTTTGCAACCAAACTATTGCTTTTTTCTACCCTCGTTTCCCTCGGTGGACTTCATTTTTCTTTAGTGCTTTTCCTTAACAACCCTCTCGTTCTGTGTTCTCTTCCTCGCTCTCGCTGAGACCCCGCAGCCAGGATGACTAGTCCAGTTGATGAGCGACACTGCCGCTTCCAGTGTCTCATGAATGAGGGGAAGCAAATGCTGACCAATCATTCATCATCAACACCGAAGGAAACAACTCCAACTAACCATTCAACCGACAGAATGCTCTCAGAACAAGACTCGAAAACACTTTAGTTTCATAACTCGACACGACAAAATTCACACTCAGAGCTTTGTCAGCGGAGGACGACTCATCTTCTGCCAAAAAAGAATAATTCTCCACATCATTTACTTCATAAACTGGCTGACATTTATTCACTCAATAATTCAAGAGTACCACTAGCCAGAGTGAGTCAGTTGCTTCAGGGGATTGGTTTAAACTGCTAACTCATACAGTCTCTAATGAACCCATGCTGAACCTGTGGTTTTCAAAGATGTCCCAAGAAAACCCCAAACTCAGGAATACGTCCCTTACTAGATGTAACGTCATGTTTAATACCATCCACAGAGCTGATGTGCCTCTGTGGCTAAAATGCTCATCAATAATTGCTCATTCTGCGGCCTGACGAGAATGAGTTATTCAAACTAAAATACAAGACGTCTCGGCATGCAGTATGATGCATAAATCATAACAGCCGTGACCTTCCGACTAGTTTTTTAAGGTAGTGAAATGACTTCATACTTGACAGAGAAAGAGAGAGATAAAGAGGGTAGGGGGAGGAGGGGTGTTGTGGGACAGCTCAAATGAGGCACGCTTGTGTAACGTGATGGCTTCTGAAGCAGACTTGACATTAAAGCGTGCAGAACCGGGAGGGAGAATGAAGACACCACAGAGAGGTACAGTAGAAAACTGAGTGAAAGCATTGTGGACGCTTAAGGTGAGATGTCTTCACACTGCTCTGGATCCTCTGATGTCCAAACCCTCCGTGTGGGCTAAAAGCGTCCCTCCTCGTGCCTAACCCTCCAATCATGTCATTCAGAGGGATTAAAGAAGCTAAAGCCCCCCTCTCCCTGCCATCAGCCACGCTGGACAAGGAATCCCTGACTGGAAGCAGGGAAGGACGAATATTCTTACTCATGCACTGGTATACTTAAATACCGTGTGTATGCACCGACATACAGTAGAAACACGTGCTGATCAAGACACATGCGCACGTGATAGAAGCGAGCAAGAACTCCTAAACTTCCCCACATCAGAGCATCATTCAGAAGACCGCGATCTGACAAGAACTCACCTTCCGATCATAGTAGAGTGCTGCTGCACGGCAGCCTCCAGGAGGCGCTCTAGGATGGTCCATTCTCCCATGGTTGGAGTCAGGAGGCATCCACTGGTCACAGGAAATCTGGTGGGGGCTTCCCAGTCAGCAGGACACCAGAGCTGGTGTTAAAGTCCCTTTTTCTGAGGCTTCAAGTCCACTTGTTGGGTTGAGATGAGGTAGGGAGTGGCTTCAGGTGGCTTGTCCGGTGTAAAAGAGGAGTCAAAAGCAACCTTGAAGAAGCTCAGTGGCACCTCGTTGCTGCGGTCATCTCCCTTTCTTCTCTTTTAGGTGTTGTACCAAAACACACACACACATGCGCACACACACACGCCCTTTAAGGGCACCTGAGAAGGTTGGACTGAAGCTTCTTCTATGTGGTGGCTGCACACACAGCCACGCTGTCTCTTCCCGTGTCTTCCCACTACCCTCCTTGTTTTCCTCCTCTGGGTGCACCTGGCCCTGTTTACCTCCAGAACAGCTGGTCTGTCATATGTTCTCACACTGACACACACACACACACTCACACACACCCCTACTGAGCTTCAAGCAGCAGCCGTAGTTTGTGCAAACGGACTTCCATCACTCCGCCCTCACACACTGGTTCTTTGACAGCATCTTGTAGTAACTCATGTGAGCCTGAGTAACCAGGGAACTGTGTCTCTGCTCGTTCTCTGCCCCTCCATCCTCTTCATTTCCCCCTCTTTCCCTCCCTGTGTCTCCTCTTGCGCTCTCCTCTCAGCCAGCTCTTTTTCTCTGTTGCTCCTCTCCCTCTCCTCTGCTTTGGTTCAGGCAGCGCTGGACTGAAGCATCGCCCTCCTCCTGCTCCGTCTCCTTCCCTCTGCTTGAAACCGTGCGAGAGTCGCTGGTTTCTCTTCGCCCTCACTGCCTCCCTCTCTCTCAGCGTTTATTTACGAGAGGCAGCTCTCCCTTCTTCTCTTCCCTTCATCTTGTTTTTTCCTCCCCACTTGGTTTCTCTCTCTCTCTCTCTCTCTCTCTGCCTTGCGCCCTCCACCTGCCTCCGACTCTCTCTCTGAGCCAGTAGGCAGCCAGACCGAGCGTGTGTCTAGGGGATTAGAGAGGAATCATCTCGCTGCTCCTCCCCCCTCTCACTCACTCTCCATCGCTGTGTTGATCCCCCCCCCATCCCCCTCTTCCACATCTTCATCTCTTACAGTTCCACCACCAACATCACACAAACATTTTTCCACTCCTCTCTCTCACAGCTAAATATGTTTTTATCATCTTCTGCCTGTGTCCACCGATACCTAAAGTAATGAGGATGTTTGTAACACACACACAAACATCCAGACAGAGATGTGCAGAGGCTATGCAGAGAATGTGTGTGAGTGTGTGTGTGTGTGTGAGAGAGAGAGAGAGAGAGAGAGAGATTGAAATAGAATTAGAGACAGTCATCAAGATTTAGAGTAATTTGCTCAGAGGATTCACTCTCTTTCTCTCTGTCACACACACACACACACAGTAGTTGTGAAAGACATGACCTACCATTGCAGGGTATCACTGAGGGCAAGATTACTTTCAATATTGATTTATTGGTTGATTATGTTTAGATTTATTAATTAATTTAAAGTGTTTAATTTTAGACAATATTGAAAAATGCCCCCCAGGGCTGTACAGCGACCACTGAGGTCAAGAATATTGTTTGTTTTTTTAACAACCTACAGAGAAGTTTACAATCTACAACTGCAGGCGCATTTTGAACACATTCAACGCTGGACATTTTGGCTTGATAACTGACTTGAAGCAGGTATAATCGATTGTATTAGTGTTAATATTGGATTTTATGTTGATGTAATTGCCTAACAACCTGGCCTTATATTCATCAGGTGGACACAAACACAACTCCACATTAATGCTGTTCTGCGTTTGCTGGATGTGTAAATAGGCAAAGAGTGCAAGCAATTTCACTACAATAACTTAATGTGATACTGTACAATTGTTGTGTTCACTGTTTTTTCTGTCTAAAAGTTATATAAAATGAGTATTTACTGGTCGTTTTGCTATTTCCATGCATGAATTTTACCTCTATGGTGAAGCATGCTGGGATGTTTGTGACCTCAGCTAGCTTGCAGCACAAACCTCAGTGTCCACGTGCCTCTGGCCTCCACCTGTGCTTAACTACAGTATCTGTGAGCCCTACACAATGAGACAGGCAAGGCGACGCTGGGCCACCATCACTTTGCAGCAAACAAGCCTGGGTTTGCATGACAATATTCACTCACACACTCATATACACACAGCAGCATCTCCATGCAGTGTAGCAGAGTGTTTTGGTGGCTTCCTCTGTCACTCCCCAGCTGCCCAGGCAGGAGGAGTAAGGATGTAATAGTGACTGCACACGCACGTAATCCGTCCTGCCCCATGCCAAGACAATCTGGCAGCACCGTCTCTCACACGTGAAGAGAGTAAGGCGAAACGGAGAAAAAAAAAGACAACAAAAAACAACTTGGCTGCAATCTGCCTCCATCTGGCATGAGCGTACAAGAAAGCAGAAAGATACTTCTCTAACCTCCTAACATCCTTTGTCATTTGGCTATAAAGACACTTTTCTACTCATCTCTCTCTCATTTTCTTTTTATATAAAGGCTTTTTACTTATATCAAATTATAAAGAGATTGTAAACTCCTCCTTTGTTAAAAATTTCTTCAAGACATACATACATTTTGAGGACATGACTTCTGGTCACTGTACAGCCAACATTCTTCACTATAAATTCCATACACTAATTAAATAATCAAAACATAATTAACCATTAAAAATATATACGTTTAATTTTTAGCCACACGACACCACTATGGTCCAGACTGTTGGATGGATTACCATTAAACTGCCATTACATTTTGTACATACAATCATTGTCCCAAGAGGATGAACCATACTGACAATGGTGGTTCGCTGGTAACATGTACCTACCCTACATTTGTGGTTTTGGGTAAAAGGTTTCTGCAGCAATCAGATGAACTGCCTGTTTGGTACAAACAAGAATTGTAATAACTTCTTGTGATCCCCTGACTTTTAATTTGGTACCATCATCAGGTCAAATTTTTAATTCAGGACCAAATATCTGGACAGTAATTACTTTCCAATCAACATAATACAGACAGTTGTGTATTATAGGGTATTCTGAGCCAAATCCTTTAAGTAGAAAAGTAATGGATGGGTTTCCTTAGGGACACACTGAGGCTCTGTAAGTCGGGGGGTTAATTCAGGTGGAGGTGGTCCAGCATCCACTACTCACTTTGTCTTGCAAGAGGGGAGGGAGATCAACTGATTCAGACAGCTAGGTGATTTTGGGGCTTCTGTGGACTCTGAAGGTAAAAGATTACATTTTCACACTGATTAACGGATAAGGAGCTTTGGCGTAGCTCCAGGCACCATGGGGCCGAATGTGTCTGTGTATGTGCGTCCTTGTTCACACCAGCAGGACACTGAAGGCAATTACGGTTTTAAGCCAGAGGGTTTGAATCAATTATCACATGCCAACTTCCTCAAGCCCATCTGTCGGGGTTTGTTCAAACCTAAGATAAAAAAATAAAAAAAACACAACTACTTCCATTTAACTCCACTTAATCAAGTAATCTCATTATGGGGATTAAAAACCACATACATTTTTTTCATTTCTGTTGCCTCTTGTCCTAGCTTTTTGTTCACTAGGTCATATTTTTTGATGGATGTCAACAGAAGCAGATTCACAGAAACTCGATACGAGAAAAACTGAATGAAGGTTTCGGCTACTGTAGTTCTTCCCCTCGGCCAACCTTGAGGATAAATCCTGCTGGAATACTGAGGACATTTCTTTATCAAACTGAATGTCTAATGAAACATTCCTGACTGATGTGAAATTTTAATGCAAATCCTTAAATGTTCACCAAGAACTTGAAGATATATTACAAAACGTTTGCACGTCTGAAGTAGCACTAAACTTGGGAAATATCAGGCTCCCTGATAGCGTACATAAATAAACCTAACCACTATCTCAGCTGTTGACCCTGTTTTTAACCTAAGCTCCAAGTCTTTACTTGTGTACCAGCAGTACAGTGACACACTGACACCCAGTTGTATGCTTTAAACCCTTAGAAAACCTTTTCCTGATAGGGGTCATATTACATAACTCACACTGAAATTAAATTATCTGAATCCAAGCGTGAAAAGAGATATCAAAACATGCAAGACACACACAGGAAATACCACACTCATACCCAACACCTTTCATTTAAGTTTATATCATTAAAGAAACATATTAATTTGTTAGCAGTTATAATCGTCTGAAACAGGCAGCCGTCTGAAAAAGGCCCCTCAACAGTTATGAAGTTTATATACACAGTTCCATTATGGTGCATTTGTGGCTTTAAATGCTGCCCAGCTGGTGTTCAGCTCCCGTGGTCTGTGGGTCGCCACTAAGTGATCTCTCTAAAAGCCCTCTTCTCCACATACTTCAGCTTGTGCCTCCTCTTGAACCTAAGAGACGGGGGTAGAGAGAGGCGGGAACAGACATTTTTAATCAGTATGCACCTTTTGTACGTGTACATCACTGTGAGCCTTTGATGAGATGTTACGCAAGAGCGAGGCAGAAGTCCTTACTTGGCTCTTTCTCTTGGTTCAATCAGGTTCCTCTTCTGCAGACTCTTGAAGCGGTCCTTGAGGACGCTGCCCTCTGGCTGCAGAGTCACGCCATTGCGAGAGGTGGGGATAGGAGAGACCAGACCAGACAAATCCATGTGAGACAATTGTCGCTCTGCTTTGACTCAATTCCCACCCAAATTATAAAATCCCGTTCACACCACAAAGGCTGATTTAAGTACAATTCAGTATGGCGGGAGATGAGAAGGGCCGGGAATTTTCCACTGGCAATTAGATCATATGAAAGTGTAATGATGCCTGTGGGGAAAAGTGGGTCGTCGCCGTATTAGAGAATAGGATAAAGCTTAAAATAAGACAATACAGAGTGCTGAAGATAATACACCAACTAAATGAACCAAAACTCATTACAGATAAAGACTCTGCGTCCTCACTAGCAAAGGTCAACGTGGATGAGCGAGCGAACATTGCAACAGCTGGTGAAGTACCTTGAGTCGTCGCAGGGAGCCGGCCAGCTCGTCACTCAGCTGAACCTCCATGTCCTGAGCCTGAAACCTGCAAATAAAGGACCAACATGTTTGTCCCTCCACATACTGCTCCAACGCTGAAGTAGCCTCAGTTAAAGATTAAAATTAATGCACTACACATTTGTCTTCATGACATAAAGGTGGCAGAGTACGGTGAAAATTGTCAATCAATGGCATGTCATCAAAATCTGATGTGGACCCATTGACATCATTTCTGACACTAAACTTTTTTGACACTGATAATGTTTGTACATTTTGGGAATATTTACACAAATCCAGCTATTAAGAGATGTACTCCTGGAAAATGTATATTTTATCTTAATTCATGTCTTGCATTCCCTAGCAGAAGTCAACAAGCCTAAAGATGTTTGTTTAGCTCTAAATAAATGATGTGAAAATTGCTTGACCTTGATCACTTTCAGCTTATAAGCATTTAATATTGTACTTGTTTCTATAGCGTATTGTGACACACTAAGTATCAGAGTAATGTAGATAATCCTCTCTTAAACAACAGTAGGTTGAAGTTAAACCTCAGATACGATGACCTCTAGTGGCGTTTAAGGACACAGCAACTGGGTTTAAATTGAACAGTTTTTTACCTCACTTTCTGAGCAAAGGGGTTTAAAGGCAAAGAGTTTTTTAATTCCAGCTCACACCTGTTTAAATGTGTCCTAAGCCCTAAACTGCAGCCAAGTTGATGACGGAGCCTGTGAGGTCATATATTACTAGTATAGTCGTATAATGTCTGAGAAACCTTTTCAGGCTCGTCTTGGGCTTCAGAGAGAAAGCCTGTGTTACAAATCCTACTAAAACGTCAGGATATCTTGACCGCTGCCATATTACTTTTGACCATCTCTCCGATCTGTCTCTTGAGAGTCCCTCAACTTTATGAAAGTGCAATACTGAATCACAGAAGGAGCCATTTAACATGTGGGAGGAGAGTGCTAGGTATGTACTTGAGTTTGCCAAGGCGTCTGGGTTGAGCTTTCTCAGCCTCCTGCTTGGCCTTGCGTTGTGTCTGCCTGTCCTTGGTTTTCTGGTCCTGCTGTTTGATGGAGGCCTTTATGGAGCGAAGCTGGAAGAGCTGCTGCTGCTGGCCGGTCTTCTGTTTGTTGGCGAGCCGCCGCTGCTCCTGTGATGGGAAGACGAAGAAAGAAGATTGTTAGATAATCAGTAGAGCAACCAATCTAAGGTGAAAACACCCTGTTTATTGCTACAAGAGGTTATCAAACATTTTGCTCTTTTAAGAACCACACAAAAAAACGCAAGCTTTTGGCTTTTCTTTTGATTGACCAATTTATTAACTGTATTTAAATAAAAATATGAATTAATGTGATAACTGCAATTTTCTTCAATCATAATAATATGACATATAATTAACTCTTAAAACACATTGTTGGGGAAAAAAAAAAAGTTTGCTTGAGCCAGTTGGTACACATGCACGTGTGTGATCGGATAGGGATGTCACCACCTCTGCCTCATTTAGAGCCAAGAAAAACCCTGACAATCTGTTATAAATTAAAAGCTAAAGTGTATTTATCAGATAAAGATTTTCTTGTTCAGTCTCAAGAGTCACTTTATCAAAACGCTTCATTAGATGGACTGATGGATCTATGAAGTGGTGACAGTATTCACAGCTGCTATCACATCATTGCTCTTTGACGTGAACACTAGAACAGTTTAAACGTGCCTATGAATGTATGAGTACTCATACAATAGCAACTACTGAACTGAAGCGTTTCTGAAGTAAACGTCTATATCAAGCAATGTGTATGTACCTTAATTTTGTCTGCCCTCTCTTTCTTCCTCTGTCTCTCAGTCTTTTTCACTGCCAGCGAGATGGCTCCCACTGCCACATCGTCTTCTTCCTCATTAGGAGCCTCTTCTTCTTCTTCTTCATTCTCTTCTTCTACCAGGCCTTCCACCTGCTCTCTGAAGACCGTCTCCTGCAGGACACACAAACACATTAGATAAAAATCACAGATCTGAAATTCCACAGCATTAAGAATTAACCAAAGCTGGAATAATCATCTGTACCTCTGTTGCTGTGTCTTCTCTGTTGACAGCCAGCTGTTTTGCTATTTTGTCTTCCTCCTTTTGTTTCTTGACCTCCACCTCGTGGGCCTCCCGCAGCAACGCCTGATTTCACAGAGAGAGGGAGGTGACAACAGCCAGTGCAGGTCATTGTAACAAGAGAAATACTGAACAACAGGTTATTGTTTGGGAAATTTTAAAAACAAATAACTTATTTTTAATCATAACATAAATCTGCAAAAATGAGCTGCAGCTATTAGTAAGCCTGTAGAGTCGTGACTCACCTGATGGGAGAAGAAGTCTGGGTTGTAGGATCCTCCTGGAGCGATCACCTCCACAGCAGGAAGAACGGACGGCTTCTCATTCAACTTCTCTGGGCGCTGACAAAACAGTAACGCAGCCACATTAGTCAAACTCGAATCGCCACACATAATATATTACATGTATGAAATATTAGTATCCTGCTCAGGAAATCAAACCGCAGACAGATGTTTACTTTGTAACCAGTCACTTCAATCTCTCACAACAATTCTTACCTTGACACGCTTCTTGCCCGTCTGCTGAAGGAACCAGGGGTCAGCTGCATCTTTGGCTACATTAAAAAGAAAATGTATGACCAATACATGAGCAGCTACATGTGCTAGAGACAGCTGATCGGGACTTGGCAGCAAACCATAGCGTGAAAGTCCACATTTTCAAAATAATCAGTTGCACATCTACGATCAGTTCAGATTCCTGTCAGGTTGTTAGTTAGCACAGCTGCCAGAAAGAACTCAAATATTTGTCCACTTGCAGCACATCTCAGGCACTGATCACATTTGGTTACACTTATCCCAACTATATGATAAATGCAGCTTAGGTTTAGACTAACTCCCACATGGGAACACCCATAGTCCAACAGATGCACATTTTTGGGTTAATGTCCTTAATCAAATTCTTAAAACTGATTGACAATTTATTACCAACATCCCTATTTTGACATTTGAATCTTAGAATTAACGCTATAGATGTTCATGTGTATCCTCAGATCCCAGACAACCGTTCGCACAACGGTCATCTGAGCTCCGTGTTGGTCTTCACATTTCCTTGAAGGAAATACTGGGAGCGCAAGGATGGGATCATCACTGGAGAGGCGGACACAAACACACAGAGCACTCAGACTCACACTCTTGTCCCCATATGTCGTAGAAGCCTCTGTCTGGGTTGTTGTTGGCCTCTGTCACTGCCCTCTTGGTCGCCCTTTTGACCGGCCGTCTGGTCAGCAGCTGTTTCTGCCTCCGTGGCACCACACCTTTGGCGGCGAGCTGCTCAGCCTTCTGGGCAATGCGACGGAGTTTCTTGGCATTAGGTTGCTGATAGGCCAGCACACTGGAGGGAGGGAGGGTGATTATGTGAAGCAGGAAGAAGTAAAGGAAACAGCAAATATGATGAAGAGGAGCAAAAGCAGCAACTAGCACACTCGATGTTCAGGCCTGTTTGATTTGACACTGTCTACTTCATGATGCATGTTTGCATATCCTCAGATCCCAGGACACCATTTACACAACAGTCTCCTGAGCTCCTGTGGGTTCTCTTCACATTCCCATGAAGGAAATACTGGGAGCGCAAGGATGAGATCATCACCGGACAACGCAACATTTAAAGTAAACACATGCCAAGCTGATTTTTAAATATAAATTTTTATAAATGCTCTGATTTAAACAGACACATTCAAGCTCCAAAAATAACACGAACAACATTTACAGGCAATGAAAACAACGGCGGCGTGTGTTGTAAGAGCTTCCTGTTCTTTGTTTTGGTAGCCGGTCTGGTTCATCTGATCTAACACTGTATTATTTCAACCAAACCAGAGCTGGAGATTGTTGGAACAGTGGAACGCCTAACGAGTTTTATTTTGTTTTTGTCCAGTGTGAATTTAAACAATGATGTGCAGGCTCAAATTGTTATTTTTCCAATGGAGTCTGAAGGCAAGCAAGAGCAATAATAATAATAATAATAATAATAATAATAATAAACAGCTGTTTAAACAAAAAGCCAGAAAAGAACATTTGAGAAGGAACCTGGGCTATTTTTCTCTTAACAATGTCTTAATAGTTTAAAGGGATACTTTGCGATTCTAATCCAACACACTTTCTACTAAATTCAGCGAATATTTCCTCATGTGTTGCTAGCTCTGTTTTTCCTGTGCTCTGGGTCTGTAAATTGAGCACAAACAAAGCTGCTCGGAGTAAGCAGCAGGTGGCGGTAGCGCGCATGAAGCAGTGGGAGAGAGAAATGAGCCTAGGTCTGGTTACCATGGCATTGCGTGTCCATGAATTTGTGGAGCAGGGGAGCAGTGAAGGGAGGGCAATGTTTGTTTGGCAGTTGTTTCAACAAACTCTCTGCAGAGTCTCCCTTTAAGGATGTTGAATCTAGCCATAGAAGAAGAGTAAAGCGCAAAGGGCTGTGATGGATACTGACTCTTTAGGTGGTGGAACGAGGGAATCGTGCTGCAGGATCAGGTCTATCCTCAGAGGACGTGCCTCCTTCCCTTTCCGCTTCCTCCCCTCGACAGGCTCGGCTACTTCACAGAGAAAGAGATTATTTTAATTCAGGCACACATTTAAACATATGTATTTATAGAAGCAATTTCTACTCAATTGCATATTTACCCTTCTGTTCAGCTTTCTTTGGTGGCCCAACATCCAAAAAGAACAAACTGTCATCTGACTTCTCAGACAGCAGACCTCTGAAACACAAAGATCACAACATGTTTAATTTAGACTTTTAAGAAACTGCTTTTTCTAATGTTTCATCTAACAGTGACTCTCATGATCAATTCACCGGTGCTCAGGTAAATGACTAACCATGTATTGCATAAAAATAACAAAATAGTAAACCAAAATGCCAAAGAGACCAATGTGACATCTTTAAATAGCTTGTTTGGTCCAGCCAATAGTCCAATCCCCAAGATATTCAGTTCACAATGACACAAAAGACAGAAAAGCAGCGAATCCCCATATTTGAGATATGGAGCCTGCACTAGGTTTTAATGTTTGCTTGATAAAAGGTTTTAATTGTTAACCGATGGTCATCCACTAACTGACTAATCATTTCATTAGTTTGTACCGGTACTCTCTTCAATTCTAAATAAAACTTAAAATCCAAAACAAAACAAATGGTCTGGCATGAATTGCACAATTTGTGGTATTCATGTGAAATATAATGGAGCCTACAGGCAATTAGCCGTCTACAGCTCACTGGCCCTTCAGCACTAGTTGACTGGACTTGTTTGGCAAATAAACTTCAATTACTGTGACACTGTCTCCATCATTTTTTAAGGAGATTAACTTTAATAAAATGACAAAAACCTGTAAAACGTCCTGCACCACAAGAAACCTCATGGTGGAAACATGTTTTGGGTTTTGGTTTAACGTTAACTTCATCGGTACCCCCACTGTTCGTGCTCCCCACATATGGCTATCTAAACTCACCCTGTGGTCCTCTCCTGGTGTCGGACGTCTTCTAAAAACGCATCTACATCATTTATGTCGCTGTGTTTGTTCCAGTTCTTTTTCTTGTTCTTGTTCACACGCTTTCTCCGACCACTGGCCGGGTCTGTAGTGTCTGAAGAAGACTTAAAATTTAGAAAACCTGGCTGTGAAGCGGCCACGCGTTTCAACCTCCTGGCCGCCGCCATGTTGGAAGATTGAGAGAGAAACACGTTCCTTCTTCTTTTGTGGGGGAATGAAGGTGGTGGCGCCCCCTGTAGGACAGATACTGTCAATGCTATAAATGTAAATAAAAGTTTAAACTTGTGGGATTTAGTCTCGTAGTATCATATTTTATAAGGCTATAATTATTTGTATTTACAACACTCTCAGCACATTAACATAGTTTTATGTGATCGTCATAACAAGAGTATTTCAATGTTGGTTTTAATTATAATCTTTACATTAAACTACATATTAAATAAAATTAAAATCGTGAAAATTGTGTTTAAACATAAAAATACTAAATGCCACCCACTTTATATCCATACTCCAATATTGAGAGTGCTTTAGTTGCATTTTTCTTTCCAGGTAAAATATATTTAATAAAAACACTAATAATACTTATAACCTAAACTAAGAAAACTGTCAATAATCAAGATTTAGAAAAGCACACGACATTGCACGTGAGTGTGGTCATGCACTTGTTTATCATGTTGCTGCATGTATGTAATATGTTTGTCCCAAATGCATTATGGGAAACGTGTCTCCTGTTGCTCTCCTATGTTCTTTTTCCTTTTTTTGCCCTCTTCGTTTTATTGCGAGAACAACGCTTTAGAGACTCAACAATAAATTCCCATTTTTAAGCCGCAATCTTTCACTAAGTTTTCAAAGGTAAGTATCACCATTTCAATAAAACTCTAATCTATCATTTAATGTCATGTTAGTTGTCGGATGGACGTGTTATTTTGTTTATTTTCGGTGAAAACGAAAACGCAGAGCAGCCGAGCTATTATCTGCCTGCTCGGGGAGTCGGGGACCTAAAAGGCATTCGTGATCTGCTCGAATTTGACTCGGAAATGCGCCTAAATTGAGGGGTCATCTGACAAAATATTGTTCATCAATTGATCCCCTGACATGTCTAGTGTCATTTTCAAAAAGTATATTCCAGTTTCATGCCGCGGTTTTTATATTCTTCCGTCGTTTTTATCATCACCCTCATCGTTTACTACAACGATTTTTCCTTCCCGTTTACATTCTTCTAGCCAGCAGCCAGCCATCATCTTTAGGTGTGCTCGTTTGCGGACTACGGGCAGCTGCTGTGGGCGGTGTCGCCTTGTTTCCTTCAAAATAGCTCATTCTGAATAAAAAATCGAGGCTTGTGCGCAGCCGGAGAGCACCCTGTGAAGAAGCGAACGAACCCACGTTCAATGCGCAAGGGGCGGGTTTTGTCGGGCAGTCACCTTGCTGTGATTGGTCGATGGGGTCACAACATCCCTCCCACGGGCTCGTATTCGGAAAGTGATTGGTCCACACGATAAAGAACTCTGCTGTGATTCGATACCTTCGCTGTCCTTCTTACTACAGTCATTGCATAAGCTGCCTAGGATATAACTTGGAAAAACGGAGGCTCCTGATGAGGATTTGTTTTGTGTAACTCACTCTAACTGAAGAGTAGAGTCTGTGATGTTGATGTAAATGCCTAAAACACAAATTAATTAAATTAAAAACAACTGAAAAATTAGATTTTTATCCTTCATATCCTGTACCCTTAACCTCTTCCGTTTCACATGTGCCTAAAAATGCTTTGTAGTGACTTTACCAAAGCAAACTTTATGTGCCCTCAGGTGATCTTTAGTAGCCATGGCCCGTACCAAGCAGACAGCCCGTAAGTCCACTGGAGGCAAAGCCCCACGTAAACAGCTGGCCACAAAGGCTGCTCGCAAGAGTGCCCCTTCTACTGGTGGTGTCAAGAAGCCCCATCGTTACAGGTGAGAGCTCAAATTGTTCTAATGTTTGTGCTGTAAAGATAAACAACACAAGAGGCTGTCTATAACCTAAAACTTAACTGACATATTTTAGTTCTCTTATTAATGTAGTTTAATCTATTAGCAAACTTTGTCATAAAACACAGTCTGTATATATGGTGCATTTTGGACTTATGTGGAGAAAGCGTCTCTTGAGTGGACCTGATATTCCATACCTGGACTGTTTCGGACTCCTACAAGTAGTCAAAGATTACTTACAATATGCCGAGGTGCGAAGATGAAAAAGTGTTCTGTTGAAATCCAATTTAAAATTTTGCTCACATTAATGTGTGTGTCTCCTCTCCAGGCCTGGTACTGTGGCTCTGCGTGAGATCCGTCGTTATCAGAAGTCCACCGAGCTGCTGATCCGCAAGCTGCCCTTCCAGCGCCTGGTGAGAGAAATCGCCCAGGACTTCAAGACAGATCTGCGTTTCCAGAGCGCAGCCATCGGAGCTCTGCAGGTCAGCAGCAACCACTGTAGAAAATTGTTAACCTAATAGCATGTTTCATCAGTCCAACTAAACACCAATGTTTTGACTCTGCCATCTGCAGGAGGCTAGCGAGGCCTACCTGGTGGGTCTGTTTGAGGACACCAACCTGTGCGCCATCCACGCCAAGCGTGTCACCATCATGCCCAAAGACATCCAGCTGGCACGTCGCATCCGCGGGGAACGCGCTTAAAATGTTTTCTGATTTGTTATACGCTGTCCTCTTGTCCCTTCACCACTCTTTCTATCCCTTTCCTGCCTCTATACTTACTTAGTAGTTTGGTTTGAGGTTCTATATATATCATATGATTGTGATAACCGTAAATGTGTGATCATGTCTTCTTTGGTGCTACTAGTAGCAGAGTTTCCTTAGAGATATCTTCATGTATGTTTGAAACTTTGAAGCACTCTGAATTACACTCACTCACTTCTAACTTGCTAGCTCAAAGGAATGCCTTATCTCTATGAAAAAGGTGTTTTTGCAAGCCAATAATAGTGTGATGTGAATTGAGCATAGGAAATAGCATTAAGGTTGAGACATCTTCATCTTCAGACGGACATATACATTGATATAATGGGTCTTCTGAATTTTTTTTCTTCTCTTTAAAAAAAAAAAGTATAGAAATTTGTTGTAAAAGTAGTGATTTTTCTTTTTTACAATAATGGTGTATTTCTACTGTTTAATGTATCAAAATACAAAAGTCAGATTCTGGTTGTCAATTAGAAACGTCGTTGTGCTATGATGACACTGCATTTTTGGCAGATTACAAGCGGCATATATGTAGCAGACCTATGTTGATCGTATTTTGATTTTTCAGCCACGTTATTATGTCCAGGTAATGTTTTGACTTTTTGTTCCTCTCTCAGGTTGATATGGTAACCTAATTTTATTTCTACTGTGTCTTTGATTTATGGTTTCAGTCATTTTTGGAAGCAAAATATTTGTACTCCGGAATTCAAACACAAACATAATAAACAGATTCTTGTGGTTAAATCAGCTGTGAGTGAATATCAATACTGACATACTGTTCAAATGTAAGCTGAAACAGTTAATTAATGGGCAGAAAATTAATCTACAATGACTTTGATATTCTCTAGTTATTTTCCAAGAAACTTTGTAAAAACATTCCTCAATCCCAACTTCTCAATTATGAGGATTTTCTGTTAATGTCCTTCGAGTTTTGGGCTGTTGGACATCTGAAACAAGCAATTTGAAGTCACTGTGGACTTTAGGAAATTGTGATGGACATTTGTCACTAAAAACAATAGTTTTAGCCCTAATTCTTATGCACACATTTAGTACATTTTCATTTTCACTCATCCTATAGATAAATGCTATATACCAAAAAGTTTCAACTTTTTAATGCAGCTGAGGTAATAATGACCATTTCATTCTGATATTTAAATAAAATCCAGGGAGAAACTTTCACTGAAAACCTTTTTATTTTAAATTGAATCCAAAACAACTTTTTTTTCCCGAAACAAACTTTCTCAATTTTTTTGGGTAACTTAAAAAAAAGACGTACAGGTCACCGAACAATCAGCCTTGAAGATATATGGGTCGTTTCTTGATTTTTAAAGTCATTTCTAAACATACTTTGAGGATTTGTCACATTGATTGTGATCAATTACAGCGCTTTCAAAGCGCATTTGAAAAACCACGAAAACGTACGACTAACTTTTAAATGCAAAATGTCAAACTTTCGGTTTCAGCCAAATGGTCACATTCATATTGAGTCTAGAGAAAGGCTGAACGCTTCAAACAGCAGCAGCACCTCTGTAATTCCTCGTCAACTGGTCAAAATTTAAAGCGCCGACCTGTTCGATAAATATCAATAAAACGCATGTTGATCAGTGTCAAACTCATAAGAGTGACCCATGGAGTTACCACAGAAATGTTGTGAACGCTGTTGCATTGTGGGACAGATGATTGACGCGGCGGCCATTTTCCCGCTGGACGCTGCTTCCCATTGTGGATACGAAGAAGAAAATAGAGACAAGCGAAACATTTCTCACGACTTATACTCACTTTCCCTCTAGGTAAGCCTCTCGAAATATGCCACTGTGTCTGTGAATGAACTTTATATTTTTAAGTTGATTTTTTTTTATTATTTGTAGGCACATATAACTATGAAAAACCTCTAATTTTGTCGTGAGAAAATAACAAACACGGCTGTCGAAACGACGGTGAAATGCAGTCTTTACTGCAGCCGTTCAGATCAGGGGAAATTCTGTTTCAAATTATGCGCCGGTTCAGCTCGGTCCTACGCAGCCGTTAGGGACCTTTCAGCTCTCCTATGTATATGTATGAGTTCCTTGAAATGTTTTCTGTGTTGTTCTCTCATTTCCCGGTAGGCTGAAACAGCGGTTATTTGTAAAATTGAAGTTCTTTATGCGCTACTCCTTTGCTCTTCTGCCCTGGGTCTTTATCCCGTTTGCGCATCGAACCGCCGCCATCATCAGAGCGGGGTAGGCGGACCTAGCAACAGGAGTGGAAGGCAGCTGTAGAGCCCGCCTACTTCAAAGACTCTGCATGCTGATTGGCTCAGATGTTATATTTTTAGAAACAGCTTGATTTGCTAGCCAATACAATCGTTGTTCATCTTTGATTGATGTGTGTCGTGCTGATAATGATAGTGAACTTCTTGGATGTTTATTTACCCAAAAAGTTAACTTATTTCAAGGTGCCTGTTGCAGTTTTAAATACTATGCAATACAAAATGTATCTTGAGCATAAGTGGCGTCAATAACAGTGATATCACATCAAGTGCAGAGGTATCAAAACCAACAATACAGTAATGAACTAATATTTTGCTTGTCTGTTAGCATGTTCGCATTATTGGTGCAGTTAAAGCATTTGTACAAGAAATCAGGTGAAGAAAAAGGAGAACTCTTGACCATGGAACGTGTTGTGCACACTAGGTGATTGAACACTTCTTCTCTATTTATCCGCCTTCTTCAGGTGATCTTTAGTAGCCATGGCCCGTACCAAGCAGACTGCCCGTAAGTCCACTGGAGGCAAAGCTCCACGTAAACAGCTGGCCACAAAGGCTGCTCGCAAAAGCGGCCCTTCTACTGGTGGTGTCAAGAAGCCCCATCGTTACAGGTGAGACAGGCAAAAACAGCAGATGTGTTTCACTGTGCTTTAGGTCAGACAGAAATTCTAAACCATGTAGTGATAAAATTATATGGTGAAAATAACATTAAAATGTTTCTAGAACACAAAGGAGTACAAAAAAGCTCAAACATTTGATTAGAAACTTTAACTAAACCAGCTGTAGGTGTCCTGCTTTGTGTAGTTTGACTTTGATGTATTTGATACAAAAAACATATTCTTCCTATGTCCTCAGCACATAACATTTTTTATGTATTGTGAAGGCCTGGTACTGTGGCTCTGCGTGAGATCCGTCGTTATCAGAAGTCCACAGAGCTGCTGATCCGCAAGCTGCCCTTCCAGCGCCTGGTGAGAGAAATTGCCCAGGACTTCAAGACAGATCTGCGTTTCCAGAGCGCAGCCATCGGAGCTCTGCAGGTCTGTTTCACAATCAGATCCACACTAGGCACTTAAAGCTGGCTAATTAAATTAATTAAAGAATTCTAAGTGTAAACTTAACTGTTTGATATAGCAAAAGCTGGACAATTTTTAAAGCTAAGATGAGAGCAGCTATAAACTACTATTACTGTGCATACATATATATATATAGATTGTCTTAATGCGTGACTCTATAAGCAGGTCTAATAAAGACGTTACTGTACATATTTTTGGTGTTAAATTAGTCTAAAATTGCAGCAACTAACGACAGTCACCCATATTAAAGTTACCAAAGCCAAAAGTGATCAATCATTTGATCAGCCTGTCATTATAGCTCTACTGACAACTGTTGCATTTCCTGTTTTCCTTCTCTGCAGGAGGCTAGCGAGGCCTACCTGGTGGGTCTGTTTGAGGACACCAACCTGTGCGCCATCCACGCCAAGCGTGTCACCATCATGCCCAAAGACATCCAGCTGGCACGTCGCATCCGCGGGGAACGCGCTTAAACATTTCTCCTCCTCTTGGTCTTTCTCCTTTTCACCTCTTCCTGCCCTTCCTTCACCAGTCTGTCTCGCCCTCCTTAGCCCCTCACCTGCTCCCTCCCTCTCTCCCTCCCTGTGTTAGTAGTGTGTAGAGGAAAACTGATTATATTATGGATACAGTGTATAGTCGTGGTTTTCTTAGTGCTCTTGGCAGCAGACTTCTAGGGTACTCTCTTTTTGTGCATGTACCGACTCTTTGGTGATGAGATCTCCTTCAGCACACGGCTCCTACTTTGCGCTGTTTCTGACCTGACTCTGTGGGGGAGAGGGTGATTTGTGGATAGGATAAGGAAAAAAACAAGTCCTAGAACAATGCAAATTTAGGAGGGACAGACAGGAGGAGAGGATGGGAATTTGTCTGCTGCGGGACTCTAGTCTCTTTTTTTGCAGCAGGGTGCTAGAAGAACTTGCCTGGTCCTCTCCTCCTGCTTTCTATCCTCTGCCTGCTTCGCTCTGATATGTGCAGAGACTATAGTGCTGGTCTCTTCTCATGAAGGCCGAGGCTGGATTTTCTGTCCCTGTATGTGTCTGCGTGAGTGTTGGCTCTGATCACCAGAGCAAATTGTATACAATCCATCAGCATCTTTGGAAAAGTTGATTTATGATTACCTTATTGATCATTGCTGTCATTTGTCTATGTTAGGGTTTTTATTTCCTTCCAAATAAGTCTCATGCACAGGATTTTTTTTCACTTTAAACTATTTGTGAATGACATGGAGATGGGGGGATAAATCAGATTAAAACACCTACAGAGAACAAAAAAAACAGATTTTTCTACTGAAATGTAAAGCTACTGACTTGTTTTGGCACCAAAGTTTGATCCTCTTGTAGACACTCTTTTCCTAACTGACAGAAGGGTTTCACCTCACCTGTTTTTGTGGTGTTCAAATTGGTTTCATCTAATTATTTAAAGCCAACGCTTGAGAGCTCAAGTATGGTGTCAGAGATCCCTTTTTTAGTAGTGGCTCATTTTCTAATAAAGAACCTCTTTATTAACAAAGGTTCATCTAGGTTTGTAATGTTCTCCAAAACCAAAAGCTCTCAAAGTGTGAAAAAAGATTTTTTAGAAACCAAATGACTGATACTGATTAAAATGTGAAAATGTAATGTAAATCAGTGTTACCAGGACAATAATAATAATACTGATCATGTTTTCTGTATACGTCCCCCCTGTTGCTTTGTTTCCTCCGGATCATTTAATCGTCTGTATACCGTCTCAGGTTGACTTGTCACCCTTTTAACTTAATTTTTATTTTTTTTGCTCAATTTGATTTTTTTCTCTTTTTTTTTGTTGAAATGTTGAGGATGATGTCTCAATTACACAATGTTTGTAATTTCCAGATTTGTCATATAAGGTGGTAATAAATGGATGTTACACACAATCTCATGTCTCAGACACACTTCCACTTTAATCTGTTTTATCACACTGGCTTTTATAAAAATAATTATTATAATAATGTCATGATATTTCTGTGAAGAGAAGAGTTACGGTATGGTGATGTAACTGTTCTTTACCTGTGTCCTTGTTAAGCTGTTTGTTTTGATGGACCTGGCATGGAGAAAGATGAGGTAAATAATAGTCATACATCACCTTTGGACCCGCGTTGTACATAGAAAATAGTTTGTCATACAAAGTAGTCAATTCAAATAGTACATAACTAAATAAAGCTGAAATACTCCTGACACTAATATATACCTCTATGGAAAGTGATTTGAGAGTCAAATGGAAACCAACTGGATTTTGTTTCAATAGAAACAACCCAGGAAAGGCACCAAAAACTCTGAATAGTGTTCACTGTTAAACGAGCAGGTAGAGTATTTGGATAGATCCATTAAGCACATCTTCAATGAGGAAATGCTACATGTCTGTATGTTCACACACCATGAACATCCTCTTCCAGATGGTCAAAATACAATCAAAGGAAAGAAAGCACATTATTACCTTAAGGTTACTATAATCCTAGATCAGTAACTCATTCTTAAATACTTCCTAATGTGTCTTCTGCAGCTGTAGCCGTCATAGATCAAAGTTCTGTGAGCGCTAATGAAACGCTGATGCCAGTCACACCACTAGATGGCAGTAAATGACCATGTTTCTGTTGGTAACATCTACTTAAAAACTCCTTCACACTGATGAATGGGTGTCCTGCTGATGTTAGATTGTGCTTTAGCTCAAAGTGAATTTGGACAATATTATTATTTTTATTAGATTAAAGAATTTGAATGTGTGCAGTTTTGGAGGTAGTCCTTTAGCAGCTGTTTGTTTTGACATGTTTATGCCTGTGGCCTCGCTTTTCTGCTTCATAGACATACACAAACTTAAATTATTTTATGTATCCCACCTTTGTTATTCTACTAATGGAATATGATTTACTTCTTCATTTACGTGTCTGACCATTAAGCTAAATTTAAATCAAATTTTAAAAGGACAACACTAATTTAAAGTGACTTCTTTGTCTGTTTTTTATCCTTTCAGGTGTTGTGTACCCATCACATGTAAACATATACACAGACGTGAGAGTCCAGCATTACGGTTAATATCCTTTTCTGGGTTTACATCATTCCCCTCATCAGTGTTTCATTTCATCCTTCTACTTCCTTGATTAAAAGGGATAAAGCCATGCCTTCAGCCATATTCATTACACACACACACACATATTCAGCCATGTCACTGTGGCCTCGGCTTTACTCATTACAATGAAACACACAAAGACAAACAAACATCTAATCAAACACCAGCCTTTAATCCTGTTGTTTTGAATGGGCACCACAGCTACAGTGGTCTACTCGTGTACTACACACACAAACCCACAATCGAGCAGTCACTTCTCCGAGGTGAAGGTCAGCTCTGTCGCCACCCAATCAATTGTTTTGGGAATCACAGATCAGTGTGGTGTCACCTATTGAAATCGTGATATGGTCTATACTGAAAATTTCTCATCACTGAAGGTGCATTATTTCGTTAAAGACAAAATGTGTCATTTTTAAAAAGGTTGTCGTGCTGCAGAGATGTCCTCGCCCCCACATCATATTCTATAGACTTCAGAAAACATCTTTGTTTCAAAATCACACCATATTCATTTAAATGTGTTTTTCAATGAAAATGAGAATAGTTATGTAAAAATGAGCAGCTCCAATAAATCAGTCAAAATAATCGTAATTAGATACTTCAGCCTTAGGATACATAGATGCTGGAATCGTCTATGTCTAGGCTCGAGGTTTCCTCATTTTTTAATTTGTATTTTTCCCATGAGGTTTGATCAAGTTTGCATTTGTACAGCTACCGCACTGAAATTCGGACGTTTCAGCCATAATCCTGAACTGTTAGTTTCACTGCTTGCTCACTAACTAGTTTTTATGCAGTCTAAATCCCACCACATTATTATGATGTTACAACACGGTCAGGATGCTGTGACGTATACTCTGTGCAGTTGGCCATTTGTAGCTGTTACTTATCCTAAATACACTATATATATATATATATATATATATATATATATATATATATATATATATATATATATATATATAATTTACGAACACATCATCCATTTTATTTTCCACCAAAGCACAAATATATACTCCAAGATCTGTCTCTTTGCAACTGCTGAAATACAGTGCATGTACTCATGAATCACTGGAGTTAGACACACTGTGTGTCCAGCTGTTCCAATTATGAAGGATGTTTCATTTATTACATATTATCTGAGAACGTTTATGGTTCGACTTACAGTTATGCTATAAAAATGTTTCTTCTTTTCTCTTCTCTTCCCTTCTTGTTTGTATTAAGAAACATCCATTTCCCCAGATTACAGCAGAAAGTGGTTTCACACAGTTATGCATATAATTATACATGAAATAATTTTATCGTTTGGATTAAAATAAAAAAACAGCTGATCCTTAGCTAATCTAACTGCAGGATTACATGGCTGTATTTCAAAGGACCATTTCTTTGGACCCAAGCACTGTGAGAAAATGGTATGTGGAACCAGGAGCTTCAGGCTTTTATAGTTCAAAATAAGCCTTAATAATTGTGACTTATGATGATGCATTGTCTAGCACAGTGTGGGCAACCTAGAAATATCTTTTCCACAGTTTCATTTAGCAAACTCAGAGCTGGAGCTCAAAATGAGTAAAATAGGGCAAATCAGGCATTTGTTATCTAAGCGATCATCACCAGCAGTTGTTTAAAACTTTCTTTTTTATTTGCCGTTTTCCTAATGTTGTCTCTTGATTGTTATATGCTCAGTGTGGCTTTGTTCATCAGAAACACGGCGTGCTTTCACAGTGGAGGAGCATCATCACCCCACAACAGCAGCATGGTGCCCTCATTACTAAGCGCATGGACCATAAATGGTCATCTAAAGAAAGTGTGTGCATAGTTATTTATTTCTAATCTGTATGTCTTCGTCCTTGTGTGTTTGTGTGTGTGTGCGCGCGCGTGTGCACAACCGTGCGTTCGCCTTCCCCAAGGTCTGCGTAGTGGCGCTCCATCTGTGGCACTCAGGGGATTAAAGCCAATCTGTCTGTCTGCTGCTCAAAGTGCTGACCGTCAGACCAGCACCAGATTAACACAGTGCTGGGATTGGTGGAGGGGGGGGGGTGCAAGAGAGAGAGAGAGAGGTGGATGTTGAGGAAGAGAAAGAGAGAAGTATATTTGTGTGGGTGGGTGTGTGTGTGTGGGTAGGGGCTGAGGGGTTGAGAGGTTGACCCCAGATTAGTGCACAACTGGTACAGTGTGTGTGTGTGTGTGTGTGTTTGGGAAAGGAGGGGGCTTACAGACACAGAGAGGGACAGAAGGGGAAGAAGGACGAGGGACAGATGTACAGTAGGTGGGTGGATGGATGGGGCCCGTAGTTGACACAAAACTCAGTGTAATGAGAAGTTGCTGAAGTACCTACTTTTCGTAGCTGAATCAGAACCAAGAATTCGCCAAGTGCTGTTGGGGTGGAGGAACAGAGACAGACAGAGTCAGATGACAATGGTGGTGTTGCACTCAGCTGTACGCACAAACAGTGACCGAAGTAATTATGTAAAAAAAAATTAAAAGGAGCTTGAGGAAACTCAAATCACCAGGCGGTCATGATTATCAGATTGTTGATCTCAAGGCCAGGGCCAGGGCATGCTTGAAACAAACTACTTTGTACGAACCAAAAGTGTTTCTGCTTGTCCTAAATGGCCAACATCACAGAAGGACGCAATGAACCATTTAAATAAGGATTTAACTCAACACACTTTCTGACGGTCTCTCATTGCAGGCGTTCACGGCGTTGCACAAAAACTACAGAAGAATTAAAAAAGAGAGCCTGAGAGGGGAGGTCAAACTCTGTCTGACTGTCAACAGTTCGGAGATCCGACAAGCACTTCAGGCTGGCCTGGGCTGCCTTTTGCTGACACCTACTGTTATAACAGTGTGTACTCCAGGATGTGAAAGGTTACATCAGTGTTACGCATGATGGTTTCAGAGCTACCAAACACCATTACATTTATGAACTTGCAGTAAACTGATAAGGACTAAAGTGTCTGCCAAATGTATCTAATGGGCCATGCTGACAGCTGATAATACCTGGAAAACCAACACAAAGTCAACATGGACATTATGAGGTAATGTGAAGGAAAACATAAAGTGAAACCAAGGTTATGTTATGTTGCCATAAATAAAAAGCAAAATAATTGGGTAGTTAACATCAGCACTGAGTGATCTGAGATTAGGATGAGTTTACCCTCACCTGTCCCTGTGGGGGGAGACGACAAAGTCCGGGTGGGATGATTGGCAGTAAATGGGAAAGACGTAGGGGTTTCTGCATGGTGGGAGGGTAGGGGCTGAGGCGGGTGGGGTGAATGGGTTCAGTGTACCACCGAGATTAATGTAGTGTACTAGTGCACAAAGAACCATGGTGAGTGGGGGGTATGGAAAACCCGAGGGTGGGGGCGTGCAGGGAGTCGGGAATTGCGCCCTGGGATTAAGCATGTTTAGCCATTAGCACAACGTGGTAGTCAGCTAGCAGCACAGGAGGGGTTCAGAGTGGCCACACACACAGACACACAGAGTACACCAAGAACTGTAACTATTAGTGACACTACACTAACCCTAGCTAAATGTGCTAAATGCTAAGAGCTATGTGTAGGGTTAACACAACAAATCACCCTCCCACATCATGCAGCCATCTGATTCAATGTTATTGAAGGTATGTCTCTCACGTCCGGCTGAGCTCACAGACCACTATCTGATTTGACACGTTAATGTACCAAACTGTAAAAGTCCGAAACACGCAGCCCAACTTTCAAAACAAAAAGTTAACTGATCAAATTCTTTGTGTCTCATCAAGTCACCGCTTCAGGTCTTCTGTCAAAAGTTGTACATGAACACATCACAAAGACTGCAGATAACGGATGGGAATAACTACAGAGAGTCTGTATTCCTGTGTTTTGACAGTGTCATACACAGTGCAACAAAAAAGCCAGACAGCCACTTTTGAAAAACAGTTTGTGGTTTAAGGGCTTAAAAGCAACGGCAAGGGCAATCCCCACCATAGGATGCGCTTGCAGCGATGCGACGCAATTTCAAAAACATACTGAGGATATATGAACACGCAACAGACTTAGGGACCATGATGGCGGAAATGCTAACACGCATCCTTCAAAATAATCGTTTGACTTCAATACACAGGAATTCTTCCAAAATGTATAATGCTGTGTTCATATTACAGTGCAACAAAATTACATTACTACATAAATGTATAGCCTTGCCAACAGAAGTCAACTTTGTGTTGCTGCCTGCTGAGTGTCTTTTTTTGTGATAGCTCATTTCATATTGTAATATTCCACTACATGCGTTCTGCTTTACAGCCCAATGATAACAAAACAAGTTTTCTTACCTTAGTCAATCAGTTAAATTTTGCAAGATTCAAATGTCTTGTGGATGATAGCCTACTGCATTTAAAGAAAGGTCGCACTTTGACAGGAAGTGCTTCTCTCTATTTGAGATTAGATAAATATAATGCTTATGTTTTATTTAACCACAATGGGTGGATTTTATTCCAAACATTTTTGTTTGAAATGTAATTAAAAACACAATCATATTGAATATATTTGACCTAATACATTAATTCAAATCTACATGACCACAGAATCATTCCTTACAGTGTATGATTTTCGTATGTTTAGATTTTGACCTTTGTGCCCTTTGTTATACTTTGAATAAACTGTTGTTAATTAGTTTTATCTCCTAAATAAATTAAAGTCATAAAATCTCTGCTTTGAAGAACCATTTGTCTGACATGGTTTGTTTGCAAAGATGTTGATAACCTATGAAAAAAATCTTAGAATGATCTCTATTCCTTCTCCCCCGCTGAAAAATGAATATGTTAATATGCAAATATTGTTCATTTCAAAAGTTTAACTGCTAGACACAAGATGTCTCCTGTTTTTCCCCTTCTGCAGCCTTCTGGCGTCAAACTAGAAGCTCAAACATCACATCAAAAATATAAACAAAACACATTTTTGAGTGGAGGAGGACTTTAAATGTGCCTGTTTATGGCTGTGGATTGTGTTGCTGTGCTGTACCAGTGTGTGTGTGTGTGTGTGTGTGAGTGTGTGTGTGTGTGCTGGCCTATGTCTAGCAGGCCATGTGCTTCTCTAGTCACACTGCCACCAAAAACAGTAGGGACACAGGCTCTCTTTCTCTGTCACTGTGCTAGCTTCTCAACAGCTCTCCCTAATGACCAGTCGTGGCATTACATACGGTACAAGCAAAAACACAAGTGAATGCTGAACAAACAAATTTCAAATGGATATACACCTGCAGAACACTTCTGTTTTTCCACCTGATTGTTCACATAATGTACTGTTAGAGTGACACGTGATCACAATTACTGAATTAAATGGTGAGTCTAGCAGAGTCCTGCGTCCTATCGGCCAAACATGGTGAATTCATACAATTTTTAAGATTTTATGGTGGATCATTTATGGCACTTGGATATATTATCTTATCTGTATAAACATATACTGATGACACTCATATTTGATGAAAAATAAGGATGGTGGATTTTGTTTAAGTGGCAGAAATTGACTTGCATATGTTTTAGTTAGTTGCTCACATTTAAGAATGTACAGTATATTATGTAGGTCTACATCCAGTTTAATGATATTTAGACAATCAGCCATATGTGCTGTAATGGCCCTTTTATGTAAATCTAGAGGGTAAGATTTAAAAATTATGAGAGATTTGAAACAGACGTTTAGCCCTGATGCCGGTGGTTTAGTGCACAGAAAACTGTTTCTTCTACAACAAAAGGTATGGAAATGCATATATTCATGTGGCACACAGTAAATATTTGTGTGTGTGTGTGAGGCTGCCTGTTCCGTCACAAACAGACTGGTTGTGTGTTTGTTGTTGGCAGAATACACAGACAAACTGGCTTGTAAATAGCCACTGAGTCACAGAGATGAAACAAACATGTTGTTTCCAGAATGTATGTGTGTGTGTGTGTGTGTGTGTGTGTAGGTGTGTGTGGTAGTATGTGTGTGAGAGCATCAGTGTGTGTCCGACTAATATTTTGTAACTTAATGGAGGCACCCCCTGACCCTCCCCACCCCCACCCCATCCGTTTGTGATTGGTCTGTGGCTCCAGCATCGAGGATTAGACCATGTTTCCCCACTTTATGTCCCCTGTTCCTCTTTCTCTCCCCTCTCTTCTCTTTTCTATTTCTCTCTCTCTCTCTTTCTCCCCACATCACATGATCCGTTACATCACGGGATTGAGGTCAGAGCTGGATTAGGGCAAGCTACGCGAGTGAGCAAGAGAGGCAACGCTGGAATTACTGAAAGTGAGGGAGGAGAAGTGCTGGTGGTGTGTGTGTGTGTGGGGGGGGGGGTTCAGATGGCCTGCAGATGAGAGGAAGAGAAAAAGGGAGAAGAATAGAGAGATGGGAAATAGGGAGAGACTGAGACAAAGAAAAAGGAGGGAGGTAGAGAGGGGGGATGAAGATATGAAGATATGTAGGGGTTTACTCTAAAAGGGGGATTGAACAATGTAACGGTCTTGGTGTCATGGCTGATGCTCTAAATGCAGTAAAGTGTGTTGGACAAAGTGGAGCTCTGCAAGAGTAAAACATTTAAGTGTGTATGTGTGTATGTGTGTGTGTGTGTGTGTGTGTGGGGCATCAACCACCAAGAGGGGTTAAGTACTACAGCAGAACACTTAGGACAGTTTTCGACTTACTAAGTCGTGGGTTCAAACCCTGGCCTTTCTGTGTGGAGTTTGCATGTTCTCCCCGTGTCCGTGTGGATTCTCTCCGGGTGCTCCGGCTTCCTCCCACCATCCAAAGACATGTGGACTAGGTTGATTGGTGTTCTAAATTGTCCTTAGGTGTGGAAGTGAGTGTGAGTGGTTGTCTGTGTGTGTGTGGCCCTGCGATGGACTGGTGACCTGCCCAGGGTGTACGCCGCCTTGCACCCTATGTCAGCTGGGATAGGCTCCTGCCCCCCGCGACCCTGTACGCAGGATAAGCGGTTGACGATGGATGGATGGATTACATACAATTGCCTAGTATTGACTGAGTAATGCAGAAATGTTGGGACATTAAAGAATCATTATCATTTAATGGCAAAAACAAAAACCTGCTGGCTTTCATACATGTTTTGTGTAAATGTGTGTAAACATTTAGGCCACTAGCATCAATAATCAGACCAGACAATAACAGTTTAGCCTTACAGGCAAGGCTGCCTGATGTTATCAGTATTCTGAGCTGGAAGAAGTACTCAGATCTTCTACTTGGTAGCAATACCAAAGAGTAGAATTACTGTTAATAAGTTAAAAAAAGACCCCATTTAATAATATTGTATGTTATATTATTGGTTTATATTTGATGATGTATGATATATAATGTGTTCACTTTAATGTTACAGCTGGTAAATGTGAAGCTAATATCAACTACTTTATATACTTTATCTACTCTGCCCCCAAATATTTTCCTCTGAATCAAGTAGTGTTAAGTACCTCAAAATCGTGCTTAAGTGCAGTATACAGTAAATGCACTTAGTTACTTGCCACCCCTGTCCGTGTTCCTATGATGAATGAATTTGACGATTTAATACTGTCAGTTTACTTGCAGTAGCCTAATGTTGCCTCCACATTATTGCATGTGTTTAAAGGTGGGGATCCAATACAATATTTTATCAGATTCAGCAAATATCTCTTCACAGTCCACTGTGTGCTCCGACCGAGCCACACAACACTATTCTGGCTGTTTCTGCCATGATTTGCATGTCAGCTAACGGTAAATAACTTGCTCACTGACATTCAGCTTACTTTGTAGTTCTCCATGATGTGCTTTTGTTGTGATGTTAGCTATAGGAAAGTTGTGAGTGTCGCTGTCTGGAGCTGGTGTGCTGGCTCTGGGACTGTCTCGACCTCTCTGCCTGTTAGCTACGCAGCATGTAGCGACAGTTTGCTAACCCACAGCTTCCCTAACGTCAGTTACATTACTTGCTGTGTGGCTCTATATCATGGTATTTGTCATGGTAAAGGATTTCTCCAGAATCGCACACTCCACCTATAATACAGGTGTTGATTACAACCAGCAAATGTAGAGTTAAATACAAAATGTTCAATGAAATGAAATGAAGGGGTAGCAATTTAAATTGTTGTGGACTTCAACAAGGTGCAATTTGACACTAAAACTGAAAAAAACGTAATTTGTTAATGTTTTAACTGTTGGGTTTAAGTTAGAAAACAGAAAATAAGGTAGTATTTCCAAGATAGCATTGAAAAACAATTGTAGAATAACAAGCATGCATGATAAATTAGTTGAAGTTTGGTTCAGCAATGATTTAATTATTTAGAGGCGTAAGAGGTCTATTATCCAATAAGTTGGTACAATAATAATAAACATTTGAGTTAGATAAAATGGATATCATTTTGTATGGTGGAAATATGTTTTTTTTGTGACTCAGAATTCTGTTAATCATCTCATGACCTCTCAGACTCATCTTTTGACGGATTGGTCTAGCTTGTGAGGGTCCTGTCCCCAAGTATGTACTGCAACTACCACATCTCTACTTGTAGGTGCCTCCTCTCTGTGTGGTTTTCATTTACTTGCATCTTTTAGGATCTCATCTCATGCATAGTTCTCTGTGTCTCAGTTCTATACTTTTTCAGAGGATCACAGTGGATTGGTGGTTTGATAGAAAGTGGATAACAGAGTACACAGAGTTTCAAGAGTTTTATGAAAAACTGCAACCTTGTGTGGTCAGTTTTAGAAACAGTCACACAACGAGGAAACATGGCTCTGACAGAGCTGGTTTCAGTGGAAAGTGGGGAGCACTCACCTTTGGTATTATTGTAGAAAGTAGAAAGAAATAGAGCAGTGAGGGAAAGGAATACTGCTTCATTATTTCTTTCACTGATTTCATCTCCCTGTTCTAGCTGTACATGCTGATGTTTGGTGGACTTCATTTATGTTATGTCAGGGTTTTTTTCTATTTTTATTTGTAAGAGGTCAAAGTTTAATCAACGATACTTTTTGGGCCATGATGCACTGGGCCTGCAAGAGCATCTGTCAACCGGGGGAACCAATTTGTCATCTGGAGAGGGAGAAGGCTTTAATCCTGCTGATGAAAAGAGAAATGTCCAGAGAAAGATGAACATGTAAATGGAGAGATAGGGGAAGTGAGATGATGAGGAGAGAGTGACAGCACACAGAAGAAGAGGAGGAGGAGGAGGAGGAGGAGGAAGAAGAGGAGGACGATAAGGAGGAGGAGGAAGAGGGAGACTGTAATCCTGTCTAATTCACTTAGTGTTGCGCTGAGGGAGCAGGACACTAAGAGGATTTGGGACATTCTCTAAATTAGATCAGCAAGAATAACAAACTGCAAGGAGAGGTGGAGTGGAGGGAACAAGGGGGCACACTGGGAAAGGTGGGAGGGAGGGAGGTGAGGGAGGTGAGGGAAGGTGGCATGAAGAAGGGGAACATGTGAAGTCATGGTGGGACACAAGAGATATCTTACATGCACAAAGAAAATTGGCATGACAAACATGTTTGTTGCCAGTTTGAATCATTTTGACAGGGAAAAAGACACACTGCTCTCTCTTCCTTTAACGTCTGATATTTATAGTGGGTGCCCTCGAGCAAGACAGTCAACCTCCAAGTGAAGCAGAGCAATTCTAAAAAAAAATAGCCTCCTCACAAGCGTAACAAAACCTGGAGCTTGTTTAGATCAGAAAAGCGTTGAGACATCAGCAGCCTGTTGCCTCAGGAAAAACTTCGCCCAATGTCTCTGATCACTTCATGTTTGATAGTCTACACCAAAAGCAGTCATAATCCAGTCAACTGTTTTAGTCCAACATATCATTAATCTGAGGCTCTAAACTCTGACTTTTACTATTAGTGATATTAACTAGGTGTTAAGTTGTAATCTGCAGTAAAGCCCTTAGCAGAAGTGTATGCTGAGGTTGACAGTGGCTGGTTGATCCATTCATACTGTAATACTGATCCTGTTACCACTACTGGCTGCAGATCACTCACACCTACTTACACTGCAGTGCTATGTGATTTAGCAGCATTATGGCACGATTACAAATCTTATTTAATGACTTTTGCAAATGATTACATTGCAATTATTGGTATGTATGATCAATACATACAAAAGTATGTATTGATCAAGTATTTGTAAGTATGATCAATGTCGTTTGAGAATAGCTTCATTAAGCAAAATTCAAAACAGTTTTTAATAATCATCTGACTTACTGCATTCAGTGTTTTTATTCAGTGTAGGTTGTACCTATGTATGTGTACATGTGTCACCTGTGTTTGGGAAGACACAGTATGAGAAAGAATATGGGGACACTGTGTTAAGTTCTAATACATCCATGAACTAGGCTAACTAGGCTACAAATAATGTTTTCAACCACTGTTTTAACCTGGTCTGACTTTGTTTTGTTCCCACACAACAGAACAAAATGTCCCTGACTCTACTCTGGAATGATATTAGTTCTTTGTTTTCATGGATTTGTTTTTCATTTTATTTTATTCTAACTGAAGTGAACAAACAAACCAAAAAAAATTGTTTATGAGTTTGTGAACTGTGTGTATATTTGCCATTGTCTGTGGAAATGTGGTTTATGTATCTATCTGTGTCTTTTGTCTTTAGCTGTGGTTGGTAATGACTGTTTGCATCCGTGAATTTGTATATGATTTGTGTGTGTGTGTGTGTGTGTGTGTGTGTGTGTGTGTGTGTGTGTGTGTGTGTGTGTGTGTGTGTGTGTGTGTGTGTGTGTATGTGTGTGTGTGTGTGTGTCTGCTCAATGCGTGTATGCTTGGCGGCGTTGGGATTAGGAATCGATTAAGAGGAAAATGGAGGAAGACGAGAGCAAGGGAGGGAGGGAAGGCAGGAGGGATGGATGGATGATGGGGAGGCTGGGCGGCTCTGGCAGCAGCCTCTGGCATGATTACAGTGTGCCTCCAGAGCAGGCCGGCCACCAGCTTGTTTGTAGGGGATTAGAGAGGGGAAAGAAATGAATCATATTTCTAAGTCCTGAGTATGTCAGTGTCTATGTCTCTGTGCTTCTGAGTCCATATGCTGCAGCTAGGGGATTACAGGAGCACACTGCCTGCAGAGCACAGGAAGAGATCTATCTATCTATCTATCTATCTATCTATCTATCTATCTATCTATCTATCTATCTATCTATCTATCTATCTATCTATCTATCTATCTATCTATCTACACCAAAAACAACACAGCAACAATGTAGCATTTTCTACATGTGTAATTTGCTAAATGAACCCATTAAAGTAGAAAACCATTACTGATTTCAGTTTAGTTTTTGCGCTGCAGGACCAGGGTAACTCACTGTTACTGGGTCGAATGAGCAGAAATGTGCAGAAACCTGACATGACAAGTAACACTGGTTACGGCGTAGTCTAACTGGAATCAGTATTAAACATCTATCTGATTGTGTTTAATTGTATACTCCTATTAAACATTTCACAGTTTACAATGTAGCAGAGTGCAAAACCGTCTAGCAGGTTCAACATCAATTCAAACGTGCACAATATTTCCTACTCAAGTTCTGAAAAAATATCTTGAATATGTTTGTGTAGGGTCTCCATGTGTGATTTCACATGACAAACACAGGAAAACATCAAGCAGGCACAACAATACAAGACACCGCAAGCCAGCTAATAAATTAGAACTTTCTGGTCCAACAGTTAGTTCATGCCACAAGTAAAAACAAGTAAAAGCCAGTCCAATATTAACTGCTGTCTGGTCGCTTGCTTATCACTCTCTCTTTTTCTCTTCCTCTCTTCCTCCAACATCTTCTTTGGTCTCTTTGCAGCTTCTGCCATTAAATCCATACTGAGAGTACCCAGCTAGCTTCTTCCAAAGAACTTACATTGTACATTACACTTTTTGCTTCTATAGCTTGCTTGCTGAAGAGTCGTGTTGGTGCCATAAACCGTTACACCATTGTCTTGATAAATATCTTGCCCGGGTTTCCAATGTTACAAAGTGCAGAGCCTGAAGTGGCAATGACATAGACTCCATTCACCCTATTACAAATCATTGTAACATTAAAATGATTTAAAGGCTGCTATTTTACGATAAAATCACTGCATAATGTTGCTTTAACATCATGGTGGACGAGAAGTGATCGCCAAAGTCATTAGGATTGATCCTCTGGGGATCATGAATGTTTGTTTAATGGCAATCCATCCAATAGTTTTGCAAGTTTTAGACTAACATTATCATCCTTGGAGCCATGACACTGGCTTGGCTAAAAACAACAGCACCAGTTGAAAGCAGTGAGTATTACATGTTGGGTTGGACCATTCGTCACGAGTAAAACACATTTTCCTGTGGTTTCTGTCATTGTGATTCTAGCCTTGTTTCAAGTTTCAAGACCTAAGGTGGCTGTGACTCAGGGGGATGAGCACCATCCACTTATCAAAAGGTCAGTGGTTCGAGCCCCAGCTGAAGCATCCTTGGGCATGATACTGAGCCTCAAACTGAACCCCAAATTGCTCTAGATCGAACTGATATATGAATGTGTATTTCCGGATGGCATCTAGGATTCAGTGTGTGAATGGGGTGAATGTGATGTAGTGTAAAAGCTCTTTGAGTGGTTGGAAAGACTAGAGAGGCGCTATACAAGTACACACCATGAGCTAAAATCTTTCATCCAGTGCACTCCACACAACCCTTGTGGTGTTGACCCTCTACCCACCGGTGGCAGTAACACACAGAAACATCAGCAATCCAAAATAATCTGCCCATCTCTCGCACTTCAGTTTGGGTCTGGCGGGAGCAGTGGGACTCAGTATTATTGTTAGTTCTAATCTGTTTTCTGTCCTCTCTGCCCTACTCCCTCTCATCTCTGCCTTATACCCACTCAAGCTCTTGTATGGATTAGTGGAATGCTCCCAGAAACTGATTCCCAATCTCCCCTCTCTGGATGTCTGAAACTCCTATTGCAGCTCCAAAAGGCAGAGTCATAGAGGAATAACACATGTCGCAGGTATAGCCCTACATGCAGTGAATAAACACTCAAATCCAATGACAGAACACAACAAGAGTTTTAATGAAGTTGTTTAATGTCTCAGAAACATAGCTATCTAGCATGGTAGTGGTGAGACTGATCGAACACAGGAGACAAATGAAATATACAAAATAATTCATGTCAGAAAAAACAAGCAGAGAAGATTATAGTAATGCAAAAGATAAAAGTACAGTAAATGATTAAGAAGCATAAACAGCATTGTATCCTATTACTGCTACTTTTATTGGATAAACCCCTGAGTTTGAAAAAAGAAGAAGAAGCAGAAACCAGAAAAATATAAACAGAAACAATAAAAAGTTGGCAGTTTTCTAGAAATTAAGAAAGAGAGATTCTGTTGGGTGGAGCGCCTGCGTAACAACTCATTGCCGATACCAGACATGATTGCATTTTCAAGTTTTAATATTTACAAAAGAACAAAAAAAAAAAAGCGTATTAGCAAAGTCCATGTCAGCTCAAGACATAATATTAATGATGATAGCAATAATACTGATAATATTAACTTCAAAAACAAATTAGCACAATTTTTACTTCAACGAATTCACAAATTGTTAAAGAAACATAATATTGTTTAAGTCTAATACAAAAAAAAAATCAAACAATACATCAAACACATAAAGTGGTACCCATCACATCTTTACAGGTTAGAGTTGCGAGAGGCGCCAAACTCTCTGTGCAAAGGGGGGCTGCATGGCGGCCCAGTCCCTTCCCTTTCTCTGGTGCAGTCTTCTCTCCCATCAAATACCTAACTGGAGCAGTTTATCATCAAAAACAGTTTATTAGAAAGTTATTTGTATATTCAAGAACTGCTTCAACAATCCGCTAACCTCATGCAAACACTGTGAGATGGAGTGGGGGGAAAGTACTCGGCTGCCAAAAGCAACAATGAGACCATTGTTGCCCAAATTGTCTGGAAGTGATCCTATTAAACTAACAATGTACGAGCCATTCTGCTAATGATTTCAACCATGCTCAAAGGCAACAGGTTTGTACTGCAGTCACTTCAGTGACCAACTCTACCCCCTCCGCTTGTATCACACAGGCTGCAGAGGGTCAGTATCATACAAGGCTACTGGGAATCATCAGCTTCTGTCTGCTATACATTTTTCACATGGTATTAAATTAGTGGCCACCCTGTAAAGAGACCTTAAGATGTCCGTATGGATTTTTTGAGTTGTTTGGCTCAAAGCTTTTTGAGTCAGTTTGCTGATGAAAAGCAGCTTTATATATATATATAAAAAAAACACCACAGAAAATACAAGACAAAGTCTAGAAGGAAGAAATGAACATGAGCTTGGGCTGTCGTCAGTTGTTGTGCTTTAACACGTCGATTTGAAGGCTGTCTATGCAGTAAACTCGTTGGTCGCTGAAACTGCTGTTGTGCTGCGGCAATGTACAAAATAATAAGCTTTGCTTCAAATGTGGTCCAAGGCCACTCAGACAACAGTTTCTGAATTCGGCTCTATCAAACAAAAATAGATTTTGCAAAAATTTCTAAACCAAAACTACTGAGTCATCAATCAAAAGGATGCATTCACCATGTGGCCTCCTTTCTTTATACATGCTCACTTTAAATTTTCTTGTCATCAGTAATAGAGTCAAACGGTATTTAAATCATAACAGTTTCGAACCTCTCATCCGCTGAGCTAAAACTGTGTCTCTCACTAATTTGATTTTATTGTACAGATATCGTAATCCTGTTTTCCTTTTAAAAAGCCATTCCTTGATTCCATGGCTGATTTCTATGTTGCTCAAGTTAGAGGAAACACTACTATCATCTCTTTTTCACAATCACCAAACCAAGCATCAACAGATCAGTTTACCTTCACACATATTTTTCTGAAACAGCAAAAATAAAGACATTATTTCAGCTGATTAGTTCAGCTGTTATGATTAATTGTTTTCTGTCCCAAGGTCTCTTCCTTCTTCTAAAACACACCAATCTTGGGTTTTTCACCCTACTTGGAATTTGTATGATTTGTTTGATTTCCCCTACCCTCTTCCCTCCCCAGCACCCACTTTCTGTTATTTACAAGACCTGGAACTTCCAGGAGTTCTGGTCTTTGTAGTCCAGACAGTCAGTGGCATTGAAATTGAGCTTCCAGGCAGCTTGGTCCTTGTAGTCTAGACAGTCGACGGCACCAAAGCCCAGCGAGGCGGCTGTGTAGCCCTGGGAGGAGAGCGAGGCGGGGGACTGGCTGAGAGGCCCACCCATCGAGGAGGCTGTGATGGGGCTCAGGGCGCCTCCAGTACCTGACAGCTGCGGGTGCATGGGGGACAGGTAGGAGCTACAGTCCAGGCCAGTGAAGTAGGAGGAGGAGCCTGCGTAGCTCTGGCTGTAGGCTGGGGCCTGGGTGTAGGTCATGGGGTAGGTGGTGGTGCGCTGCATGCAGGGGGTGGTGGAAGCAGACAGGGGGTCTGGCAGCGGGGAGATTGAGGCTGGGCTCCAGATGGACACTGTGGCACTGGCAGAGCTGGAGCTGGGGGTGATGGCGGTGCCTGGAGGTGGGGGTGGAGGGCTGTAGGGTCCGTTGGTGGGGTTGGCACTGGCCTCAGTGTTGGCATCACGAGCAGGGGATGCCTTCTTTTTAAGGGGCCGTGGTTTGGACTGGCCTGTGCTCTGCTGCTGCTGCTGGCGGCACTTGGCACGGCGGTTCTTGAACCAGACCTGGAGAATGACAGGGGCATCAGAGAGGAGGTCAATTTTAAAATCAGTACTCCATTATCAAATCCAAGCTTTAAATAATTAGTCAAAGTGAAAAAACTGCTATTGTGAGGAAATACATTATAACACACAAAATTATATATATATATATATATATATATATCAAATACAATGGCCTACCAAAACGCACAATACTAAAACACACAGCACACTGTATACCGCTATGTAATGTGTTACCTGGACTCGGGACTCCGGCAGGTTGATCTTGAGGGCCACCTCCTCCCTCATGAAAATGTCTGGGTAACGGGTTTTGGCAAACAGAGCCTCCAGTATGTCCAGCTGTGCGCGTGTGAAGGTGGTGCGTTCCCGACGTTGTTTACGCGGGGTGTCTGCAAGGGAAAAAATTAGATGGAAAAAATATAATAATAGTCACAATAATAATAATAATAATAATAATAATAATAATAATAATAATAATAATAATAATAATATGCTTTCGTTGTTTTTTGTTATTTACAACATTCTGCACCAAAACGATGACCTTTAGCTGTAAAGAAAAGTGTTTTTCGACCAAATTCAACAGGCCGATTGTTTGGAAATAGCACAAAGTTCCAATCCGTGTTAGATTTTTAAAAACCTATTAATTCTATTAAGGTCATTTTGATTAATAACTGCACAGAATAAAATGTTAGTGATTGCTTATGGGTCAAGTGAATTTGTTTGAGTTATTTCTCTTGAATAATTTCTCTCGTTGCTTCACTCCGGTTCTACATTTTAGAAACTGCCCGAGAATGTTATAGACAGGCAACAATTTTACAGAACAGGTCTTGCAAATTACCGGATGGAGATTAAATACATTTTTAGTGATAATTTTCATCGGACCGTATCGCCATCTCTCATATGGGCTACCAGAAGAAATGTGGAGTTTCAATGGATCAAATACAATTATCTTACAGAAATGATCGCTTTTTCTTTCAACTGCACTGTTTGAATCGAAATATACAAAGCAAAGAAACGAAAGTTTCTCCAAAGCATAGATTCTGAATTTGAAAAATTGTCCTAACTCTTCCTTGACTCAAACTCAAAATCTGCGACAAGAGGCCAAGCTGTGTAACACGCCTTCTGTCATCGGTGCCAAATCTCGGCATCATTTCATTCAAAGTCTCTTCTCAAGGATGACAGATGCTGATCAGGCCATGCAGCCCATCCGAACAATATAAGAAGTGTTCGTTCAAAACATTAGGGTCGAAATAAAATACAATGCGAATCCTATTGTAAATAGGTTACATGATAAGAGCAACAGATTGGTGTCTGTGTTTGGTGTGAAGACTGTGTGAGAACATGCTGCGTTTCCATTCACACACATTTGCATTGTTTTTTGACTCCATAATCCGCTGAACGTGTAGGTCAAGTGAACACATGTTCTGATGGCTGAAGCAACAGAGACATCTATTCATACTCATAAAGCATAACCTTACAGCTGCATGAAAAAAAAAGATGTATAAGTAAATAACTGACCATTTTACGCAAATAATACAACGGAATTTTTCTAGTTTGTGCATTTCGAAATAAACTTTTTTTTTCACTTGAAACAACAATAAAACAGCAGGTTTAAATTATTTCAAAAACATCATACAGTCATATATCATAGGCCATTACTTACTGGGGTATCCAACGGCGGAGTGGAGCAGATCCATGCCCGGGCCGGACAGCGTTAACCCGTTCACGGCGTAATGGGGTTGCTTAATGTAGGACATCATGCCTCCTGCCGGCTTTAAAACACTCCCTCACTCCCTCACTCTCTCTCTCCTTCTCTCAGACCGGGGGCCGGGTCTCCTAGCTAGTCTCCAGGGGGTGTCTCTCTCTCTCTTTCTCTCTCTCTCGTTTTTTTTGTCACTCCCTCCCTCTCTGTTTTTCTTTTACTCTGGGTTGTTTGTCACTTAGATGTTGTTTTTGATTTTTCCTTGCTGGCCTCCTCTTTGTTTGTATGCTACTTTGGCTCAGTGCCGTCGAACCAGGCACTTGTGGTTCTAACTGTACAAGTAGCGGCAGGGAGTCTTTACACCTTTTGGAACCTGACGCGTAAAAACACCGCTGATTTAGCAACAAGGTGTATATTTTATGGCTCCTCTATCCAGACAGAAATGTCAGCAGCAACTAAAATCAACCCAAGACTATCAATTAAGACACCTCTTTAAAAAAGTGATAATGGCTAACTAAACAAGACCCGTGCTATCATGCAGTTTCTTCATCCAAGTCGTGCGTAATCGCGGTGCGCAACCGACGTCTCAGGTGTAAGGTACCAAAAGCAGCAGCTCCACAACCGTTCGGCCGTCTGCGGTATGATGGGTGCTGAAAAGAGCAGGGGCCCCTGACAGTACCTGGTCCCAGAGGAGAGGATCTGGATCTGCAGAGTAGACAAGTGAGGCGAACAAGAAGAGGCTGGCTAATTAGAAGTAACTTCTTACCCAAGTAGACACCTCCCTCCCTCTCTCTCTCTCTCTCTCTCTCTCTCCCTCTCGCTCTCTCTCTTCTCTGTGTCGGGCGCGCTCACGCAAACACTCGCACACGCATAGGCCTACAGGTCGTCATGTATTCATGTTGGATATGTAGTGATGATAATTTGACACAAGAATGTGCTTCAGTTTTATTCTGCACGTGTGCTAGATATTTTAATTTGTTTAGACGTTTAGGCAGTATCCAACTTTTTGTCACTGCAGCGTTACTGTCCCTGACACCTGTTGATGTGTAGCCTGCATATTATTAGTAGAAAGATTCATTTGAATATTGTTCGGAGGATTTTTAAAGCAACTTGGAAAGTTATGTTCATACAAAACTTGAACGAAAGGCCGTCTTCTGGTCTGGTTTAAGAGAACAGCAATCTTAGCCTTTTCGACTCTTATGCAGGTTTTATTGTTATGAACCATTTTCGAAATTGGCCTCCTAAAATAATTAGACGACCGTCCCTGAGTGTGGAGGCAGAGGGTGAGCAACTGAGAGGCAGAGAAGGGGGTACAGGCAGGATTAGACGCAACACAAAGAGCGCGTTGTTCTGCTATTAAATCCCTTTCTGATCCCCAACATGCTCCCTCCGGCCCATTCATGCATTCATTCATTCATTCACTTGTCGATAATAATAATAATAATAATAATAATAATAATAATAATAATAATAATAATAATAATAATAATAATAATAATAATAATAATAATAATGTAGTGGCAGACTTATATCAATCTTATTTGTACATTTAAAATTTAATCATAGATATTTCAAACTTAGCAAGAGGAAGATAATTACTCAATGGGAAAACACAATTAATAGCGTTTTGTAGCTACTTTAAAAGAAACAGGCAACCAAAGGAAATGTTAACCTTGTACTGAAATAATTTCAGATAGGAGAAGACACATTTCCATAAGGCTTTAGCCTTGGAGATAGACTCACATCTCTATACTTCATATTTCCGTCCATTAGGCTATATATCGGTCCAAAAGTCAGAGCTGATGATAGTTAGAGGTAGGCCACATTTCTTTTAGCGTCTTATTCATTTCTAATATTTTATCAGAGGTCTTTTTTTGTCAGACTCAGTGTGTGTTTTCAAACACTGAATCGTGTCGCTTCTCTCTGAGCTATTTGGCCTGTGCCATCCTCTACTGCGAGACAATTTCACAGTGTCCAAAGCCGATTCTCTGCGCTTGTTAATTGAATCGGATTTCTTATAGTTTAAAATCCACACACACACACACACACACACACACACACACACACACACACACACACACACAGACCCATGTAGCTACAGCCCAAACTGTATAAGGGGTTTATCTGGCTCTGTAAAGCCAAAGCGGAGATATAAAGACTCACACAGAGCGACAGAGACACTTTACCGGCGTGTTTGAACGTTTCTAAATCTCGAATAAAATGTCTTCACCTGCTGAGGTGAGTGTGTGTGTAGCTGTTTGAGTGTAGGATGCCTGTGTGTGTGTGTATGTGTGTGTGTGTGTGTTGTTGCTGTTGACGTTGGATTACATTCTGTCTCCAGTGAACGCCTCACATCCAGGTACGCTTTGTTTGTTTACTTTGTTGGTTTTGCGGTTTTAGCTCAGCCCAGTTGAACTGAACTAATCGCCAGCAGGACAGATCTAGGCCTAGTCTAGCTAACCTTGGGGAGTCCGACGCCAAGAATGTCTCGAGACCTCCAACTGACAGAAAGAGAGAAAAAAAAAAACCCTAGCCAGAGACCTCAGATACGCCTCAGTGCGCGCCGCGCTGCGCGCGACACCGCTGTGCACGAGCAAACTCCACGCAACTGCTTCCCTCACAGTCTTAATGCATTTCATATTGTTGCTAGTTTAGGCATTTCTTTTATATAGGCCTAGTTGTCGATGTTAATCATTTTGTGTTATTTTGATTGAAAAACTGAGGCACGTCAAAAGCATATTAACTGAATATTACTGGAATAAAAAATCAATTAGGCCCAGCCATGTTTTTGATTTTTTGTTATCACAACAGTTTTTTTTTCTTCACCACTTTTTTAATAATACAAGAAAAATAATAACCTACTAGATGCCTAGGCCGAAAAAGGTAATTAATCAAGTAGGCTAATTAGCCTAAACCATGATTAATCGGGTAAAATAGCATGGGAACGGAAAATCATTCATTCATTACGTTTAGATCAATATAGGAGGGCAATAAACGTGGAGTTTTGCATGCCCAAAAAATGAGAGGCTACATTTATCTCTGGCTCTACATTGCAAAATTAAAAATCTAAAGAAAGAAAAAAAGGATCTAAATGTTGCTTTTGAGTAGCCTGAATTTCAAGACCTTTATAATGAAAGTTATTGGTAACTGATTTTGGGATAGGCCCACAAAGTAAATTACACTCTAAATTCCTATAGTGATGCTTTAGTAAACTCTGTACCAAATAAGCACTAAACGGCCACACATAAGCAACTATAGAGATTCCATAGAAACACAGTGATCTATCACAAAGAATTATCAAAAATTTACTGGCAACTCTGCATTCATTGTTTTTCATTAGACAGCAATTTGTACATTGAACAAACCTGGTTGTCTTATTTATTTAATTTGATTCATTCCATCATAGTTTCCCCCCCTCCAAGTCACTTTTAGTTTCATCTTGTGTTTTTTCTATATGGGCAGGTGCATAATTATATGGCCTAAGATGAGTACTGTATAATCATTCTCCTTGTTTTAAATCTATATATTTTAATGTTGCATGACATGTGATGTTTTCATGCAAGGTTGTTTGCGTTGAAATTGCTCTGTGATGAAGGCCTGCTGGTAGTTTGGACGCACTAGGACCCAGAGCACACGTAAATTAAGGACAACCAGCACATAAGAGGCTTAGTACATCTAATCTATGCTCCTACACACACACACACACACACACACACGGACACACACAGCATTTCATAAACATCCCATTTTAAAACAAGCACGCATACACGTCCCAAAGGCAAACACTGCCATTGTATTTTCATTTAGTTTTCATTTTCTCCAAACTCTTTTATTCCCCTTGCTGACCTTAACTTCCATCCCACTTTGTTGGAGAACATTTGCCCATATGCTCCGCTATTTCTCTCGTCCCATTTCATTAGCAAATGTGTGTCCATCAGAGGCAGAGAGCAAACTCATTCATTCTAGACAATTATAGTAAAACAGGAAAAACAGTCACACAATCTTCCTCATCTGTTTGGTCAGCGCATGTACGCATATCTGTGTGATACTGAACGCTTCATCTGCATCTTACTATTACATCACTTGTACAGCCACTCAAATCAAGTTGGACAGATCAAAACTGAAAAAAAGATTTCAAATTGAAATGGAAATGAAGTTTGACTCAGGCATAGCTCCAACACAGTGCTCATTCTGATGAAGCTTCCTGGGCCCATTTTATTAACAGAAACTTGTTTTCTTTTTCAAAGTTGAGAGTAATGAAACTGCATTTTTCATCCCTGGTAGACCAGCCTTTGTTATCTGCTGTTTGTGTGTATGATGATGTTGAAAACATGAAAAGAGGGAAGACTCCTCATTTATGTTTTGTCTCCATTCTTGAATGATTAACACCATAGACCGAAAATACCCCCCCCCCCCCCACCACCACCACACACACGTATTATGTAAACACTCAAAGACATTTCCAGCTGTTAAGTGGTATACCTCTGACATCATGTTGTTCGATACACACTATTTTTTTGTATGTCCTTGTGCACACTGTGTCCCTATAGTGTATGTGTGTGTGTGTGTGTGTGATGTGTGTGTGTGTGTGTGTGTGTGTGTGTGTGACAGTTACACACTCACACGCACAGAGTTCAGCCGATTTATCATAATATGCTTTATCTGAAAAGTAAGTATCTTACCTCGGGATAAAGGGAGGAAAGAGGGGTTTGTGGCCAGATTGACAGAGGAAGGGTGGATGGAGAGAACCGAGCGCTTGCTGCACAGGGACAGAGAGCAGGACCTTCACTTCTGTGGCTGGATTGATCACTATTGATAAGGTAACTGAGCATTGTGGGTCGGGAATGAGCTGCGCTGACTTTGAGGGCCAGAGTGGTGTGTGTGTGTGTGTGTGTGTGTGTGTGAGAAGGAGAGGCAAGCTGAGTGAAGTGAGAAACAGACTAGGAAGAAGGCATGTGGTGCTAACTGTGAGGGACTGGTGGAAGTCAAAATTGTTCCTGGAGGAAACTGGGTGGAACGAAGGAAGAGTAGAGAAGCGTGATGATAAAACAGGGCAGAAAATAGTGGAAGGAGAGAGAGAGAGAGAGAGGCAGATGGGGAAGGGGGGCGGGGGGTATGGGAGGGGCGTTGGGACAGACCTAGTCTGAGTATCTGAGGGTCTTGCTGTGAATTTTGTTGTTTTTTATTTATCTAAACTAGCGATAAACCGCTATTTTGCAATTGAAATTGCTTTAAATATTTTATTTAAATATCTGTTTTAAATAGGTATGTATCAATATTTCTGCAACTGTCTATATGCTCATATAGTTAAAAATACTGTGTGTGTGTGTGTGTGTGTGTGTGTGTGTGTGTGTATTGAGGTCAGTGTATGTTAACTCCTCATTAAAGTGATGTGAGGATTACACTGCGTGAGTCCAGGACAGACCATGTGTCTCTCTGCACTCCTCATCCATCTACAGAAACACAATGGGCCATATGAAATGAAGGTCCCATACTGCATGCAAGTTACATTAAATGGCCCTGCTGACTGCCGCATGCCATTAGTGTATGCATAAGTTTATTTATGTGCAGGAGCATGTGTGTGTGTGTGTGTGTGTGTGTGTGTGTGTCTATTTAGCAGGTTGTCAGCAGTCATGAGTCTATAGGTTAAAGATTAACTCAGGCTGTGGTCGCTTATAGATTGAGGAAGTATGAACTAAGTGTACATATTATATATAATAGCCTTTAGACATAGAACAGTTGTGTTGATTTACTAATTTATTATCACTTAACTGCACCTTAAAACCTTAATTACATGTGTTTATGTTGTTCAATAATGTTAAACATTAGCTTTGCAATTTCACATTGATAGTGTACTGCACATCACAAACCTAAAATACTGGTATGTTTATAATTCATGTTTCATGTGCACAAACAATACCAACCTAGATCCACTACAAAGATTTTCACAAATGACTCCAGATCATTTTCTACCAGCTATTCACCATATTCTGACTAAGGAAGTTAATTGTAATAGCTGTAACACTGTTTTTGGAATTATGCAGTATTAATTTATGGTTGATTTTTTAACAATCCTCCTAATTTAATTTGTGGCTCACTTACTTAAGTCATTTACTGTTTCTAGTAAATTATCAGCAAACTGGTCACAAACAATGGTTGGTCCTGTCCCTTGAAGGCCTATGTTTAGCCAGAGAAACATGGCCCCTAGGGGGACGAATGATTGTTATAGTGACTGTTGTAAGAATAGCCTGTAGTCTAGTTATTGCCCAGGCTGGGGGCATGTTAACCAGCTGAAAACTGGATGTTTTTGAAGACAAAGTTCCAGGTGTATGGTTCTGTGTGTTCTACATCCTACTGTATATCTGGTGCATGCATAGTGGCTGTGACAGGAGAGTCTGACAAGAGTCTGAGTTCATCTGTAAATAATGTTTGGCTAGCATCTTGCTCAATTTCACAGACAGTAGCCCCCCTGCTGTGTGCATGTGTGTGCCCTGCTGTCTTCTGAGGGTAGTCAGATTGCTAATCCACTGCAGACAGCAGCAGGTGGGGTGTGTACGGTGTGTGTGTGTGTTCACTGTCATCATTTAGCCCCCTCCTTGACCACTGTCTGGGGTTTTAGCAACTTAACACCTGTTCATGCCCTCATACTCATACACTTGTAATAGGATAAGCTGAGCAATTTCAGTTGCATATGCATATCCAGACTTTTAGTAAACTGTGTAACGTTGTCTGTGTAATTTTTCTCTACATAATAAGAGCTTGCATCAAGTACTTACAGTAATAAAAAGTAGCTCCATGAGCATTTTCAATGGTAAACAAATTATATATGACAGCAATAATTATATGACATAAATAATTCATAATTATATTATATATATTGTAATTCATAAAAAAATGTACCTGTAACACCTGTAACACTTCAGATTTAAAAGAAAAAAAACATATATTGCGGACTAGCCTATGTGGTTAAAAAAACATATACTTTTTGTGCATTTTTTTCTTAAATCTAGCTGATTGTACAGTTATTAGACGATGCACCACTTCGTAAAGAAAGAAATTCTTTAGCATTTAGGCAGGCAGGTCTTTGGACAAGGTGCCACACGCACTGACACACAGACACACAGTCGTCAACTTCTTAAAACAAAGCTCGTATGTGCATTCATGCATGGTTTGATATGCACTGCCTTATGAAGGACTGTGTTTGTGTGTGTGTGTGTGTGTGTGTGTGTGTGTGTGTGTGTGGGTATAAACCCCATCTGGGCATGTGTTTTGGGAGCATGTGTGTGGTGGTGGGCTGGTGTGATTGGGAAGGGGGACATTATTGGTGTAGGTGGGGTGAGTTTGTGTGTGTGTGCGTGTATAGCATGGTACAGTAGCTTGCAACCCCCCAGCCAACACCCGCCCCCACCTGCACCCCCACCACCCCATATGGCAGTAGACAGCAGTAGTAATCATGGAAGTGGAGCAACAGGCCCTGAGCCGCACTAATCCTCTGCCACGCTCCGACACGTGCCACACTGATGCATATACCCACTCTACAGACACACACAGACACACAAGTAAGATTACTGAAGACATTTATGTACAAATGTATGCATTCACACACTACATGCACAGCAGCACACAAATGCATGGATCAGTTGACAGACTAGAGTACAATGTTTATTATATTATCTGCATTTCTGTGTAAATTTATAAAGGACAGGTGGACTCGCCACTGGTGCCTGAACAAACCCAGGATTAACTTGCAAAGTGCAGCATTCTGTCAGGCCCACATGCACACACGCATCTTGTGACTTGCAGCCAGTATTTGGCATGCAGGAGCCGTAATGCTCCATCTCTCGCTCTATTCACAGCATGACTTTGTTTTAAATTGCACACAATTTAATTGTAATCTTTTTTTTTTTTTTTGAAGCTATAGCAAGCATGTTAACGCACAAGTGCAACATGCTGGTAGAAAATCACAAAGAGTGCTTTTTGCATGACCATAAGCACCTTACACATGCACTCGCACACATAAATAGAGTCACACACATGCACTGACTGCGACACGTACACACACAAAACCTTTTAACTGTGACGCACAAGGAGACAGGGCCACAATGGGTCTCTTATTGTTAATTGGCCGTTTAATCCCGAGGAATGCGTCTGATTAGTACCCGCTGGTGGGTCAGGATCTTGCTCAACACTCTCCTTCACAATGGACACGCTGTAACAGAGATCTGGGAGCAGGCACACACACCGGTGCACACACAAACACACACGGACAAAGGTGTGCACATAAACATTCGGAGTGCACAAGCCACACAAAGAAACACACAATCAAGCATCAATGCATGTGTGTGCAGACACACGGGGCCACATTGGCCTCACACACCCTGCGTTGAACACACACACAAAGTGACCACACATATACAGCAGAATACCAAGCATGCAACTTTACTGTGGAGAAGCTAAGTATGGACCATAATCAGATGCAGGAAATGTGATTTGAAAGACTGAGTCGTTTGAGGAGGCTAAAACCATAACAAACACTTAAATTTATTCATTTAGCCGGCGCTTTTATCCAAAGCGACTTACAATTGCTATAAGTGTCAAAGGTTGGACGCTTCTGAAGCCAAAAAGGGTGTCTAGGTTTTAAAGTGTCTTGTTCAAGGACACATTGGTGGATGTATCAGAGTGGGAATCGAACACAGGTCTCTCACACCAAAGGCATGTGTTTTATCCACTGCTCAATCGCAACCTGCATCGCCACTTCACACGCTATGTCACCCTTACATTTAGCTGTATGTGTTGTATCCTCCTGCGATTGACTGGCGACCTGTCCAGGGTGTACCCCGCCTTTCGCCCGATGTCAGGTGGGATTGGCTCCAGCCCCCTGCGACCTTGTATGCAGGATAAGATAACGATGGATGGATGGTGTTGTATCCTTTGCAAGCCCTCCAGAGTCTAGTCAATCAGTCCTCCAGAGGGTGGACCAGAGAGAGGCAGGAAGAACCTGTTTGGCATATTAGTATCAGAACCAAAGCTAGCTTGCTAGCTCGCTGACCAAAAGCAAAGCACATTTAGGGACACATTTACACCTATTTGACCATGATATTTTTGATTTGATTAAGCTGCAATTTATAGGTGCCTGTTCAGTATTTCACAGGATAGCTTTCTCCTTTTGGGACTCTCCTCTGCGAGCACCTCTTTAAAAGCCATTAACCTTAAGACCTTTTGACAATGAAAATTCACATGAAAGTTCACCAAATTAAGTTGCAATTAGATTTACTTTACTGCCATTAAGGGAATCCACTGATTGAAGTCATTCCATTACAATAAATTGGATTGTGTGCACAGTTTTGCTGTAATAGATGCTGGTGAGACCGGGCCCGAATGTTTGTTTTGGGGTCAGGGTGGGGGGTGAGGCCTACTGCATGCTACAGTGGTCTGAATGTAACACAGAGTCCACTGTGCCTCAGCATATTTACTGTAGTGTGCAAAAGACTGAAACACGCTTAATTAAATTGGGAATTGAACTGTTACCGGGAGGGATGAAGAGAAGATCTACACAGACAGAAAGGGGTGATGGGACGGTGAGACTGGTTGCAAGTAGATAGGCAGGGTCAGAGGTGACAAGGTGTGCTTGTGTGTATATTTGTGTGTGTGTTCTGTAGGAGGTCCAAGCAGGCTGCATCACTGCTGACACACTGCTGCTGGTAAATCCAGCTTAGTGTGTCTAAAACAGGACTACAAAATCTGCCACAGGGCCCCTAATGCTAGGGCCGCTGTCACCCTCAATCACTCACACACACCTAATCCCCACGCCGTGACCCAACACACACACACACAGACACACACACACATACACATACAGCTTGGCTACCCGATGCACAGGGCCCATTCAGCTTGGCAGGCAGTCCCAGTACCAGGAGACACCAGCCACAGGGTCAACGTTTCATAAAGGGGGAGGGAGGAAAGGGCGGAGAGGAAGGAAAATGTGGTGTGGTGGAGTAGGAGTCTGAAGACTTTGGGTGAGGAGGAGGTGAACAGGGGCAGGTAGTGGTAGAGGTGAGGCAAGAGCAGATAGAGAAGCAGAAATAGGGAGGCTAAGGTGACAGAGGTGGTGGAAGGTTAGGATTTAGGGAGGGATAACGGGTTGGGAGAAGAGAATTGCTATAAATGGAGTGGGTGAGGTAGAGGAGGAAAAGCACAGCCATGGGGGAGATGGACATGGGGATGTGAGGAGGGGAAGGTAAAACGTACATATTAGGAAAGTGTGTACGTTTGGTAGATAGAGAAAGCAAAATGAAGAGGAATAAGAAAAACACTTAAGTTTATTTATCAGTTTATTACTGACATGATTTTGATATTAAAGTAAAGAAAAAAGTAAGAGCCAAAATAATTGACTGCGGTGAACTGCAGCTAGTGCCGCCAGGTATGAATAACAATTTAAAATATATAAAAATGAAAAAAAGCAGGACTTAGAGTCTCATTGAATTAAAGGCGACTGTCCTGTCAGTCACCACTACCTGCTCCACACCAAACGGAAGTAGACAGAGCTAGCAAGAGTTAGCTATTAGCAGGTGAACATACTGGAGTGTAAAGGCGGATATTTCCCTCATGAGTTGGTAGAGACCAAAAAATGAGCAAAAAAGAGTGACGATTGGACTTACATTTGCCAGGTGGACAGAAACAGGACTCCAAAGGAATGATAGTGTTGCTCTGTAACTGCTGGATGTGTAAATAAGCAACTGTAAAATTAACATTACATTATCAAAAGGTTGTTGTGTGCTGGAACACCATTGTTAGCATGGTACCACTACAGACACTAACTAATATTTCAATTTCCAAAAACCTTGTTGTTGTTTTTTTTATGTTTGACAAGGCCTCAGTAACACCTGACAATTGGCCTTTTCATTTTGCCTTGCCACAGTAAGAAAGGCATGTCTTACTAATTATATTAACAATGCCCCTGTTCTATTCAATTGCCCCAATACGCTATGGCAGTTTGGCGGCGAGCATGTTTGCACAGTGACAGGACACAGAAACCGAAGCAGCTACATGGAATTCAACCATCAGTAATTTTATTATTCACACCTGAGCTTTTCTAACTAATCTTCCTCCTGTCAGGCTAGTTGGGTCGGGAATTCGGACGAAGAAGCATCTAACATGACATCTTTGACCTGTACGAATTACAACATACAGTACATCCAACTTCATGACCACTTTGATCCCTGTAACAACATGGTGACGTGGTGTACTGATTGCTATGGCTTGCATGATTACTGAAAACTGATTTCTGGATCTGTCTTCTATGTTGTTTTCTGCACTCATGCAAAGTCCTAACAGTTGTTCTCCTTTGTTGTGTGTTTTTCCAGCTTATCATGCGCATGCGGTGCCAGCCATGAGGATGGAGAGACAAACGTGAGACATGTGCAGGTTCAAGTCTTAAGTTAGAGCACACACCTTTTTCCCAGATCTCTTTCATTGTATTCAGAAGGCAAGTTTACTTTTACCAATATCCTGTTGATTCTGTGAATACACCTGAAAACAAATATACTATATATAGTGTACTGTATGTATTTTTTACATGTACTTGACTCATGGTAATGTATTGGCTTTACCCATCTAAGAAGACGTGAAATGTCTATAGACACAGAGAAGAAGTTAAGAGGCCTGTGAGGCCTGTAACTTGGCTGGATCGTCTTGCACAGCTTTAAGTAGACTAGCAGGGCTTTTTGCTGCTCTCACTGAATCACTAATACAAGCTTCTCAGTTTAAATCCTAATTGTGTCTGCAAACAAACGAAAGAATCCACTATTTAACTAAACCTCTACTCTGCCCCAGAAGTGAGAATGAAGTGAATTGTGGCTTGTCAGATTAGCTTTTTTTAAATGACCCTAAAATTTTATTACCTTTTAAAATGATTATGGGACCCCAAACCTGCAGAATTTTAACATGTATCAATTATGTGGCTCACATACTGCAAGTGTAGAGTAATTATTTAAAGTAAGGCACTGAATTCTGGGCAACTCCTGTAATATTTTAGAATAATCTCCACTATCACAAATAAACTGAAAGGCTGTATAATAAGTTGTAGGACTCGTATCCACATAATGCCTCGCCCAATGCCTTGCAGGTAAGTAAGAGTGGAAAAAGTTTTCGGTTCATGTTTCACGTTTCCTGCAATGTGTTACCTTCCATCTAATAAATAAATAATAAATAAAAGCAGACTCTCGCTGCCGGTCTCTGTCTCTATTTGTGCTCATGTACAAGTGAGAAAATGTGTGCGTACAGACATGCTTATACATTCAGATTGCAAGTAGCATTCAGTAATTGAATGGGACAGTGATCCCTCAGGTTGATGGGTCACTGCGGTGGAAACTCAGAGCGATGGACACACACACACACACACACACACACACACACACACACACACACACACACAAGATGTCGTGCTAGGATTGGCTGTCGGACTCACTCACGCAGGAAATCTCTGAAGACTTGGAAGTGTAATTGTTTACAAGAGTCAAAATAGGTTTCCCCAAATAGAAAAGTACACACAGAAACATGTTCGGTTTCTGTTATGACACATTCAGAGGAAGGCAGAGGCAAACACAGCATCGCCATCTAGTGGCAGTCCCATAAAGTAACTCAGGATAACCTACAGTGCAGTGGACATAACTGGTGACTGACAGTACAGAACTGGGGGAGCCAGCAGTGTGGTCATGACACATTTCAGTTTAACTTACTGCTACTATCATTGCTGCTGAAAGTAGAGTATTAGTAAAAGTAAAATACTATTTGTTATTTATACCTCTGTGAATATCCTTTCCAAATCCACAATATTATCTGTTAATAAGTTCCATTCATTCACTAGACCAGTGACCGGACCTGCTACCAGCCAGTAACAAGGAGACCAACTGCAGGCACGTTATCACCTCACTGATGCCATCTGCTGCTCAATAAGGGGATGGTGTTTAAACAGGATATTGAGCAACATTTAGGAAATAAACCTAAATTATCAATCCATTTTGGTGATAAAAGTCCATACACTTTCTTAACTATTTAATTTAAAGCAAAACAGGAAAGTATTTATAGTCTTTTCTATTCAAATTTATTATGGTTTTAATGGGGTTCACAATAAGTATGATGGGCTTTTTTATTTCAACTTTACAAGTGTGGAGCTGACAGCGAGGCTGGTGTTATAAACGTACAGCGTTAAATAAGCCGTTTGACAAATATTCTGTACACATCCAAACAAAACCTGCAGGAGTCATATGAAATAACCAGCATCCAAAAACATTTGTATTTCAAACATGGAAATATGTTGTAAAGTATTAAGGTGGAATATGTTGCTTGTGTTGTCCACTGAAGATGGTTTTAATGTGCCAGACTGGTGTTTAAACGCTTGTGCTACTTGCGTTGGTATGCTCAACAAAAGAAAGGAGCCCAGCGGAAATGTCTGGTGAAACAGTTTCTCCTTCAGGTGTGCATGATTAACCTCCCTGGACACATAACTAAAGATTGTGTACTTTTGTCTTCAGACAGTTGCTAACAGTGCTGTTAAATTGGGCTAATTCAAGCACAGTGAAAATGAAAATACTATGATGAATCACGGCCTGAAGTTTGTGAGGGCACCTTTACTCTCGTTCTGCTATGGCAACCAGGTGGGCTTCTATTTCGTCTTCCAACAGCGTCCTGCAGGAGGATGAGGGAAGAAAAGGTAAAATGGGATTAACAACTAGAGGAAAGAGGATTTTAAAATCTGGCCAATATTCTTTTCTTTCCTTCTTTTCGGAAACACAACATAAAAAAAGATTGTCCATAACATTTGTTATGCGTAGTTATGAGATCTCACCAAGATAACATGACATAATGCAGTTTAAAGGGGCTAAATGTAGTTTTAAAAAAAATCACTTATTAATAAATCACATTTTCATTGCCTTATTGTCAATGGGTTCTAAACTCACTTAGAAATGAAGCACACTCCTGTTTTCTCTATTGCTTGGAACAACCATTTTTCTGCTATTAATATTGAAGGAACCTGGTCGGGTTGTAGCCCTGTGCGTGCTCCTGAGCCTCTTTCCAACACCTATAGCTACAACACCGCAGCTAACGAAATGCAGTCCACTCACACCATAAAACAACCGGCATCCAGCACAACACGGAGTCCAACATAAACTTCACGTAAGGACACAAAACAACAATAAAGGTTTATGTGCTGAAGTCCGTCAGGCCAAGCTGGAATCAGATGATGTCAGGTGAAAAACAGTCAACATCAGAAAGTCACAGAGAAAATCCCGCTGAGCAGTTGCTAAGGTTATCAGGTGCATTGCAATATATAATACAGTATGTAGTAGTAGTAATGTTACAACTTCCACATTACTCTACCAACTAACGCAGCCCTTATTGCCCATATTTGTCTAACTGTCATAAAGTGTGACAACAATCTCATTATAACATTCAGTCCAGCTCACCTAACTGTTTCATTATCATCTAATCTATGTAAGTTAGATGTGCTGACATAGCTGAGCCTCTGGTTGAAAGACACACAATTAGTAATGTTGGTTACTGAAAAGCAGACAGGCGAGCTAACACTGATGTATCATGTTGGTTAAATGCAGTAAATGTAGCTTTATCATGTAACGAGCATGTTCAAGTGTCAAGCTAATAACACTATGCTTATTACTATATAATGTTGCAGTGGGAGTTTATCTGAGTTTCCAGCATGTTGTGTGAAGCTGTCTCCCTGTCTGTCTATGGCAGCTGTCACTGTGCCTTTTTTTCCTGGAGTACTGTGCCAATATGCAGCTCGCTGCGCTGAATGAGCCGTAAACACTGGTAGTAACAGAGCCTGAACACGTCTGCGTGAAAAGCCACAGCCTGCATGCCGGTGTTTCCGCATTGATTGTGGGATCTCTGTATGAAAGCGGTTGTGTTTCCGATTATAGAGGGTATGCGTTCATGTCACTTTCCCTTCCGGAACACGCTGGACTGAGTGGCAAAACATCGGTTACCATGGCTGCATTTAGCAAACTGGCAAAACTTATAAACACTGATACTGAATACCAAAACAAGAAAAAATACACAATAATGTACAAAGATAACCCTTTCATCATTATTAGTGTAAATTCACCATACAACTCCTACAACTGTAGGTCTGAATAAAGATACCTGAACTTCGGATTTTCCTTGGTCACCACGCCGATTTCCAGCTCACTGGCTTTGAAGTCCATGGACAGGACCGAGGACAGACATGATATAGCCAACTGGAGGGAAAGAAACGGAGCTGAGTGTGCTGACACATAAATGTTATTGTCAGTCAAGGTAACACTAGTAAATCTAGCAGCTGATTCAAGTGAATACAATGTTTGCTCCAAGTATATAGCATTAAAAAAAACAAATTAGTTACATTTCATTAAATGTCAGTCTTCAGAGGCCGTTTATATCAAGAAATATATACCAAGTATACAGAGAGGGGATCAGTTTAAGTGTAATCATCAGGACATACAGCTGTTAATTAATTTAGGTCAGTTACAGGAAGTTCCCACAGGACCCTTTATCGCAACCAGTCCACTCTTTCTTCCCTGGACTAGGAATTTATCATTGTCTTACTCAGTCGTCCATATTGTTTATGAAGTCTTTTAACTAGGTTTCACTCTACCTGTACTGTCCTGTCGTGGGTCAGTTCAGGCTTTTTCTTCAGTTTCTTCTCCAGGTAGCTGTTGGCCTCTGTTTGTTTGGGCCCGACTGCTGTGGCTCTGAAGCCACAGTAGTAGCCTGCTGGGTCACATTTATACAGGACAGGACCCTGCTGGGGGTCCATAGCCAACATGATCATACCTGGAAGGAGAGAAAGGAGGAGGATGAAACAAGTTAAGAGGACATGATCTTCACATCATTATAAGGGAGACGTCTCCTAAATAATGTGAATGTAGTGTACAGGCATAAATCCCGCTCCCCACTCACAGCAGCCTAGGGGCCTCATTTCGGCGTTTTGTGTGTAGACCTGGGAGATATCGGCCAACCTGCGACACAACACGTCTGCCATGATGTCATAACCAAACTTATATTTCCATTCTCCAGCCTCCACTCGTGCCCGGTGAACCTGGGAACGACTGTCCGCTGCAAAAGATAGAAGGGGGGTTTGTAGCTTTTTAACAATATTAATCTAATATAATATTCCAGATAGCGGTGTAATTACTGTAAACAGAGAAGAATGTCACTAGGACAATTAACACAGTCTAATGCAACACAAACATGCAATCGGTCCATCAGTTATTTATCATCCTTATTTAAAGGAACAAACAAGGCCAAGCTTTAGGTCATCTTAACCCTTTGTTTGTGGTTATTAAATATCACAATTACATGTGTTGTTTGAATGTGTGTGTGTGTGTGTGCATGTGTCTGTGTGTGTGCTGAATACACACCACTGTGCCCAGTCATCACACAGCCAATGCGAGGGGTTAGTTTGAACATGTTGGTCACAGTGGAAGAGTCCAGCAGCTTGTCCTGCATTCAGGAGAAGTGAAGAGTGTCACATCCAACTTATAAAATGACATTGTGCCGGCACACATCAATATGTCACGGATAGATACTAGTGGTTACACTGATAAAAGGTAAATTGTATACATGTGTCTTGGGCAACATTTGGCCCAAATTCTTCCATTATATGAATTTCATCTTACATAAAGCTTTGATACAACTATCTGACAATGTTGCTTGACCTTTGCTATCCACTATCAGTTTTTACTTAGGCTCACTCATCGTTAATTATGATGATTAGACATTGAGACTGACAGGAGATGGACAACAGGACAGGTCAAAATATAAAATATAACGTCGAGTCTGTCCTCCTCCTGTGTGCAATAAGAGCTTGCTATAATTAAAGTAGTGTCTGGCTTGGTAATGTGAGTACTGGCGTTTTTACAGCAGCATCTTGTCCATATATTTGACCGCCAAGTCAGCAAAAAGCTGGAGTCATGACTCCTGTGAGGCTTCACTGTTTCGCTTGAACTCATATCATCATTATCCAAGTGAATATCTGTGTGTGTGTGTGTGTGTGTCTCACAGGTATTTTCTTTTGTGTCACCACCACAACGCTGTCTATGCCCCGGATCCCCACGGATGTCAACCCGCTCTGGGAGATGGCTTTGAAGGCATACTCTGTATGAAAGAGGAAAAGTTTTTATATAAAGTTCATCAGTGAAGAACTGCATATTTGCTTCTTCAATAACAACAACAACACATCAGTAGTAGAAAGATCACTTTGAGGTGCAAAGTAAAGTTAGCTTAACTGTTTCTGGGCTACTAATAAGGAACACATTATACATTATGTAACCTGTGAAATAAAATCCAAACTTGAACTTTACTTTACAATGGAGGAGTGTTTTAATAAAAAAAGTTTAACTTACATATTTAAAAAGAGAAAACGTGGGTGCAAGTATTGTTGCTAACTACACTGCCCCTAGACACAGCCGGACAAGCTAGCTTACTTTAGCTACATAATGATATTTGTGTGTATTGTTTGTATTGTTTGTATTAATAGTAAGAGTTAAGTTAGTAACTGTAAATTGGAAAGGTAGAAGGCTTCTCTTGTGCAGTAACATGTTTTACCATGGTCTAAAACAACGGGAAAACGTCTCTCTTACCGACTTGGTAGAGGCGGCCCTCCGGTGAAAATATGGTGATGTGTCGGTCGAAACCTGCGTTTGAACCGCGGGACATTTTTTCTTCTCCTCGTGACCTCAGATGAACTTCACAGCTCTTAATGTGTCTTTATATTATTGTCGGCCTGAATACTCGGCGATTCTCTCCTGTCTGACGGTCAGCAAATACAGAGCTGCATGTTCTGTGCTGCAGGATAATGGAGTTACTTCCCGGAGAGATTTTTACTTTCTCTTTCAGTTATTGTTGAGTGAGGTGCAGCGGCTCCATGGCCGGACTCGCTTCATTATTATTGGATGGCAGCAATAAGGAAGTCAGGAGACTTCACCGGTAGGACTGGCGCTGTCTCTTGTTTATCTGTGGACCAAGATGATTCTGGAGGAGCACTTCTTAAAAGACGGAAGGCACTTTTTAAAGACTCGTCAGCAGAAATAGACGAGGGAGGGTTGAATGGAGAGTGAGGTATCGACTCAGACCCCCCTCTCTCTGTCTGTGGCTGCTGTCCCTGGCTGCGGGTGGCCTCCACACTCACAGCCAAATGTCAGGCCGCAGGGTTGGCTTCTATCTCAGCGATAAGAAACGCAGGAAGATGAACCTGGACGCATTTGCAGACTTCTGTGCGTAAGTTGATGTCGACTTATTAATTCATTTTGAGCCCCTGATTATGTGTCTGGTGAAAGTGAATGGGCCCCTGGGGTCCCATAGCAAAATGAGGAATGCATTTCATTTTAATGCAATACAGGTTATCTCCGTTAGGGGACGTGTAAGAATAGCTTTTGTAACAGCACCCTCAGTGTGCACATTTGTGCAATTCTTTATCAGCAGCAATGGAAATCATCTGTCCATATGACCGGATGTGATATGGTCCTTTAATACCACACAGAAACATTCATTGTCAGCCTTGTTTGACATCAGATGACTCATGTGTAATCATCACCAGCAATATATAAACATTTCAGTATTTGTCCTGCAGGGTCCATGGAGTGGAAGTGGTGGAGGTAAGTGTTTTTCTTCCCATGTACATCAAAATAACTGTAAAGATTTAAAATAAAATAAGGAAGAAATGTCAAGCGTGTGGTGAAAAGTGAGGACTAGGACACACAACACACACACATAGCATGTTGCCATTTTATTCTAAAATGTGAAGCATTACAGCTGAAGTGTGAGATAGTGACAGTAGTTTGGGAAACATTGTGCACCCACAGACACACATGTGACATCTACAGATGTCCACAACTTTAGTAATCCATGTCACAGCCACCTGCAGCCTCCTCCTATAATCTGCTTGTAGCAGTACAGTGAACAAGTGCTGCCTGATTGTAACTGCTCAGACATTTAACTGCATGTGAATATCTGTACATGCAGACCAATTATGATTCCTCCCCCACATTTTACTTGAGTGAATATCATGAAAATGTCAAATTACAATAAACAAGGAGATAATTGCAGAGAACATAAGTAGCCCCAATCAGCCTCTGTACTGCATTTAAAATTGTCTGACTTGTCTGTACATTATTATACAGAATGTCTTTAACATACATTCTCAAACATTACTCAGAGATAAGCAGTAAGAAAGTATCAGGTACTCTAGTGGGACACATCCACTACATAGCATTGTAAAAGTGTTTTTCCTCTCTCAGATTGACCTCACTCAGCCACTGGTGGGGCCCTTTGACGTCATCGTTCACAAGCTGTCTGATGTTATCGTGGAGGCTGAGCATGACAGCCAGTCGCAGCAGCTCCTCGCCAACTTCCAGGTAGGGCCGCGTTGTGAAAGAACCAAGTTTTGACATCTGTCCTAAACAATCCAGTCAGAACATAAAGGATGATTGTTTTTACCTGGTGCTGTTGGAAGAGTGGGAGAATGGATCACTGATTGGGCAAAGTGGAACAAAAATACAGTTTTGGATTATGGATTGTTTATACAGCTTGATGCTTGTAAATGATTAATTAATTCAGTCATTCATGCTGGAGGTGAGACGATTTCTCTTTCTGTCTTTTACATGACAGAGCTATGTGTCAGCTCACCCCAGGACAGTTCTTCTGGACCCCCTGCCTGCCATGACCCAGCTACTAGACCGCTTTTCCTCTTATCGAATCATGAGCAACCTGCAGAGTTCGCTCCGAGGTGAACTGCAGCTTCAGAGTGTGTATTGTAGTTCGCTGTCGCATGAAGGTATTAACGCCTGCCTTTCTTATTATATTCTGTTCAACAGACTGGTGCATCTGCAGTCCTCCTTACCTAGAGGTCCACAGTGCCAGTGGCCTGTCATCCATTCAGCAAGCTGTGATGAGCCAAGGCCTAAGCTTTCCTCTCAGTCAGTTCACTCTCTGTCTATATTTGTCTTTTTAGTTCCTTACAGATTTCATATTTATATTTCAACTTCATAAGTTAATAATGTTTAAATGAACTTTAAAGTAATCCATTTTCAGCTCCTTTGTGTCTGTAAGTGAAGCCTAAAAGCTCATCTGCAGAACTTTAAAAGCATACGGATTAGTCAGATTCTTTGGGAGCAGGTTTGTGGTCAGTGGTGTGTCAATTCTCCAAAGGGTTCTCAGATTATCATGGTTCTCACACCGCTGAATCCATCATCCTTCTGTCCTTTCTGCTTCGTCATGAAGTATGACAGAACTCACAGCAACTTCCTCTTTTTCTCTGTTGACCCCAGTTTGTAAAACCAGAGGGGCACATGGCTCGCTTTCCCATGAGGTGAGTGCTTTTGCTTGAAATTGAGCGGCCGTGTTTGTTTGTTTCTCTCTATGTTTATTTCATGTCTGTGCAATATCTGTGTACTGCAGATGTCTCTGATCTTCAGTGCGGCGAGTTTGGCTGATATCCATCCTCCCTGTGTGCTCCAGAGCTTCATCAACCACGGAGCTGTTCTGCACAAGGTGTTTGTGGTAGGAGACAGGCACTTCTGCGTAGAGAGGCCCTCACTCAAGAACTTCCCCTCCGGTCCCTGCGGTCAGTTTTTCACCAGACCCTGAAAAAAGAAGATATGCTTTTCTTAGATAGATATTCCTTTCCTCCCCATTTCTGTCTCCTGTCATGTCATGTCCTGCTGTGTCTTGCTCTCACCTATATTGCACTCCCTTGTTTTTCTGTTCCCCGTATCTACTCCGATTGTGATTTCTCTCTGTCTCCAGACAGAAAGACCATCTTCTTCAATAGCCATCAAGTGTCCAAGCCTGAGTCAAGCTCTGATCTCACAGCAGTGAGTACTACAAGTGGGATCACTTGAGTTAACAAACTAATAACAACATACTAATGAACTACTGTATGCGTCAAACTAATAATCTCCAGTATTAGAAAATGTCTTCCCTATATTTCATGAAATTCTTTCAGATGAAGTCAGAAGTGGAGTAATACTTTTTTTTAACAATGGTACTACATCGTAGTATATTTTATATTTACTTCTCCCCCATTTTCTTACATTGATACCCTAACCCAAGGGCTATATAATATATTTGCAAAACAATAATAAGCATTAATAAGCAATAAGAGCGGTAAAAGGCACACATACAGCTTGTAAATGGTTTCACATAGTTGTCTAAATGTACACTCAGACTCCCATCCATTTGTCGCCTGACTAGGCTGAAATCCACCCTAAAAAAATTGTCCTCCTGTTCTCCAAGCTGGATGAGCAGATGCCGTGCCCGCCTCCTCCCAGCTCTGAGGCCGTGGCCGCACTGGTGAGAGAGCTCAGAGTTCAGCTTGGCATGGCCCTGTTCGGCGTGGACGTCATCATCAACATACACACACACACCCTCACCGTCATCGACATCAATATCTTCCCAGGTACGGCAGCTATACAGACACACACACGGAAACAGAACAGACACGCCGATGCTCTGATACACTCTTCCCTTTCAGGCTATGAGGGAGTGCCCCAGTTTTTCTCCTGTCTGCTCAGCCACATTGAGTCAGTGTTGGACAAACAGACCTCCGCTGGCCCCCAGGCTACTGGCTCTTCTGAGTCAACACAGACTACAGGTGGTCCATCTGCTGCCTGCTCACCTCAGGAACAGATTGTGGACTGCACTGCTTCGCCAGCTTCCCAGGACAAGTAAAGCACTAGTTTTTTTCATTGACCTAACTCAGCTGTTTTCAAGACTTTTCTTCAATTGTAAGAAGTTATTTGTAATTTTTTCATAATTTGTTGGTATGACTTGATCTTAAACTGTATCCCCTGTAAGTAACACTAATGATGTTGCTGCAGCTGTAACGTGCTGTAAGTGATTCTGCTCTTTTTACAAGTTGACAAACCAAACAGATGAAACATACTGGTTTAATACACTTTCCGTTTATTGATTGACAGGTAGCATAGAAGATACAGCAGGCACAAAATACAGCACTCTGATTGGCCAGTAATATTACAAATGGTGTTTTTGTTGTCATTTTTTCCCCCTGTTTGAAATGTCCTCTATGCCCTTATGTCACCCCCACCACACACACTGACATTTCCCATTTCCTACATCTGTCTTGCTGGTTTGTAAGATACATTTTGTGGAAACGTTTTGCACCTCTATAGAAAAAGAAAACTACAGTACATTAATTTTTCATTTATTCTCAAGTGAACAAACATCTCATCTTTGGAATAGACAGCAATGAGCCCATCAGTGTTGACTGATCATGCGTGTGTTATTACTACGTGTTTACACAAGGTGACCGGCTTCTTTGCCAGTGTTGAAATACATAAATGTATTGGAAATCTTGGCTGTGTAGAAAAAGAGAGATTATATCTGTTATATGAGTACTATATGATGCACTTTGATTACACATTTAAATACAAGAAATAAATCATCATTTGGCTAATTATTGCATTCACATGTGCTGTAGTCTATGTTGTCTTATTGCAGTAAAGTGGGCCTCCAATAGTAACCCTGTTAAACCTGCACTGTGTATTTCTACCCAGTGTCCTCTTGGGGGCGCTGTTGCTTTATATTTCCTTTGACCTTGGCTTACAGACCATATCTGATATATACATAAATGACATGACAACCATGAAAACTGTGATGTAACACTACTGAGCATTTACCAATGTTATTGTTACCAAACAACAACAAAATGGCTTTAGTGTCTCCCTCTTCCTCTCGACTCCTCCTTGGCTTGTTAAGAGTGCAAAGCTGGCTGAGAACCTGAAGTGACACTTTTAGACCTTGTAAGCTCTAAGTACATCGTGTCCTGTGGCCACACACTAACCACGCTCGAGGCAAACTTTAACATCTCACACCCGTGGCGGCGTGCGGAATTTAAGCGCAAATCAACTTCCTCTGTGTTTTGTTTGTGTCACCCTGGTTCGTCACAAACAGTCTGGTTTTAACAGTGCGAGAGCCAAATGAAACACGATTCTCTGTTTCTACTTCATCATCAAAGAAAGGAAGAGGAAATAATGACTTACTCCTGTGTACAAATATCAAATGCATATCGTTAACAGTCAGAACAGCAGGAACAGCTTACACAGTTAATCAATTATTGCACAAAATATATATTGAAATACACATTACTTATAGTTGGGAATCTGTTTTTCCCACCATGAACACATCAAGGATGATACCTTCAGAGACAAGAAGCGCTGCTTGCCAATATTCATGACTCAGATTTGAAAGATGATGGTGTTTGTGTGGATGGCAGTCTACAGTCAAAAATAACATTTGAATAAAAGTGCTGAATGCTTTGCATCCTGGTGGTTTACAACTGAGGTGAACCTGTCAATCTTACAAACAGCATTTACAGGTACCGAGACAGGGACACACCGGAGGACACAAAGATCTTTCAGATTCTCTAGAAAAATGCGTCTCTTTTTCCTCATTCAAATGAGCGTTGAGGAAACGGTGACAATCTTTTCCAGGCAATCTAAAAGCAGAAATGAATCAACAGTACGCACAGTTTCTACTAATGTCCATTTACAGATTCACATCCGAAGACGTTTCTCTGAGTGCTGTGGGGATTTGAAGGCTATAAAATGGAAAATGGGTGAGCTGAATGTGTGACTGTGATCGCAGCAAAGGGTTTTGTCAGTCTGCTGCGTGTGCTTGTGCGTCTTATCCTCTGCGAAGCTCCCTCAGCTCTGCAGCGACTTTGCGCAACTCTGCTTCAATCTCCAGCAGCTCCTGTGGACGGACACATGGCAGGGCTTCAGGTTACAGCTTGCACATGGTACATATACAATATGAATCGAAAGGGTAAAAACTATAATGGAAATCCTCTCAATAATAACGGTGGTAAATATGAGGCGCCTCTAAGACCTGTCATCTTAAGATAGAGCAGCATTCTGGGTATTAGTCCGCTAGTTTTGTTCTTACTGATGAGCCTAGGCCAAAGGTTTTCGAAGTCTGAGACCGTGGGCCTCATCTTTATTTGTTTAGTTTCCCTCAATTCCTGTGGGATCATGATTATGTTATTAAGGTAGCTTAATATTGCTGTTTGATGAAACCTTCGGCTACACCAAATACATTTTAAAAGAAACCAAAGCACACACACGTAGGCTATTCTATGTGATCCTCTTTTTATAACTAATGTAATATTGTTTTTCTTCCATTCACTGAGCCTCCCTTGAAACAATTTGGAGCAACCTTGATTCAAAGCCAGCAATCTTCAAGCAGACAAACACTCCACTTATACTGTTTACATTTTGACATCCATTTCAACATTGAGATGGACACATTTTGTCCATCCATCCATCGTCAACCGCTTATCCTGCGTACAGGACATTTTGTTTTCTGTTTAATTGTATTTATTGTGGTAACTGAGTGTACTGCGTAAATATAACAGGATCAGATGTTTATTTTGTATTCACCGCGAAAAAAGGATGAACAAGGGGCTGCTTTATTTTGTGGCCCGTGTACCCTCGACTTACACTTTAATAAGGGAGGTTGACTGACAGGTGATGTTGGAGACACTAGTAAATTGTTACCACGTTATTCCCTAACCTCTTATCGTTTCCGCCTGTGCTTACAGTAGATATTTGTCATGGTACAGTTACAAAGTAAGTATTTCACTATTACCACATACTAAATAATTACACTATCGTGTGTGGGCTCTCGTGTAAAGTGTTAATACAAACAGCCATATTATTTGCACCATCTTACCTCCCCTTCATCTTCTTCGGCATCGCCCTCCTCCTCGTCTTCCTCTTCGCGCCCCTCCTCATCCTCTCTGACGTATTCATCCTCATCCTCATCGTCCTCCTCTTCCTCATCCTTGTACCTCTCCCGCTCAAACTGCTGCGTGGCTTCATCACTCGCTTTCTCCATCACCCTCTTCTGCTGCGGCTCCTTCACCTCCGTCGCCTCCTCCCTCTTCTCGACTTCGTTCTGTGCTTTCCCGTCACGCTCCTTTTCTACGTCGCCCTCCTCCTTCTCGCTCGTCTTCTCCGCTGCCCTTTCACCCACGTCGCCCTCTTTCTTCCCGCCCGGGGTCTCCTGCTCCTGCACCCGTTTCATCTTCCTGACGAGTTCTTCCAGCTCCTCCTGCTTCTCCTTCCTCTCCCTCTCCTGCTCTGGCTTGCTTTTGCTGTCCTGCTCCTCCAGCAACTCCTTTAGCTCCTTTTCTACCTTCTCCTTCTCCACCATGAGCTCCACCTCGTTCTTCCTCCTCTCCTCCATCCTCTGTTTCTCCAAGTCCTCCTCTGTTTCTCCCTCCGTCTTTTTGTCCTCCTTTTCCTTTTTTTCCTCCACCTCTTCCATCGGCTCTGTTCCAGGGGCCTTCTGGATCTCCCTCTCTTTCACCACCTCATAGCGTTTCTTCTTCAGCTCTTTCAGCAGTTCTTTGAGCTCATCATCATTCTTCTCCTCCTGTCCTTTCTTGGTGATCTCTTCAGCTAGCAGCTCCTCAAGCTCCTTGGCTCTCTCCTCTTCGTTTTCCCGCCCCGTGTCATCGACCCGTGGCTCCTCCATCATCTTCTCCTTGGTGGCATCTCCCTCTGTCTTGTCTTCTGTCTTTCCCTCTGTCTTTTTTGCAAGGTCGGTCACGTCGCTCTCCTCCTTCGCTTCCTCACCCCTCTGCTCGAATTCGCTCTCATCGTCAGCCAGGTTGTACTCATATCGCTCCCTCTCGTCGTCTCTCTCCCTTTCTCTCTCTGCCAGCATCAACAACAAGACATCACTTTTCTCACAGCAGACTTTTATATTATCTTCACTCCAAGAAAAATGTATTAAACTCCTAAAGTCTTGTCACCAAAGACGTGTTTTCTAGCAGTGAACAGTGTTACAAAGTGAATTTGTGCATACCGTTACCAGCCAGCGTCTGCAGCTCCCTGAGCAGACCCTGGTGTCTTTGCACTTCATCGAGTTCCTCTGCAAAAATAATGAGACACAACACTTAAAAACAATAGCACACCAAAACAAAAAGAAGTACAGAATAGAGTATATCTACGAATGTAACTGTAGATTCTCAGTCTCAAGTCTTTACACAACAAGAGAAATGTGTCTAAACACCTGTCACAGATTAGAATGGCAGTACATTTCAGCAAATAGAGAAAATAGTAGTAGTAGTAGTAGCAGTAGTTGAATATATTACATTTTCATGTAACATTAAATTGACATTTATTCTATGCAGTGTAAGAAAATAGTGGAAAATGCCCATCAGAGTTCAGTGATTTTGTCCTACCAACAGTCCAAACCCCTGGATGTTAGTTAGAGATGTCACCTGCTAGCTGTGGGCCACACTCGTGTTGTGACCCGTCTTCGTTCAGAGTCTCCTGAATAATACATTCAACCTAGAGACATAAAAAACCCCACACACACAATCACTGGTCGAGTTATTAAAAAGTATATATATAGTACACACAGTATATACTGTATTATGCTGAATGATAAAGGAGATAAAAAGAACTTGCTTCTGACCTTTGCATCATTAAGGGGTGAGGTTACTGGCCGGCTTCCCACTGAGGCACAAAACAAGGAGGGAGATACAGAGAGAGTAGGGAGAGTGATGGGGTGTGAGGGAGAATGGGAACACAAATCAATATATTTAAATTTGCAGCGAATACTGCTGCAAACTATACAGAGCAGCACATTGTTTACTTAGCACTGGCTAGTCCTCCATGTGGCGTGGGTGGAGCTGTTCCCTCATTAAGGTAAGCACAGTTACCCTGGTAAAGCGACACAGCAAAGAAGCTTAACCCCATCTCCCTCTCTCTCCGGGACGCAGATATTCCCAAAGGCTTTAGCTCACAGGTAGCTTCCCAACAGGCCTAAATCAGTCAGCGATCATTAAAGGCACACTAAGCGGTGCCATCTGTGCCTTTTCTCACGGAGCTACATTGCATTTAACAAGGACTTACATGTCAGTATAGATCACAATTCATGTTCAGCCTGCAGCCTGAGACCTTTTCCCGTTATTGTTATGTACTGGGTGCAAGGACTGGCTGAAGCACAACATGTCATGCTACACAATTACTGCACCTTCATTTAGTCATGAATCTAAATGTCAGCCTATAATATTTCCAATGTAGAAATGTGTGTCTGTTTTCTGTCCACATTTTAAATGTATGCAATTCATGATTATAAATGCAATACATCCTGAAGCTGAGCATCTAAATAACTGAAACTTCAAGCTTTTTGTGTTGGAGGCAGTTATTTGTCAAACTGGTGTTGACTTAGTTGACTTGTGAAGACATTTTCTTGAGACTCTGAAGTTGATTTACAGTGATCTAACCCAGCCTCGCGTTTGGAACCCATATGACCCAAAATAATGATTACTAAACTTACTAAAACTTGCTCCCTTAACACATGTAGAAGCTGTGCGTTTTCTCTAAACTCTGTGGCATGTGTCAGCACAAAGTCAGATCAGTACAAATCAGGATCAATGGGATTAATTGATAACTTGGCCACCGTTGAACCCCCAACAGACACGTGAGCCGCCTCCAGTCTGGCCCGCTAATGTTCTGCATGTCCATGTGATGGTGTGTGCGTGAGTGTATGCGCACCCTTTCCAATTTCCACACTGTCTAAGCTGGGACACCCTGGCCGCATAATTAAGCTGTGATCTGGATTTATTGACATGTACTGCTGCCCATGTGCTCACCTCAACCAAACTCCATGTTAGAAATTCAGAAATCAAAAGATCTGCCCAGGTCAAGGGGCTGTAGTTTATCTGATGGACCAAATGATTTGACAAATTCAGCTCCAAACGGTTGCCATGACTAAAAACTGGAGCCACATCTGAGTCAGGAATATATACACCTACAGGGGCTGAAAGATATTTACTCCTCTTGGCATTTCATTGACATCAAGCTGCAGTCAGTGGTAGCCTACAGTAAGATTGTTTTACCTACAGCTGCTGGTTCTGTGGTGATATCTCTCTTTTTTTTAAATGATGGCTAGATATAGCTGTACTTGTGAGGTTTGACAGTTATTGCCTTCGCTCACTGCGACAGCCAAATAGAAGTTAAACCCACAGACAGTTTGCAGTCTGCTCTATGTGGGTTATCGCCTGTGTTACTGCATAACACTGCGCGTAACGCCACTGCAGACTAATATTTACCCTATTTTGATACGTTTGTCTCTGTGGGAGGCAGACTCCCCTCTTATCCTCACACCCTTTCCCGGACACTTATTTTAGGTCATTAACACGTTTTCGCAGCAGCTGGCGTACGTCGCCGTGCAGCACGCGCACATGCACGCTGTTCCGCTCACCTGTGCGGAGCTTTAATTCGCATTAATGGTGTTCAAGAGAACTGTTTGGGGCCAGTAAAAAAGTCAAATATGCCATTGTTTAAAATCTCCATCCCAACAGCATTCAGTCCAGCAGACAGAAACATAAGGTGGGCGCATATTATGTAACAACGCTTTTGTTTAGCCTATTAACGATTCTAAAGCCCCGGGGCTTTCGTCGTTAGCATACACCTTAGGTCACCTCCATAAAGAAGCCTGTTATTAAAAACCCATCTAGTTTCGTCTGTTTATAGCCTTCAGCAAAGCTGGTTTCATGCCGGTAAAAAAAATAACAAAGGCAGCAGTGTGTGAAAGATGAGCCTCGTCTCCGACGCAGCCTGCTGAGAGCTATTACTCGCATTTTGTACCGTCATTTCAAACTGACCGCCCAACACACACACACACACACACACACACACACACACACCGTCGCTGTTTAATTAACGTGATGAATGCTTACCTCCGACGGCAGCCCAAAGAAAAACTGCGGTTATCAGAATTCCCATAGGATCCGAGAAGTCAGGTTCCTGCAGGAGATAACCTTGAAAATAACGGGCTGGATCTCCTTCACACACCCGCCGAGCGAGGTGGAGCCGAGCACTGTGTGTGTGTGTGTGTGTGTGTGTGTTGTGTGTGGTATCAGGTGACTGAGTCCAGATCAAGGTCCTGTTAAGGTGCCAGAGATGTCAGGTGGTCTTGTAAGTTACTTACAGGATGTTAACAAAATGTGAGGATGCGCATAACATGTGTGTCTCAGGTGTATTAATATCAAGTCCGCGGCCCATTTAGAGTGCTTAAGTGGTACAAAAGTAGCTACATACAATTTAACACATCCGACTTCTCTGTAATTTCCCAAATCCTATTTAATATGCCCGGTGAGAATACTAACAGTCGTATTTGATAGGTCCATGTAAACACCATCACCTCCCAGAGCTGCTGGTTAATTACTTTGCATCGATTACTGATACTCTGTAACAGCTGGTCATGTAACGCGCATAACAAGCCTGCATGCCACCTCCGCCTCTGGGAGCCTTTTTTTTTTTTTTTTGCTGTGCTCCATCTGAAGGCACTCTCCCTCAAGGTCACAATGTCACTGAGTGTGTTTGTGTGCTAATGTATAATGTAACAGTACTGGGCATGGGCAAAAGAGGACCACCAAGCAGTACAGGAGACAGAAATTAAACACATATCTTTATTATGGTCCTCCGTGTGAGCTGGTCAACACACATTCAGGCTTACATTCACAATTCCATGGCATTCAACAAAATACAGTAAGACACAAATATATTTACAGTGACATTAAACTGCAAGCTTCATCCATCGCCTCAAAACATTGATGCTCTCAATTCAAACTGAACTCAAAAAGTCAATATTTCAATGAATTTGAAGAACTTTTATTAACTTGTAAGCAGACATACAACAAAATGCAGGATACATCTTTATGTGTGGTAAAAATTTATTTCTGTCTGACTTGGTGTTGTTGAATATGAACTGGCTTGTTATTGGTGGACCGGTGTTTGTGGACGATGACTGGCTTTACAGCACTGCACTTAAATTTGTGTCATCTGGTCTTGGGAGCAGGCCTGGATGGTCGACTGTGCTGGTTGGGTCCGATGTATTTCAGTGGAGCGTACTTTGGCTTCTCGATCACTTCTAGACCCAAATAAGGCTGCAGGGCCCGGGGGACACGCACTGTTCCCGCCTGGGGAGGTGGAGACAGAACAAAAAAAGGCAACAAAAATTTGCATCTTTAATAACAGTGTAATGTTAAGTCAAGAGGATTTTTAAAAAGTCCTGAAATAAAAATAAAAAGGAATAGGGCTGCAGTAAATCCCTTCTGAGTACTTATAAAAGGAAACAGATCAAACAGAAATGAAGGGAAATAGAAAACACATACATTGTTATTTATGTTCGATTTTTATGTATGAATTTACTGTTTCATCATGAAATGAAAAGCATTTGTTAAATGACAGTTGTAGTGAGATCTATGTAGCTATTTGTCTGCAATAACTTAAACTGTCCTTATTTCATTGTGATGAATTTTCCTTACAACATTAAAATTGAATCACAACACAAAAAACAAAAGAGAAGAGGTGCTTTGCATTTCAGTGTTCAGGAGAAAAATAACATGCTCCTTGCAATATTGTAATGGTTATCGGCTGTAACAAGATAGACGTTTAATACAGATAAAAGACATTTGGGAATTGGGGGGGCATTTATTGTACAGATTAAAGCAGGATCATGATGTAATTTTATCCTATAATACCATCTTCAAAATCACTTTGATTGTAGACTGACTTAAAAGGGTGAATGGGGCCTCTGACTTTATACTCCGGACTCGCAGCATCAGCTACCGATGTGACATTGGAATCCCAGGAAGCACATTTATCACAACAACGGTGTAATGGTATACAGCACAAACACGACTCTCCAGCAAGCAAGCAGAAGAAGAAGAAGCAAAAAGTATAATGTACAATGTAAGTTCTTTGGAAGACCATGGCAGAGGCTGCAAAGAGACAGAGGAAGATGTCGGATGTCGACATGCTAGTTTTTGATCATAAGTAATGTAATCATAGCAAATGCAGGCCTACTCCTGTCCTTATGTTACATAATGTAGCTTTAAGTTTCATTCAGTTAAGTTCCCTTTATTAAGCCGACTAATCCTATGATTTTTGAACAATTTTTTTTGAACAATTAATCACGATTAGTATAAAACTGTTTTGACTGACAACAATCACAAGGTGGAGCCACTTCTACACCAAACTTTGCACACAGATGCATGCAGAGAAATCCACATTTGTAGTGAACGGTGGACAAGCTGCTGTTTGTTTGAAAGAGAATATGAAACTACACAGTTATTTTCCAAAAGAAGGTTCACATTTTTAAACATTTTGATTAAAGCTTTTGCTTTAAAATAAAAAAAATCTGGGTCTGGTTTAGTTGCTGACATAACGATGATTTTTTTTAATTGTCGGGGATTATGCATTGAAAGATAAGAACAAGCCCCACATAAGAATTTTATTTGTCCTCTTCCTAACACAGAGCACTATTTTCAGCTGTCAGACATATGTTATAATTCTAGGGCCTTGTGATGTGATTTAATTTTCAAAACAACTCATTATTTTCCAGGATATTTTATGCTGTTTAGTCATTTCCAATTTTCCCACAATTCAACGTACGAAACCTGCATTAAAGAATTCCCGGTTTTTGGAAACCCTCGTGTGTGAAGTGCGCCCTTATGCTGTTGTCTTACTTTGGTCTGGTGAGTCTCCAGGATAGCGATGATGGTTCGGGGGATGGCACATGCTGTGGCATTCACCTATAAACATAAAATTAAGAAAATGTGTCATGGTGGTGGGATACTGCTGTAAAATAAACCCGCAGCAATGTACAGCAGTGCTGCCTCATCTGCAGTCTTACTGTGTGGGCGTACTGCAGGCTGCCATCCTCTCTCTCATACAGGATGTTCAGGCGTCTGCTTTGGTAGTCTGTACAGTTGGACCCACTGGAAATCTGATATATATAGAGAGAGAGTGAGTAAAGAACTGAAATCAGAATCAGCAGCAAAAAACAACTAACTGGCTCTGTGGAGCTCAAAGGCCTTAAATCTGTCATCATCTTCATAGCACCTGCAGCACCATCATCAACTGTACCATTGAATTTTTTTTTAATCAAACAGAAGTTATAGGCCCTTTCAAAAGTGTATGATTTTCCCTCACACACTTGTGCGTGACTCTTCAAAAAGAAGACATACTCGTGAGTCTGACTCTACAGCAGATATTACCACAAATGAACATTGAGATGGAAATTTGATATCTTTCATTTCACCTTACATGCTTCATTTTTGTAGACCAATGTTTCAACAGTGTGGTTTTGATCATTTTATTAGGTTGCAGCTAGGTGAAGTTTCAAATTATTAAATTTAGTTTTCTTATCCAACTGTCCTAGATAGGCCTTCATCTCAGGGCAGTCGGTCCGTACTCCCTTCCTCCTTAAGATAGCTGCATAATGCCTTCACAGTATAAAGTCACCTCTTTCTTAACTGGCTCTTTGTTTTATATTCTGCAGACTGTTTGCACTCTTTATGTCTGTCTGACACTTCGCAAAGAATAAAACCCTTAAAAGACATCTGGATTGAATTCTATATTTAAGAAGACTCACTAAAGGACACATTTCCATTACAGAAGTCATAATCAGCAGGTATCTCGATTAACATACAGACTTTTCCTACGCATGCACGATTTGGAGAAAAAGTCATGTTGTGATTACTGTGGACAATATTTCGATTAGCAGTTCAATTGTAATGGAACAATGTTTAGTTAATAGTATACTGTTAGGATAACAATAATATATCAAATACTACATTCATTATAATTTCATATAATAGTACACTTTTTATCACTAGTTGAGTATTATATCCAGTTACAGCTGTTTCATTTTTGTGATTTGTTTTTATTCATAAAATCCTTGTGCAAGCAAAGGGCTCTACATCGGTCTCTAATTTGTTAATTCCAAGTACTAACTTGTCAATAATCATATTGTTCAACCTTTAATGATTTGCTGCAGTTGTACATGTTGAACGGCAAAAGGTTCTGATACAGCTAACGTTAAATGGCAGCTAGGAAACCCAAACCTTTGTTATCTTCTCCCAGTTTTCTTCTGTCTGACCGCTTCAGCTGCAGATGACGTCTCTCTGTCACTGTCACAGAGCGACAGACTATGCTTTGAATGATCAGCGGCGGGGCAGAGAGGGGGGTTACAGTAGATTGTGGTTTTAAAAGTTACTTGCACACAGCTCATAAAACATTTTTCTCATTGCACGTGGGCTTATCTGTTTTTAGGGGCACATGCGACAGCCCGTGGGCGGAGATAATGCACAGACCGCAGCAGACAGAGACAAGAGCCTCGCACACACTTTTTCTGTTTTATTAAATCGCACGCTTTTGGGGGTATGTAGTCACACATGACGACATCGTGATTGAGATTCGATTAATCGTGCAGCCCTAGGACTTATACTATCGAAATAAGGTAAGTAGGTAAATAGGGAACGGTGACATAATGGGACTTACCTCTCCATAGCTGTTCCTCCCAGGCATCCATGCTTCAATGTCGTACTTCCTGTGTGCTGGAGGCCCCAGTTCCTGTGTCGGCATGTCCAGCACTCTGAGCAAAAACATATTAGATCATACAAATATTCTATTATATCAAATTGAGAGGATGTGTAATTGTGACTGGTGTGAGAACTGTAGAGTATGTGTGTGTATGTGCGCCTGTGTGTATTTACTAACCTGTAGTGTAGTTCCAGTGCAGAGAACATCTCTTTCTGCAAAGAGACAAACTCCTCCAGCAGCCGAGTGCTCTCTTCTCCTGTCTCACCTGCTGTCACTCCAAACATCTCTACCTGTACACACACACACACACACACACACACACACACAGTTAATTACAAAGCCTGTTAGCGTAATTATAGAGTAGATACTTGTTTAGTGATTTGCAATGACTGGTTACATTGTTTTCTCTATACATATTAATCCAAGCAACCGCTGTGTGCCCAACATAATGTTGTTGTTCTTGTAACCTTGTTGAAGTGGTGTACTCTGTAGAGCCCCCATGTCTCTCTGCCCGTGTCTGTCTCTGCTCTGTAGCAGGTGCTGCTGCACACCGTCCTGCAGCGGGAGATGACAGACCACGTCAGCTGTAATTACTCCGATATGACACTCGTCAGTAGCAAACTAGGAATGAGGGGTGCTTCTAACCTGACAGGCAGGTCCTTCCAGTTGACTGCATGATCCATGAAATAGCCTGGAGAAGAGAGACACACAGCAACTTACTGCACATGCTGCACATGTAAAATGGATGCCTCCAGCTGGCATTTTTGATTTATGATCCATTTAACTGTGTGATGAAAACTGAAGGAACATTTGATGTGAATAGCTGGATTCAAGATTCATGATGTAGAATTTAGGTTCACTGAGAAAAACCCAGAAACAAAATGCATTTATTACAATTCAGTTGGAGTGAAGTATGAAATCTCATTACAGAACACTAATTAATACTAATAATAATAAGTAATAATCTGTCATTCTGCCATGTTTTGGTTGATACTGACTGTGGGTTGTGCAAGAACCAATACATAATACATGCATATAAAATGTATAATCTATTTACTGATCTCTTCACTACTTCTTCCCCTTGTGGAGGAAATTATACATTTCCTTTTGAAGAAATAAAGAAATAACGAATGTTTACAACAAGTTGTCTTTCAGCTATTTATTTAGAAGAGTAACAGAGTCATATTTTTCAGCTGAAAGGACAGATCTCTACACCGGAGTGTATTCAGTGAGTCTGACAAAAGGAAACAGTTAACGTGGAATATCTTCTGCTACCACATAGACAGGGAGGTCTAGGGAGGCGCGTCAGTAACCTTTAGCTAAGCGGGAGAGAAAGAGAAACTAATTCATCACGAGAATGGAAATACCCTTATGCCCCATGCAAACAAAACAAATCTCAGCCAAATGAGTCGCTCCAAGGACACTGGTACACCTCAGGTCAAATGAATTAACATGTTTCAGAGTAGCATAACAGCATATGAGACATTACAAGTGCCTATAAGGTAATGACGCTTCCTCCTGTTGCATTGCTGAGTGCTGTCTAGCTTTGCAGGCTAGCTTGTCACCCAAGCTTCAAGCACATTATTCTGCGTCTGGAGGTGAGGAGGCGCCAGTGGCAAATTGGGCAACATAACCAAGCTACGCGGCCTCTATAAAAATAATGTTAGTTAACGGCAGAGGCAAAGAGACGGAAGAAGACGTTGACGGGGGAAGCTAGGAAGAGAATAGGAGGATGTTGGCAAGAGCCCAGGTATTGGTATTGGAACTGAAAAAGTCGGATCGGTGCATCTGTTGTGTTAATCAGACCTTTGCTCAGCTTGACTTGTTGTGGAGTAATGCTGGAAAATACGTGAGGTCACTAAACTCCATGAACCAACAAGAATGCCTCTGTCCTAACAGGTGCCACAAAGTCAATAGGAAGACCAGAGACACCTCAATCCAGCTCAGTACAGATAAGGTCTGAAACACATGTATGTGCGTACTGAGGATGTGTAGCACCTGCATTGTTCACCGCTACTGATCCAAAACCTTATGGGTCTTTTATTGTTACAATGAATTGAAACCTCATTGTGCTTGTGCACATTAACACATTAAGCCAGTGCATCAAAGTTAGTGAAGAATGAAGCTTCACCTGCCACCCCGACCTCTCCAGTCCCAGCCAGGTTGAGATCTGGGAAACGGACTGGGTCCAGTGAATAGACCTGAGAGCGATGGGCGTTGGGTTGCATCCCACAACCCTCCTGAAGGTGGACGAAACAGAATGACGAAGAGAGGAGAGGTCAGGTACATTGTGTGGCTTAAAGATACTTTGGTCATTAAACTGTTATATCGTGAGTGTTTTCACCCATTTACATCACCAATCCACCATATTTAACTTATCTACCTTCAAATCTCATCTTTAGATATTAAGCTTAGTATCTTCTGTTTGAGTGATGACACCTATGCAAAATCAATATGTTAGAAACAGGGCTCTGCTACTCACAAATACTGCCCCTTTCAGCATGTCAGGTACAACCATAGGGATGAAGCCCTGCGGGAGTCAAAAGAAGACTCACGTTTAGCTCTCCTATATGTTAACAGAATAATAATATCCATTCATTTTGCAGACTTTAAATTTAATATTTCCACAAGCTTACCCGTCGCTGCAGTGTGTCAAGGGCAAAGTTTTGGAGTGCAGTCTGAAGTCGGGCCCCCGCTCCTCTCAGATAGTAGGACCTGTGGCCTGAAACATGAGCTAGATGTCTGCGGGAGAGGAACAAAATATCATGATCCCCACTCGTAATAATGAGGGTAGACTTACTATTAGACAAATATTAAATATTATGGTATCAACAAAATGGCATTTTGCTCTTCAACCTGGAGACTGACTAAACAGACAAACTAACATCTCCTCTCCTTCACTTTTCTTTGAATCATACTATGAACAGTGCAGTCCAGTATAGTCATCCTCACCTCTGCCTGATGAGACCCAACTCCTCCCCCAGCTGCACATGGCCTCTGGGCTTGAAGTCAAACTCTACAGCAAAGAGGGAGCAGATTATGAGATTTGTATTTTTAAAAACACACAAGGTTAAAGCACTTCAGATTATAAGCGGTAACGGTACAGATCACATCCATCACCTGGTTTTTGTCCAACCAGCTCCACCACCCTCGCCTGACTCTCATCTCCAACTGGCTGAAAAAAGGAAAAAGAGGAACTTTTGGACTTTCTTTTAAAGGAAACACTTCATAGAAAATTGCTTCCCAGATGGTCTGGATAGCATGTGTGTGTGTGTGTGTGTGTCCTCACCACATCAGGATGTGTGGTGTTGGGCAGTCTGAGCGTTCGTCCATAGTGTTCCCGATCCAGCTCAGTCTCTTTGGGGTAGAGTTGACTCAGTCTGTTGCGGATCTCTCGACCCTTCTGCAGAGCCTGGGTGTACTCTGGAAGCTGTATGATAAACAATAAAGACTAAGAACTGCTCCCAAATGTGATTTAATATGAGTGCAATGTCAGGGGAGCACCAATGCCATGATTTACTGCTTCAATAAGAAAAGTCTTAAAGAGTTTAAATTCTAAAGTGCCAAAGTTGCACTTACATTGGCGAGGGCTTTCTTTTCGTTCTTGGCCTGTGAGGAAAAAAAATATCTGTGTCAGAATTATGGATGCAGCTTTATACTCTATAACTTATGACCACACAAAATGTCAATACAGAGAAAATGATTAAGCAAACCTGAAGTGAAAAAAAGAGGGATTTTGGATGGACGTGTTCATTTTGAGATTAACACATACTACATATTTCAATCAACCCAAACAACACATAGTCAGAAAACAGGTGCTGTATTAACCTTTACTGACCACTAGAGCTTTGACTGTTTCACTGACGAGTCTCTTCTGCTCCTCCAGCCCAGAGATTTCCGTCCTCACTGCCTGGAGCTCCTGCCACACACACACCTAGAATGTGGACACAAACTCAATCAATGGGATCAACTGTAAGTTGACAGCAGAACACTGAATTTGAACTCTTAACTTGCTAGCTTTCCATGTTTCCCTTTAAGGTTCAGTGTGTAAGATTTAGTGGCTCCCCTCTTCCTTTGCCGGCACCTAGGAGGAGCTTTGGGGGCCGACACGCTCTGTCGACTCTTGTGCTAAATAATACGTGTGGTCCTCCATTAGCCCAAATTTAATTTCTCTTCTTACTTCTAATAAACCAGACGACACCTTCTACTTCTTCTTCATTCCTCTTCGTACGTATTCAACATAGTGACAAAATGCGCTCTGTGAAGCAGAGCGGTTTGTCCATTTAGGCTACTGCACAAACATGGTGGCACACATGGAGACTTCCATGTGGTGTATGTAGATAGAAATGGCTCACTCAAAAGTAATAAAAACATAACAGGTCACTATGTAAGGTTTTTATACACTACCGAAAACATAGTTATGGATATTCTATTGCATTTCTGTCAATAGATCAGCCTTGCTGTCTTTGTTAAGCTGTGTGTCTACTGTGTTTGTGTATGGTCCAACACATTTAGTAGAAACATGTGATGGACAAATAAAGTTTGGTCTGATTCTAAATACTCTACGTTTGCTTGTTCCAAAATTTCTATGAAGGAACTTTGTGCTTATAGTTCATATTCAAAAAAGTTACTTTTTTACTACTCTATAAAGAACTGGAAATACCTTCTACGTGACTTCCAGTTCACTCAGCATGACCATATATTTTAAGTTTGGAAACATTTTCATCAAGAGTTTAGAATAAAGTCCTCAGTCCCCCTCCATTAAATAATGTTTTAAGCTTATTGTTGTGATGTTTGAGCTTCTCTGTGCAGAATGATGTATGTGCTCATCTTAAATCCAGTTCAACAAGTAGACGTACAAGGAGGATTTTGTGACAAATAATTTGGAGCCAATCATGGTCCTGTATGCATCTTGCACATGTGTTCATGTGGAAGCTTAAAACCTCCAGTACACACAATGGCTTTTCCAGCGAAGCAGGCGGCATCTTATGTCTAAATGTTCATCTTTTGCAAAGAAAACTCCCACAAACTTGCAAAAAAACATTTTCAAAACGTTTCAGTACTAGACCTTCATCAGGCTTTTTTTGGCTGCCATATCAGACACATATTATTATTATTTTTAAAAAGAGTATTTTATGATTTTAGTATGTCTGAAAACATGTGTGGAGGGGATCTTTAATTTAAATGTTCTATCATTAGGAGGCCACGTCTGCATGTGTTATATGAGATCCCAGCCATAGCTCATTCGTCAACAAAAAGTAACTTAAAGTAAATTCTGATATGCACATTATTTAAACGATTTGGTACAGTCAGTGGGTACAACACATAATCTGATTTACTGATAATCTGAGTCTGTGTTTTTGCTTGTAAGCAGCCTTACAGCCAGCTGTCAACTCCTGAAGCAGACTTTTGACAGAAGATAAAGTTGTCGTGATTTTCATGTCCCGAACAGGACTGAATTAGCAGCTAAAGAAACACTTACAATTTTCCTGACATCGTCCCCTCGCAGGTCACCCTTCCTGCTCTCTACATTTGCTATGACTTTGTCGGTCTCCTCGCACACTGCTGTCATGTCCAGCTCGGGCTTGTCACTATAACCTTCACGGACATGCTCGTACAAACTGCTCCGGGCTCCGTGGGAAGAGCGATGCGGGATGAATACACTCGTCTTCTGCCTCGCACATTGCCTGGCTACCGGCTTTAACACCGTCAGTGCAGTCCCTCCAACTCTCACCACCATGCCGATGCAAGTCGCCATGTTTGTCTTGTGGTCAATGTTGCATTCATGGGGTATAGGAAAAAGTGTAAGCATACTCTGTGTCGGCCCGTGTTTTAATATTATGACTTAATTTAAAGCATAATTTATGATTATAATAATGACCATTCATGTGTCTTACAATTTCTTTTTTAGCTGCTAATTGTACCAGCGAGCACTATTGACGTCTATACAACGGCCGTTGCTGCCTTGAATGCAGCGTGAATGCGGAAATTACAATTTTGATATTTTTGAATCAAAATAAAACGAATGTGCAATGTTTTTTAACGTTATAGCTGCTATTTATATTCAATTTTACGCAAGTGCTGTCACATAATGTCAAAGAGGGAGCGGGAATATTTACATTTTTCCAGTGAAAAAAAACGACTCGGCTCCAAACAATCGTCACGAGCCAAAGGTCAGCCAATCAGAGAAGCGGAAGTTTAACGTTGCGGTAATCCGGTTCAGACGTGACAAGTGCGGCCGACTGATCCAGAAAGTCAGTCCTAATTTTCTGTCCTTTAGGCTCTAAAAACTGGACTCTTTACTGGCTCATCACCGAGCTGGACGCGTGATTGTAATGCCAGGCTGGACTTATATGTGTTGCGACGAGAAGCTTTTGTATATCGGGAGAACTGTTCCTTTGTAAGCTAGTTTGGCTTGGTTTTGTACTGATGTTGTGCTCGGGGCTGGATGAGCAGCGAGTAGCCTGACGCGTCCTCGCCACAGGCCGGGACGAGCCTTTCAGCTGAGCCCGGAGGACCAAGACACCCCAATGGGAGCAAGGGAAGCCTCTCGAAGCGTCTGGTAAAAACCGGGTACTTGCACACAGTTAGCCTGCCTCAGACTGCCTCACCAATTCCTGTTGAAAGTGAGACCCAACCAGCCTTCACGGTGGAAACGAGAAGAAGAGCAAAGGTAATGTAGCTTCTTGCCGGTAAACTGATGCTACTGTCTGCTTTGTGTTTGTGGTTTACCATAGCAAGTATTTTTTTAAAAGCTTTCTTTTTTATCATTATGGTAAAATGGAAACATACACACAACAATAAATGTGTAGCAAACAATACTTAACGTATCTTAAAATGAAGCTCTATCATAAACTTTACCTAGAAAGCAGATTTTCCCCACAGAGATACGCGTTATCTGGGTCATATCTATTATAGGCCTCGATCTATAATACATAGGGCCTGTCTGTTACAGATAGGCCTTGCATGCATAAAAGCTAACGCGTGAAACCTGCTATGTGAACCTAAATATATGAGTGTTTGTGTATATATTTTACGTCCAGATGAATGCTGTGCGGGGGGGCACAGTCACCTGGCGTCCCCAGCCGTGGCAGGATGGGAATGGGGGAGGAGGAGAACCTCTGTCAGACAGCGACTCAGAGGAGGAGGACTTCCCTGATGACAGCACCACACCGTTGGGAGACTACATCACACACGGTGAGAAAGAAAAATGATGAGGCTAGTGTAATGGAAATATGTCCTTTAGTGAGTCTTCTGAAATAAATACGTCTTTTAAGGGTTTTATTCTTTGCAAAGGGTCAGACAGACAATACAGAGTGCAAACAGTATACAGAATGTAAGAGAGCGAGCCAGTGAAGAAACAGCTGACTTTATAATGTAAGGGTATTATGCAGCTATCTTTGGGAGGAAGGTAGAGACTGCCCTGAGATGAAGGCCTATCAAAAGTCAGACAAGAAAACTCTTGAATGAGCATCTTTCCCATTTGTAACTTCAGCTAGCTGCAACTTAATAAAATGATCAAAAAAGCACACTTTGAAAAATTGGTCTATAATAATGAAGCACGCAAGGTGAAACAGTAAACACAGCGAAATATCAAATTTCCATCACAGCTAGAGACGGTGTTGTTTGGTATTTGGAAACTATCCCTTGAAGAGTTTGTGTGACTCATTTAGTTTCCCAACCCGTTTCTCTCTCTCTCTCTCTTCCTTCTCCGTCTGCGCTTTCTCGTTCTTACTCATCGCTCCTTCTGTCCTCACCCTTCTCTCTGTTTCTCCTCCCCCTTTCTGCCATGTTGTAGGACTGAAGCAGCTCCTGGATGCTCAGCAGCTGTGTGATGTGACTCTTCTTGTTGAGGGAAAGAAGTTCATGTGTCACAGGTATGGCTGCCACATCCAGCGAAGAAGCTGAAACCCCCATTCAGGAAATCTTGTCGCTCAGAAATCAAGACGAGCATTTCAGCCAGAGCTGCAGCTAACAAATATATTTAACTATTCAGTTTATGGATGGCTTTTCAGTATTTCAGTCTTGTATTCTAATTTAAAAAAGCGTCCAATTTACAATTATATGAAATTGAGAATATTTTGAACTATAACCACCAAATATTTTATATTTGTACTTAGTAAATGATGTAAAGCATATAACAATCGCTGTTACACGTGATTTTCTTCTAGTTGAATAACCGATTAATTTAAGGATAATTACACCACCAGAATACAAAGCAAATGTGATTTGTGATGAAGTTGCCAAGATTCTTGTAGAAAGTTGTTTGCAGCCTGTGTTGGACATCAAAGAGGTGAAAGATGTCAGTCAGCTCTTCTTCTTTTAAGTGCAGCCAGAAACTTAGCACTGCTGTTTGACCTTGCGTATCCTCCACGTGAACAGTTATCGTCCATCCTTCTCTCCCCTCAGAGTCCTCTTAGCAGCCGTGAGCCCGTACTTTCGGGCCATGTTCACCAGCCCTCTGGTAGAGTCCCGCCTCACTGAGATCCGACTGGAGGAAGTGACGCCGTCTGTCATGGAGACTGTCATCCAGTTTGTGTACACCGGTGAGGCGGGGCTCTCTCTCTGGACACGGCTGAGGATCTGTTTGTGGCGGCCAACCGGCTTCAGGTCATGCCCCTTCAGGACCTGTGCTCCAGGTAAGTCTGCTGTAGAAAAGTGGAAGATAATCAAGTTTACATCCTTATTCATTGGACGTTACTATTCAGGTGCCTATATTTTTACTTTGACATTAGGTGTTAGTTAACAAACCAGCTTCCGGATTTGAAACTCTCTTTTCTCTTTTATATTCTCCCCCTGTCTGTTTTCTCCTCTTTCTTCCTCTCCACATGTTGTTTTTCTCCACACTTCTTCCTCCAGGTTTTTATTTGAGCACCTCTCAGTGGATAACTGCCTGGGGATGTACTCTCTCGCTCGCTCTCACCATGACCAGCTGCTGCTGCGTGCCTCCCTGCGGCTGGTAGCCCAGCACTTCCCGCGGGTGGCCCGGCAGAAGGACTTCCTCCTGCTAGACCACGGCACCTTAGGCAGCCTGCTGAGCTCTGACCGCCTGGGGGTGGACTCCGAAGCGGAGGTTTACGACGCGGCACGCCGCTGGGCAGAGCACCAGCCCTTGGATCGCTATGCCCACATGCCGGCGCTGCTTCACCACCTGCGTCCGGGGCTGCTGTCCCAGGAAGAGAGCCGAAGACTGAGCCAGGAGTTGGGGCCCGCTGCTGCTGGTGAGGGCCTTGGGGGGCCTCTGAGACCACGAGAGGGCATGTTTGAGAAAAAGATTGTCTGTGTGGACCTGACACCTCGGGAAGATGAGAATTTAGCAGCAAGAGACTACACGGTGGACTGCTTTGATCCTCGGACAGGAAAGTGGGAGAAGTTAGCGGCGCTGGGTTCGCTGGTCAGTCCCGGCTGTACGGCTGTAGGTGACCGGCTGTTTGTAGCAGGTGGGATTCTGCGGACAGGCTCTGTGTCTGCAGCCGTGCATGAATATGATGCAGTGTTGGACCGCTGGATAGAGCGGCCTTCGATGGTCCAGCCCCGGGCTATGCTAGGCCTGCTGGGCTGTGGAGAGTCACTCTATGCCTTGGGTGGTAGTAACCGCTCAGCCCTGCTGGACTCCAGTGAGACCCTGGAGCTGACGACACTTCAGTGGGCTCCGGGGCCTCGGTTACCGCTCCCTCTGCGCGCCTTCGCCTGCTCAGCGTTACGTGGACGGCTTTACCTTCTGGGCGGAACCACACTCGAACAGAACCGAGCTGTGGTCCACTCTGGGGTGCTTATTTATCACACCCTAACAGACTGCTGGACACGTGTGGCTCTGGACTCAGGCGCCACATGTCTCGCTGGAGGAGTAGCAGTGCGTGGAGGAGTCTGTGCCATTGGAGGATACATGAGGGATACCACCAAGTTCCTGGATGGAAACTACACCAATCTGGAGACTTTAGACGCCACTGGGCGTGTACTGTTTTTCAGAGAGGGCAGGGGGTCTGGAGTAGAGAGGGAGGTGACTGGGGAGGGGTGATGGTCACCGCGGAGCAGCGGGGGGGTGCAGGTGGCGGAAGCGACCGAGCCCCAAGCCCTGTGGTGTTTCCCGGGCTCCCGCGCCGGATTGCAGCCGGGGGAGTGGCCAGGTGGAAACGCAGGATTTATGTGCTGGGTGGGGAAAATGGCTCACGGTTTTATGACAGTGTGTACTGTTGGAAGCCCGGCTGGCGCAGCTGGGTCCAGAGACGTGAGAAACTCCCTGGGGACACTGGAGGCGTGAGCCAGTTTGGGTGTACCACTTTAAAGTTCCCTAAGAAACATATCCTCTCCAGACTGAGACTAGCCAAAGAAAACTGCAAGAAGGCCGCTGACTAGCTTGATAGAGACCAGGATGACTGAAGTTGAGGCAGCTGTTCACGTGACACAGAGATGAGCTTCAGGATGGGTTTGAATTCGCTCCTCCTCGACCTCATGAAATGTTGGTGTTGAGAGGAACACACAAGGAAGAGACCATTCACAGAATCTGAGTGCAGCCACAGAGTAGGTCTGTAAAGGACTGGACGCAGTGAGACCTTACGAAGCGGATTAGGGATAGTGAAATGTACAGGCAGGGAGCAAGTGGAGCCAGAAACAGGTTACAAGTCAGGCAACGTGCACCCGACTGTAACTTAATTTTGTCAGAACAGTCCTTTTGAGAGAGATAAGGGCCTTTTGTAATTGTTTTCTCTTCTCTAAGTATAATGTCATTTTTAGCTAATATTTTAAGGGTGTTTGGAAACCCTGTCAGTGCTGTGAATGTCTCAGCAGTGTTTTAGTGTAGACATAAGGATACTGGCACATGTCTGACCATGTCATGTTCCATTTAACTTGCCTGAACCTTGTTTCCTTTCTAATGTGGGCCTGTAAAGCCCTTTTGAAACTGCATTTAAGGGCTATAAGGATAAACTTGACTTGAGTGGAAGCATATCATAGTAAATATCTTTTTTCATAAAACCACTTGGATGTAGACATTTTTACTTGTACTATCAATTTTTTTTAACTAATAGTCAAAATAGAAAGAAAAATGAGTTTGCCCAATCTCTCGGGACTAGTCATCTCTCGATTAAACTCTTGCAAAGCCTTGTTTGGTCTCACTAAGCAGGCATTGACATCCCTCCAGCTGATCCCAAATATGGCGGCCCATGTGTTGAACACAGACCAGATAGTGTCTTTTCTCTTGATAGAAATTGTGCATATGTTCACTGTTCTTAAATGCTTTTATAATGGTCTTTCCTCAAAGAAGTGGGACATAGTGGAGATAATCTGCAGACAGGGCTGGATAATATGCAAAATAATTTAGAGGCGATAGCCAGAACACTATCTTCCATATTATTTCTATATGTGTGAAACTGGGGTGAGATCTGGTGACTGCAAAGACCGTAGCAGATTAGTCACATCATTTTATATACTCACCTCCAAACTATTCAGTGAGTCCTGGTGCACAGAAAAATCTACAATTCATGTTTCTCCACTGTGATACTCAGCTTTTTCCTTTCATTTGTCCCCCCGTCTGTATATGACTGTGTGCCTCGAGTACAGAACATCTATTGTCAAAGGGATTTGGTTGATGTTCATGTAGGGCTGGATGATGTGGCAAAAAATGTTATCACGATAAAAGGTTTCATATTTTACAATATGGATAATTATCATGGAGTGTCAAATTGTTATTTCTTTCGGGTTTGAAGGCTGATTTTTGCTCCTGAGTGAAAGTTGAAGAAACCTGATGGTTAATTGTGGTTTAAACTTTCTTTATGGTCAACACTTTATGCCAAACAGTGGATCATTTAAAATTAAGTAAAAGCTTTTTTCAGTCCTTTTTCCTCAACAAAACATAATAATAAACAGCTTAATACAAGAATTAAGTTCTGTTGATTCAAGTGAATAAAATCAAACAATTAGTGAATATTTACTAAACATTTGTTATATTGTTATTGGGGAAGAAAATATCGCAATAATTTTTGTTATATTGTTCAGCCCTATGTTCATGACAGTGTGATAGAAGGAAAAACATTTTTTGTCTAAATACTTTTAAGAATTCAGACAAAAGCTACATGTTTGTAAAGAATGACCCACAGTATCCTTGTGTCCACACTGCCACTCTGTCTCCAACACCTTTCCTCCTAACCCTTCAAGCCAGCAGTTGTCTTTACTTGTGAATGTGTTTGACATGGAGGTTATGGATTATCTGAACACATTAACACTGCACCTAATTTATTGAAATGTATTTGAAAGTTTTTTTTTTTGTTGTTGTTGTTTTGAAATGGTTAACTTTTGCTCTGACTGCTGTGACCGGGGCTTCCTGTAGGATGGCAGTACAAGCTTACACGGCTGTGAGCAGATGTGTTTCGATCTGAAAGTAACTGCAGGTTTAAAAGTAAATTCTTAAATTCTGATTTTGTGAAAGGTCAGAAAGTTTGCCCAAAAATGTTAAGCACATTGTTTTGCTGTAAGCCACTGTGTTTTGTGTTTTGTTTTTTTTGTTCCTTCTATTTTTGATCAAATCCAGATCTTTCTGCTGGAGATATGTGTGCACATCAAAAACACTGCCAGCTGTGTCTGAAAAAGACACAGTACTACCAGGAAATATAAACAGGGATCATAATGTGTTTAAGACTCCCAGCATCACAGAATCTGGAGTTAATCATTTTTGCCATTATGGAGGCACTCTAATTCATGTAACCGAAGGCGTGATGTCAAATATGAAGCTACAATTAATGGGTTTCAAATGATAAAACTCAGCAGGGAACTCTTTTTGGAGTCGGCGCTTGCTGCTCTCTGTCTTAACAATCCAAGTTTTGTACATTACTGCAGGCCAGATATTAAGTTTAGGATGTAACTTTTAGATTGGCGATCCAGATTTATACAGTTTTGAAACTGTAAATACATTATCAGCCTCAAACTGGAAATTAAGATATAGCTGTGCTTCTGTAATGGCAAAATTGTTTTACCCTTCCTACTGAGATAAGGCGTTAGTGTCGCTCTGTGCAGGATCCAAGACCTCACATTAGGCTGTAGACAGGTTTGTCTCAGAACTCAGCTTTCCGCTGAATCAACCAACCAATAGACTTGAAAGTACATTTCATCATTTTCAGTCAAACCGCCCTCCCTTGTTGATTTTTCCAAAGTGTTACCATGGCTCCGTCTCAGTTCTCCCTTGAGAACAGAATAGTGGAACTTCCCCAGTTTCCCAGCTACAGTATAGCGGCTGATGTTTTAACACCACAGCCGAGTAATTTCTAGCGAGCAGAAGAAGTCCTCGGTGACACAGCTGCCAGTTCACAGCTTGATTATCACATCCTGATCTCTAATCTAGACATGGATGCATAATACATTGCATACTTTTAGTCCCCTAAATGCAATAAACACATAAAATCAATTACAATTTTCATCACCCAATGCCCGATAAGAAGATTCTTAATAGTGGTGTATTGATCTGTCATCACATGTGCTCTTTCCTGCCGTTGTCTTTTCCTGTGCCATGAGCAGACTCCGTAGGGAGGAGTCAGGCTTAGATGAGGGGGCCGGGGCTCTGTGATTGTCCTGGGGCTCAGTTTATGAATAGTAAGGATAGGTGAGCTGATCATGTAAGATGTCACACCTGTTGAATATCACATGAACTGTGTGTGTCTGACCAAAATAATAAGCAAGAATCCTTAATCAGTAAGGTTTTTGAGCTTTATTTCGTTCGTATGCTCAAACACAACAAATGTAGTTTGATATCTTTTTGTTGGTAATTTTAGTTTGTTAAGAGATGTGAGCTTCAGTTCTTGTTTCATTTCAAATAACATGCTCTGAACTATTTTCACCTTGAGCTGATTTTCTTTTCCTCGTGTGCTTACGTGTATGACATGTGAAAAGTGATTGTGTACGCATGCATGTTTTCTATGCCGAGGCGTAAATCTGTTCTACACACAAGCTCTTTGCACTCATCCACGCACACGTACTGTGTGTCCTGTCAGAGGAGTGGAGCTGCCCCCCATTTGTATAATCTAATGAGTTTGTGAACTGAAAGGCAAATGGATGTTTTGATGAAAGCAGTGCTCTCAAATGATTAAAGGACTATTTGCTTACATGATTCTTTTACTGGTGACTTTTTCACAACGGCAAGAACTTTTGATGAAGCACTTTGGCTTTTTCTGCATGAAAAATTTTGAAAACTCAGTGGAACTACTTGAGTGAACAGTTTGGCGTTAATAATTACTCTAATAATTAATAAACTCCTGAATCTACCCATTTTCCCAGCTGGCCAAAGTTCTCACTCAGACTGACCATTGCTAATTTACTTCCCATTGGGTCTTTTGACATGTACAGTATTTCACTTCTTGTAGCTATTTGGTCATATTGATTTTTTTTTTGGCACCAAGCTTTATTAGAAGCACCACTGCAGATAAATCAAAGGCAGGTTGCCTGATATAGGAAGATCAGTTAAGTGCAGTTAGGTATAAGTAGAGCAATGGAGATTTTCTCATCAGACAAAGTGACCATCAACAACCCAGCAGACGTCACCATCATTGTTGGATACTTCATCATGGTTATTGGTGTCGGCATTTGGGTGAGTTCACTTGTGTTGGTGTTAAACAGCGTCTAATTATCAGGAGAATATAATGACAAAATGTATATCACCATATAGTATTTATGTCACATATATATTTCTAAGGAGATGCAGGTAAAATTGTGTGTGGTTTGTGAAAATAACAGAATTTTCCTGTGTATTTAGGCCATGTTTCGGACCAATCGTGGGACAGTTGGAGGATATTTCCTGGCAGGGCGCACCATGACCTGGTGGCCGGTGAGTTTAGTGTAGAGCTACGTCAATATAGATATATAGGTCGTTTGTACCAGTGTATATGCTTTTCAGTAATAAGAACGTGGTACAGAAATGCCAGATATGTTTGAGGTTGTTTCATAATTTATCCACCAGAGGGTGCTGACAAGTTAATTATTACTCTAAAATGCTCTGCTCAGTACATGTGTTTAAAAATGCATTTAGAAAATGTAAAAAAACGTATGTATAAATCTTTTTTTTTTTTCAACTCTCAAATTGGTGTCCATCTAAACATTCCATTAGGCTTTGTTTGAGTGAAAACAGTTCGCTTGAACTTTCAGGCGGCGGGAATATTTTAAGGTTCATCACTTTTTAGGGAAGGAAGGATGTTGAGGCAAACATGATTTAAAAACTTTCTATTTAAATATGCTTCACTATGCACTCATATCTGTTTTGTGCATTTCTGGTCACAGTCTTAATTCTGCATGATGTTACTTGCATATGATTTGTTCTTTTTTCATTCAGGTTGGGGCCTCTCTGTTTGCCAGCAACATTGGTAGCGGCCACTTTGTGGGCTTGGCAGGCACTGGGGCAGCTAGTGGCATCGCTGTGGGGGGGTTTGAGTGGAACGTAAGTCACATTATATACTCACACCCTGCACAACTACAGTTTAAGTGAGCATGCGCAAATCCTGTTCATTTTAAAACACTGAATTGATGCATAAAACCACCTGAATCTACTGACATCTACGGTGTCCCGTGGTAGAGCGCTCTCACAGTGGACTGGAAGATGGCATGTCATATTAACATGCCATACGTTACTGAGTGTTGTTTATCTAATGTGTCAGGCTCTGTTCATCGTGCTGCTGCTGGGCTGGTTATTTGTACCGGTCTACCTCACCGCAGGGGTAAGTAGTTCAGGCTTCAGGCTTATCATTCATCCATTCACTGATGCAATGACGTCTTTAATTTCCCATGTTTATGCTCATTTTGTGAAATGTGCTGTGTTAGGTGATCACGATGCCCCAGTACCTGAAGAAGAGGTTCGGAGGGACCAGGATCAGCCTCTATCTCTCCGTTATCTCTCTGTTCCTCTACATTTTCACCAAGATCTCAGTGAGTCATCCTTTCGGAGAGCCCACAGTCAGAAAAACATACAGTACACTCCCACCTTCTCTCCGTCTCTCTCCAGGTGGATATGTTTTCAGGAGCTGTGTTCATCCAGCAGGCATTAGGGTGGAACATCTATGTGGCCGTCATCACCCTTCTGTTAATAACAGCCTTGTACACTGTTACAGGTATGCATGTGTATGTATGAACTGAACCTGGTCCAAATTATCTATTAAGATTCTTTTTTTTTAAGGGGCACACCACAATTTTTACACGTGATGATCAGTTTACTCGTCATGATGGCAGTAGTCCTCACTACAAGTAAACTGATTTGTTTCAGCCTGTGAAAACAGGTGTAAAACGTCTTCTGTGAATTTAGAGGGCGCACTCTGAAGTTTAAAATAACCCTGACGATGTCATAGTGATGGTGAATTATTGTATTTGTTGCATTGTAGGAAATACAGGAATGTAGTGTTTTAGAGCTTGAGCCTTGTTAAGGACTAAAAAATCAGGATATCTCAGCCTCTTCTGCTTCAGTTTTGACCATTCTTTTTCAGACCTGTCTCTTGGAAGTCCCCTAACTCTGTCAAGGTGCAATTTGAAATCACTGAAGTAGCCCTTTAAATGTCAAGGTTTCTGTTAGTGTGTGTAATTTAAGAAGTGTGAGTGTGTGTGTGTGTTACCAGGTGGCCTGGCTGCTCTGATGTACACTGACACAGTTCAGACTGTTGTCATCATTGTCGGGGCCTTCGTCCTCACCGGCTTCTGTAAGTGCAAATTGAACAGCATCAGATTCAATCCAATCCAATAGATACTTTCATTTACACTAGACACGGTTCATGTTTGTAGCTTTGGTCTGTCCCTCGTGGCCTGTGACTCTATCTTTCCACAGCAGCTTCAAAACAGGAAAGGGATTAACTAGGTTTGGTAATCATTCCTTTCAGCAGAGGACAGTATGCTGCCACTACAAAGTCACAAAACTCTCCACTTTCCAGTTGATACAACCACCCTCTGCAACCTTATTGATTTCTTTAAAAGATCAATATGCAGTATATCTGTCTAATCCTGGTGTAGATTACAGACAAAGTCAAAGAAGGAGGCAGACTATTTAAAAGTGGGAGAGAAACCAATGGAGGATGAAAAACTTAGGAAAAACAGCCACCTCCCTATGTGAATTGGTGATGCGTTGAGAAGACAGTGCTGATTCAGCAGCTGACTCATATCTTCAGTTAGGAAGATAGTCAGTCAACAAAGTGCGGGACTATTAAGCTGAGTAAGAGAGAGCAAATACAATGTGCTTATTAATATTCATTTTTACATAAAATGCATACCATACCATGCTGCTACCAGAATGTTGCATGGCTGTTGCATGCTTGAGTGTGAAATTACGCTAGAAAGACACCACTAGGTTCAGGAAGAACTATGCCTTTCTGTAAGGTGTCTGAATTGACCCTTTAAACCACAAAGAACTCTTTCTCCTTTTCACTTCTAGCTTTTGTTGAAGTAGGAGGCTACGGCGCTCTGCTGGACCAGTACAGATCTGCCACGCCAAGTAATTTCTCTTCCATGGATCCCCAGCGCTACAACATCTCCCCTCAGTGCTACACCCCCAGACAGGATGCCTTCAGCCTGCTGAGGAACCCAACCACAGGAGACCTGCCCTGGCCTGGAGTGGTGTTTGGGATTGCTATAGTGGGAGGGTGGTACTGGTGTACAGACCAGGTAAATATCCGGCTCAGTCTAACAACAGTTGACCAGTTACTTAATTGGTCAAAATTAAGTTAAGACCAGAATTGTACTTTTATAAAATCTTACAATATCATATAAAATTATTATGCCATAGACACAATGAAAATAGAAAAACAGCAGCTAGAGCTAATTTGGCTCCTTTTTTCTGTTTCCTGTGTTTGAAAAATCTATTTTGATGCTCCAACATCTTAGTACTTGAATTTATTATTACCGCACAAATAATGCAGCAGTTAAACCTAACCATAATGGAGAAAGACGTAACACCACCAGACAAATAGTCCTGCTAAAAGGTTACTAGCCTAGCTTAGCAGAGTAGCAGTAACTGCTGCCTCTGACTCTAATGAAGGTAACGTGATTTGATGTGGTTAAGCTACCTTTGCACCGACCATTTAATTAAAGGCTACTTTAATGAACTAGCTCATTAGTTCAAATGGACAAGAATGCTAAAGAAGAAACAAGAACACATTTAGTTTGTGAGTACTTTCCCCCTGCACCTTTTAGATTGTCCAAGTGCAGTATTGAAATGTTTTTTAACCTAAAGGTAGTGACAAAATAATGGTTTTACAATGTCAATTTCTGTTTCACAGTTTATCCAAAAAGCCTTCAAACCCTTGTTTCTCACTTTCACCCTTTCTGTAGATACTGCCCTCTGCCTTTGCAGGGCATTATGGTTGACTCACTAGAGCTACTGCAAGTCACTTAACTGTTATTCAGTTCAGTTAAAAATAAAGCCTTACTTAAGTCCAGCTGACATAAACCGGATGATCTGGTGCAACTGTGCCTATCTTTAAGGAGCTGGAATGATCAGGAAGTCTTAGGGAAAGGACTCGAGCTGTATTTGCAATACTAAGAAAACTGTAATTATTAACAACCAGTATGTTTCTGCATGTGGCCTTTATCACAGGCATATACAACGTAAGTAAGGAAACTAGAAAAACAAAACACCAGTATGTCAGCAGAATGACAGCAGGCAAGAGCCATTTGATTTTAACCACATACTTGATCTTTCCTCTGATTGTGCAGTTATGTGAATACTCATCCAAATAATATGCAGTTTGGTATGCTGGAATGCTATTTTACTGACTGCTGACTGATCACCTTTTTTATTCTATACATTATAACATGTTCACTATACTTGCATCTGACTCTAATGAAAGCTACAAAACACAATTACCAAACCGACTTCTCTTCACTGAAAAAACTGATGGAACTTTTTGCTGCTTACTCACAAACTGAACCCAAATTCTGTAAACCTAAACTCGATTTCCTGCCCTGCTCTTGGGAAATATTTCTCACATGATGTGTGCAAACACAAAATAATCTAGCCTGCCTTGTTTTCTTCTCTAGGTGATAGTCCAGCGCTGCTTGGCAGCTAGCAGTCTGACCCATGTGAAGGCTGGCTGCATCATGTGTGGCTACCTCAAACTGCTGCCAATGTTCCTCATGGTGTTCCCCGGTATGATCAGCAGAGTCCTCTACCCAGGTCTGTGGCTTATACATATCCTGTCAAATCCCATTTGACATAAAAAAAAAGAAACAATAGAGAGTACAATATAATACCTTTGCAGTAGATACCATATTGGTAAATGGGTTTTCAGAGGTGTGATGACATGTATAAAGCCCATGGTTGTACATTTATTAAGAAATGTCTGACATACATAAAAAAAATCTGTATATTTACAGTGTAGTGTGTGTGTATGTGTGTTTGTTTCCATCCACCTGTAGATGAGGTGGGCTGTGTTGTCCCTGAGGAGTGTAAGAGGGTGTGTGGGACTGAGGTGGGCTGCTCCAACATTGCTTACCCTAAACTGGTGGTGTCAGTCATGCCGAACGGTGAGGACACATAACAAAGACTTCCTTTAAAAAAGAAGAGTAGGAGACCTTTTACCCTACATTTCTCATCCCTTCTCAACCTTCTACGTTCTCCACCTTTTTGGCAACCTTCCTCTGATCTTCTCGCTGACCCACCCGCCTTCTTGCCATTTCTCTGTGCAGGTTTGCGAGGTCTGATGCTGGCTGTGATGTTGGCTGCTCTCATGTCCTCTTTGGCCTCCATTTTTAACAGTAGCAGCACTCTGTTCACCATGGACATCTGGACTCGAATCAGACCACAGGCCACCGAGCGCGAGCTTATTATCGTGGGCAGGTAAATAGACCAGTGTTGTAGTAAAGAAATGCTTCCTCTAACTACCTTTTTAAAATCTAGGCATCTAAATCCACTGCATTTCCCCAGCTCTGAAGTCTTTTCATCATGCAATGGTAAAAGCATCACCGACCTCACATATCTACTTCTAATTTTTCCTCTCCTCACTAGAGTCTGGGTTTTGTGCATCGTAGCCGTCAGCATCTGTTGGATCCCAGTGGTCCAGGCGGCTCAGAGCGGTCAGCTGTTTGATTACATCCAGTCAGTCTCAAGCTATCTGGCTCCGCCTATCGCCTCAGTCTTCTTCCTGGCTGTGTTTGTTAAGAGGGTCAATGAAACGGTGAGATGACATGCAGTCATGACAACATATTATCATGTTAAATCGTATATTAACGTTGGTGAAACACCAGGTGAAATCATATCAGCATCTGCCTTCACCCCCAGGGTGCGTTCTGGGGCCTGGTAGGCGGCCTGGTGATGGGTCTGTGTCGGATGTTGCCCGAGTTCTGGTTTGGTACTGGCAGCTGTATTTTTCCCTCTCACTGCCCTTTCTTGGTGTGTGGGATCCATTACCTCCACTTTGCAATCATACTCTTCTTCTGTACGTCAGTGCTGGTGCTGGCGGTCAGTTACTGCACCCAGCCCATAGACGATCGACATGTAAGTGACTTCTTACTTACTGTACTCACAGATGCACTGATTCACTGAGGCCCCACCGGTCGTATTTCAGTGTATTAAGTTCTAGTAACTTGTGCTTGGTCATTTAATAAAGCAGAAAATACTGTCTATTATTTCTGATTGTCATTAGTCTATTAAAGATATTTAGTGGTTCAGCAAATTGCCTCCTTTTCTACTCCCATATCTTATCGTTCTGTTGCTTCAGCTGTGATAAGATGTGATAGTCATTGTTGTCATTGTGCAGGTAATTGTTTTAATCAATCAGTGTTAAGTCACAGCTTTAAATCCATCATGGATTACATGGCATTTACTTATCAGACACCACACACACACCACTAAGACCTAAGTCCGTGTCGTGTTTCAGTCGTGTTAAGACAAAGACAAAACCTTTTTTATTAAGGGTCCATGACATGAAAACATTGAGAACCCTGATCTGCAGATGAAGCAGAATTTAAGAGAACAGCTAGAGAGGGTGTCTGTTTCTGTGTCTTATGAATTTGAGCTCTTTTTTTCCCCCTTTCAGCTCCATCGGCTGGTGTTCAGCCTGCGTCATTCCAAAGACGAGAGGGAGGATTTGGACTGGGAGCTCGAGGAGAAAGGGAGAAAAGCCCGCAGAGAGGCTAGGGAGAGGAGGAGGGAGAAGAACAGCAGTGGTGCAGGTAAGAAAGAAAGGAAGGAAGGAGCAGCCACAAAGAGACAAATGAAACGAACATACAGTATACTCACAGAAAGTACTAACTCCTTCCTCTTCCTCTCAGTGGCTGAAGAGGAAGAAAAGTCTGGGATATGTCACCTGGTTGGTCGGTTCTGTGGGTCGGGCAGCGGCTCCCAGAGCCACGAGATAGACGTGCCTGAGGCACCGGAAAAGCTGCCTGACATCAGCGAGGACCCGGTGTGGAAGTACACTGTGGACGCTAATGCTCTCGTTATGATGGCTGTAGCAGTTTTTGCGTGGGGTTACTATGCTTAACAGTCATTAATGCTAGTTGAAAGTGGGTGTTAAAATGTGAATTTGTATCTTGATGTGACTGGATTTAATCACTTTGTTAGGACAATATACAAACAGCGTTGCCATCTGTTGGCAAATACTTGTCAGTGCACTGCAAATCAGAGATGTTTTTGCAATTGAAAAAGGTTCAAAATAGGCAGCCATGCAACTATACCTACCAACAGTCTCACTTCCCTGTACAGCGTAACAGGCTGTGATCCTTCACTGCATTGCTCCAGTTTTAAAGAACATGTGTAATGCAGTCTAAAAATGTTTTCATCAGGTTAGAGGGCCATTACTGTATACAGTTACATGTTGATTCAATCACAAGTCAATCTGCGCCTGTTTGCAGCGCTGAAATAAAAGGTGTGAGGGGAAAAAAAACGTATTATTTGGGACCCAGGTAAAATGTAAACTCAATAAAGCCTCAAATCCCACTAAGTCATGGTGTCAAAGTTCTTCTTCTCAAACTCTGGCTCAAGACATCGATGAAAAGGGTGAAATTGAGTCATATTACAGCACCCACCTACACACTGTAGATTGTACATTAAACACCAATTAATATTCAATTCATGTTGTCCAGCCTGCATTTCTAGTTCTCCTGGGTCAATGCACTAATTTGTATTCACTGTGATTGGTCATTTAAGCAGGCAGAAGATCCTGTGTATCATTTGATTGTCAGTCAAGTAAAGATATTTAGGTGATTAAAACTGTTAAAAACATCAGGCCGTCATGTTTCCTGTTAGTTCAGCTCTGATAAGATGTGATAGGCATTGTTGTCACTGTACAGCCAAATGATTATTTAGTCAATAGTGTTTTTAAGCCATCATGGGTTGCAGGCCTGGTCTGTACTTATCAGACACCACACAAACCAGGTAGTGATTCAGATTTCCAGTTTTAATCACTTCTGTTTTTTTTTTATTTAAGCAGATATTTCCCAATAGCATTGTACATGTCTGGAACCTACAGAGTCCTCCCATGACAACCGAACCATCTTCCCACCTTCATGCAGAGTTTCAGCATCATTCATCACATGAATCAGTTCTTTAATGTCCAGTCTGTCAGCTTGCAGGGGTGGGGGAGTGTAACAGCAAGAAAGGGGTGGGGGGGGGGTTCCAAGAATGAAGACTCAGAGCTGTCACCAGGCACTGTTCATCTTACACTCCCACACAAAGAGTTATGGGTGGATCCAGTAGAGCTGGATGGAGTCTATCGAGCATCTGAAATCTAGCCACTTACAGGGTCCTGTGCAACTCCCAATACTCTTGATCATCTGTGAGGTATCTGACGCCTCAATCTCCTGCAGGGCGGGTAAGAGGTAGGGGGCCTTTAAGGCTGGAAGCTGGTGTAGAGTGTGTCTGCGGTAGTTGGTTTCACCCGCTTCAAAGCATGAATGACGGCTTTGGCAAACACTGCCCTCTGCCGAATCGGAGGACGGAAGGGAGGAAGAAGGGAACAGAGCTGGGGGTTCAAACAAAGATGGTGTATTTAAAAAAAAAAAAAAAAAAACATCTTTGCAGGCTGAGTAGGGTGACAGACTGTTACAGGGAGAACACAGTCCTCAAGAATAAAAGCAAATACAACAGCAAACATTCTGACACACACACACACCCCAATAAAACAAAAACAAAATGGCAAACAAGCAATCAAACCATACAAAGTGACATCAGGCCTTTCCAAAGTGACATCAAGTTTCTCTTTTTTATCCCATTCAATCTCACTGGTCTTAATCAATTAAGTCCATTTCCCATTATTCTCTGTAAACCAGAAAGTACTCGTTGGCTCCTCTTTATGGCTGGTCAGCAAGGTTAGGGTCCACTCTGAAACAATGACAAGAACAGGTCTCCGGGGCCAGTGAGACTGGCTAGTATGGTGAGACTGTGCCTGTCATTAACCAATGGTATGGCTGTTTCAAAATTAACATCAGTGACACAGGCAATGATTTCAGCAGCATTGTCAGGGGACTAATTAACATAGTACAACATTACAGCACATTCAGAGAAATAGCAACGCATGGCCTAGGACAGGTACAAATGGCAATATTGTACAACGGAAAATCAAGTTTGCTTTATACAATCACATTTCTATAGCAACGCTGAACATTCCACCACTGAAAACTTTTACATCTGTTGGACTCGGTACAGCTCATTCCTTGAAGCACCATTGTACAGCTAACATGGGAGTTTGTGATACAACACAGATCTTAGAACAAGCATTGGGGACAGTAAGCAGGCTCTAGGGCATTACATTTCTATGCGTCACTTTATGAATGCTAATCTCAATCAAATACACTGCAAAGTTTTCACACGAATTACCTAACAGCCATGTACGGAGTTAGACAGAAACCCAGGTGAGTAAGAGGCAGAACGAGAGCTGACTGACAGCAGCAGGAGAGGACCCCAACCATGGTATGCAAACTTTTTTTTTTTTTTAAAAGGTGCCACTCTGGAGCACAGTGGGTGGAGAGAGAGGGATTATGGAGGGCTTGAAAAAAAACAAAACAAAAAAAAAGGCAAGGAGAGTGACACACCTCTCTTCCTTCTTTACCTCTCAACCTCCATCCACTGAGGACAAGTACGAGATGGGAGTGCTGGAGCAAAGAAAAACAAAAACAGTCCTGGAGTGTCGATTCCTCCTTGTACTCCTCATTTCTTCTGTTCATCCTCTGAACAGCGATGAGAGGGAGAACGAAGGAGGTAAGCAGGAGGAGATGAGAGTTTGTGTGAGGTGTACTCTTCCTCTCTACCTGGCCTCCTCCCTCCTGTCCTCCCTCTTGGTGCGAATGGGCTGAGAGCCATCAGCAGGCTGCTGGACCCAATTGTTATCATGGAGCCCAACACGGCAGCCTGGTGTGTCCTTGTCTGTACGCCGGCAGCACATCCAGTAGGAACGTCCATAAGGCAGGTCGTGGTGGTAAGGTTTGGGGTGCCAACGGCACAGGGAAACGTCCCCGCGTTCATATTGCCGCTTACACTGCTTGCAGGGGTCATCCCTGTAGAGAGGGTCTTGATTCCAGCGCGAATCCACTGCCCGCACCCCATATGTCTCGATCAGCACCTTGAAGTAGTGGCAGGTGCACTTGAGGGCTGCCAGCGAGCGTGTCGGCAGGTAGCTGAAGATGTTGACCATGATGTGGTCGGGCAGCAGCAGCATGTACTGGCGCGGTTCAAGTAGGCGCTGAATCTGAAAGCGGATCTCCAGGAAGTCATGGGACACGTGGCGGTAGAGGCGACACAGCGAGGGGTCTGAACATTCCTCCCCAATGCTGGGAGAATCTGGTCGAGGCGCCCGCTCTCCTGAGCCGACTCCCGTCCCTGCGCCAGGGCCGTTGTTGTTGGCACAGTCCAAAGAGCACATTCCTGACCCACTGCCAGTACCTGGTCCTTTGACATCCTCCTCTGGGCCCCGTGGGGGCTGAAGGAAGAAGAGCTGACCAGGAGGGGGATCATCTGATGAAGGGTCAGTGGAGCTGGCTACACCTCCCCCGCCACCACTAGGCATAGCGAAACACACCGTCTCCTCCTGCACATTCTCTGTACTGTCCTTGCCATAAAACACACATTGGTCCACAGCACCCGTCACCACCACCTCCACATGGAAGCCAGTCACTCGCTCCCTACCCATACCTTTCTTCTCCCCGGAGGAAAGCTCCTGGGTTGGATCTGGGCTGCCACAGGCCTGCCTGTCAGGGTGATGGAGTTCTCCATCTTGTTTGGGGGCAGCAGCTGTGGCAGCAAGCAGCAGACTACTTGGGTCTCTAGATGAGGGACTGACAAGCTGGTAGAGGTCACAGGTGATTTTCTCTTTGGCCCTGGCTGCTGCCTGGTTACCTCCACCACCACAGCTCATAAACATACAGCGGGACCTGCCAGCGGGCTCCAACTGAGATCGCGGGTCCAGATTTGACACTCTAAAAGCTATCCTAACCTCACCGTGACTCCGGCTCGGGGGTGGTGGAGGGGTAACAACGCCGGACTCTCCTGCTTTCTTACTCTCCCTTTCTCTGTCGGGATTAGAAGAGTCTGTTGCTGGAACAGCGTCCAGATGGAGCCGATTCTCCAGGTTCTGAGACTCAAAGTGTGCGATCGCCTGAGCTACCCTGAATGACTCCTGCTGCTCCTCCAGCTCCTGGTCTGTCTGGATGGGGGATGATGAGTCCTGGGCCTCTTTGGAGGACTGGCCATTTGAACTGTCTGACACAAACACCACAGGAGTGGGGTCTGACACTGTGCTCCGGAGTAGAGTGTGCTGGTGGGGGGTAAGGCCCTGACTGTGAGTGGGAGTAGGGAGCTGGTGGTGTTGGTTCCCATGAGCAGCCACAATTCCCTGGAGGGCCATGGCGGTCCTCTGCTCAACCAAGGCAACCATCTCTGCCACCGACAGCAAGTCGGTCTCATTTGCCCCTCCTAAAAGTGACTCATCAGGGCTAGGAGGCGCAAGGGGAGAGTCATGGCTGAGGTGCGGATCTGAGGCTTGGGAGCGAGTTGGAGGGTCATAGGATGAGCATCGTCTTCGTCTTTTGGCTTTACTGCAGTCAGTTGCCCAGTTACCTTTAACCTGTGGAGAAGGAAAATTATTTCTATTTAGCTGAAAAGTAACCAAATTGTACTTAATATGCTGCTGCAACTTCTGTTTCACCTCCATACCTTCATGGCGCTGGGTCTGGGCTGGCCTGCTCCACTGAACTGGTGTGCAACAAAGAAGGCTATCTTCTCCTTGGTGTTGCCTGGTTTAATCACATACCAGGTGTCAAACAGCACCCGTCCATCTTCCATCTGGGAGCCGGAAGAGGGTGGCGAGGGAGGGGCTGAAGAGGGAAGAGGGCCCTGGCTCTGCGTCAGGGAGCTGGAAACAGGCTCAGGTTCTGGTGGAGTGTTCTCTGAGCCCACATCGTCCGCCTCTCCATTCTCTTCCTGCACCCCGACTATCATCCCCCCATCCTCACTTCCGTCCACAGTCCTTCTGGCATCTGGAGAGGGCTCAGCCTTGCAGAGGGAGGAGGACCCTGCCCCACCGCCGCCTCCACCGCTGCCCCCTGAGCCTGGGCTCCTTGCTTTGTTCTGGGAGTAGGTGCCAAAGGGGCGTGGGCACCACAGACGGATGTGGGAGAACGTGTCTCGGTCCATCAGGATGAGGACCACCGGGGCATACCGGCATCTATGCTGGCCAGCAAACACCTACAGCCAGAGCTCTCATTGTCAGCTCCCTGTCCCAGTGCCAACCTGATGGGCACTGTCTGTCACCGAGGTCACCAGCAACACTGGGCATACAACCTGCATCAACAGGAAAGGGAGAGCGGAGTACAGGCAGGGAGGGGGGAATGAGAGAAAAGAGAAAAACAAAGTCAGTGTAGCTCAGTTACTGAAAACAGAGTTCATATCTCTACAGCAACAATGCTGGTCAGTCCCATTTCAGATAATCAATGACCATTTGAGGCTGTATTGAATAGATGCCTTGAGGTACAATTCAGACAGGTTTACAGAGTGCACCAGCAGGCCATCCACTTGACTGGAGAGAACAGAACTATCATCATACTACTCACTGAACTAATCACAAATTGTCTGCCTCCTACTTTGGACAAACTCAATTAGAAATTACATTTGCTACTTTGTACTAAGATCATTTCCCCTGCTTTGGAGCCTCTAAATCAAATTAAAGAGATTCCATTTCAGGTTTGGTGTCTGCGGCCTGCAGATGAAAGGGATGAAAGATGGAACACAAAAGCTCCAAATGGGCTCTCCTCTCTATCCTTCTGCTCCTCTCCTGCATCTCAGTGCTTCAAAGAGGACTTGCTTAATAGGAGGCAACACAGGGAGGAGCATGCAGGGCATATGCTGGACCTATTTTTAGCAACAACAGGCGGAGAGGTGGGGTAGTAGTGAAACTGCTGTGCCTATGCTACAGGCTGGGGAAGCCTTTCGTCCAGCCAGCATGCTTTGCTTCTGCAGCTATGCCAGCTGTAGGGGCTGCCAGGAACGTGCCGGCATGCTTAAGGAAAGGAGCGAGCGGCAATGGAGCAACATGTTTGGCTCACTGCTAAGATTAAGGCCTCCTCTGCATCAGCAGCTTCAACCTACAGTTACTCCTCATCTGGCAATTCTGAGCTGCGTCCTTTAAGGTTACTCTTATACCTTTATACCCTATACTTTACCTAGGGCCCTATAATTTCTGCGATGTGGAAAACATGGATGTAATTGCAGAATTTGATCATAAAAATGGAATCAACTGTAAAACGTGGAATATCATGGAATCTGCCAAAATGTGGATGCATTTTTATAAAAATCACCTTCCCCAGTATTATATATTTTCACAGCACTTAAGCCAAAAAACCCAACTGTACTGTTATATTTCATTTACAGGCTCAGCACCTCCTGTGAGCACACACGGCATCATATCAAAGACAGTCTAAACACTAGCAAGAGTTCATCACTTCAGCAAACTCTCAAAAGTGCAACCACATCGAGAGATGCAAGACGCAAGCTTGTTGTAGATTTCGTGGCTGTGTGGGCAGAACGATTTTACGTTAGAAAAAATTAAAAAGCTTCAAGCTTTGTGAACAAGGACGAGTAGCCTCTGTCAGACCCACTTATTACTGTGTGTTTGAGCAGCTTATGGAGTCTGTCCTGTATTAAACCCGTGTGAAGAAATGAAGAAGTAAACTGTTTTAGGACAATTCACAAGACATGTATTGCAATAATGCATTCATTGTGATTTGTCCCCATAAATTATTGCAGATACATTTGCATATTCCTATGATACATCAAATCCATTGAAACTGATTACATTTTTAATATTTTCTTATTGAATGTGTTGAACTGTTATTCATCCAACACATAATTACACACTTTTTCTGATGACAAAATGTGCTTATATTGTACAGAATTCAGAAAAATTACAACATAAAAAAACCCAGGAATAGTATTAACTTTAAATTAACTCTAAAACTGCAACACGCAAAGACCATTTCTTTGCCATCATTATAGTTCTACCGGTTAAGACAAAAGCCCAAAAGACACATCACAAATACTAAAATGGTATAGCTGTTTGAATAAAGTGAGATCCTTAAAAATATCCTTGCTCACCAGCTAATATCCAACATCCCGATAATAGTGTTGTAGTACTCAAGACCAGTCTTTTTGATGGTCTTGGTCTCGTCTCTGACACGACCACCTTTGTACTCGGCCTTGTCTCTGGATTTTATTTCAAGACCATAACTTTGGGAATATCAATAAATTGCTTTTGCATTATCTGATTTGTTAACATCGTAGCTTTGACTGGAAGTAAAACTTATTGCTTCAAATTCAACCCTAAAACGTGTTTTCGTTTTAAAACTGAGACCGTTTGCTACGTTTACACCTCCTGTCCAGACTAAAACGGTGAAAAAGAATGAGTTTGAAAACTCTGCTGATAGGACTGAACGATTTGGGGGGGAATGTAATTGCGATTACCATTCGATATGAGATTTTTTTTTTTTATTGTTTTGCTAAAGTTCAATATTCACTGCCAGTCTATTTTTGACTTGCATCAAACAGCACAGAGCAGATGAACTAGGCAGGAAGTCAGACACAGAATGGCATAGAGAATCCGGTCAATTTTCAAAATAAAAACACCCTTTGCAGACTCCATACAACAATAAAACAGTTAAAACAAACAAAAAAAGAAACAATTTAACTACATAGTACTACTTAACTATAGTAAAAGCACAAAAGTCAAGGACAACTGAACAAATAAGCAAAATCAGACTGGCAAAACTCTCTTATTCTGAAATGCTCCATGTGGATATGTAACGTTAGCCTGCGCAGAGTGGAATGGACCGGGTTCACAGAGAGCTGTTATCCGTAGTTAATGCACACTAAATTACAAATTAACAACACGTTAACATGTCTGCTAAAACATGTCAGTGTCAGTTTATGCTGGACAACGCTGCGGCACAGCCGCCGTCTGTAACGGTTTGGCTGGTGCCATTGTCCTACGTCTTCCTCTAGTTTCGTTTGTTGTTGTACATGCCCTGTGCCCGCTCTGATTGGTGAGTAGGACCATAACAGGAGGAGCATGGCGCTTGTGACTGGCGAGCAGATCTGTCACACAAGGATGACAACGGAATGAATTTGTAACTGACTGTTATAACCTACATTTTAATCAGCATCTTCACGATTAGCTAATCATGTTCTTTCAAATCGCAATGTTGATTTGAAAACGATTTATCGTTTAGCCCTAGCTACAGTTTTTTTTTTTTTTTTTTAAAACGCCATGTGGCGTTTTAGTGCGGACGGGCAAAAACGGAGGTCTTTAGAAACGATGACACAGACACTCACGTTTGGCTCTCTGATTGGGTCTTATAAGTCATGCAAGGCAGAAACACAATGCTACTGACAGAGCTTTTGATTTGGTATTTTTATTCAAATATTTTGTACCATGCAAATAACACTTGCAGCCTACACTTGTGCTGTGCATGTCACCGTATTTTCTTTGCGACGACTTCCAGTCTGTTTTTCCCGCCGCTACAGTCTCTTTGTACTCCTGTGTTACAGGAACAGCTCCAGCTCGTTATTGGTCCATGCAACCTAAAATCTGGTGTGGTTCTTAGTCTGTATTTCTTTATTCTTTCACCAAATCTTCTGTAACTACAGAATAGAGCATCTGCTTCATGTTTACACCGGCACGCACATCCTCAGTGTACCTGAACAGCAACTACTGCGTTTTCAGTTGTTTTAGCATAGATGGAGATCAGTTCTGATAGGCAGCTAAAATGCTGTTGTGGACAGAGATCCTATCCGTTTTAAAACTCCATTTTTAAACAAAAACGGAGTTGTGTGGATGGGGCCACTATGTAACTTGTCCTCTTCTCCTTGACAGTGTTAAATTTACAGCTTGCCTGGTGTGACAGCAAATTGAAATCAAATTAAATTACAGTTAAAATTAAATTTAACAAAAGTCTAATACAGACTTGGCTTCAACAACACTGTTACAAACATTCGCAGGTGTCACAGCAAAGAATAAGGCTGATATATGGTGACACAAGGTGTGTTTTGCTGAACAATACAAGCCAGTTTTGCAGCACTTGAAAATCCCACAGTGCTTCACATAATGAAAGTTCTTTAAACAATATAGTTGCACAACACAAAGTTGATCAAAGAGCTGATTTTGCTTAATATTGTGCTATATTAAGGTTCATGTGTCGAAGATTGGTTTCTGTGAGTTTCAACAACACAGTAGTTGCTTTCCATTTTATCCACCGGACCGGCCGTCCACAAGCTTTAAAACAGGTCATTGTTGGGCTTCTCTGTCCAACACACTGAATGGGTGGTGCTTCGTACATTTGGACTAATGGAATGGTTCAGAGAGGTGCAAAAAGCAAACACCGCCCACACAGTGTGGTGAACCAATTCAAATGCTTCCTCTATAATCACACAGCAACAACTCTGCTAAGAGCAGGCAGATTATACTGTTGTGAGGAAAAAAAGCAAGTGAACCTTTTTTTACAGCCTTTTCTCTCCATGATCCCTTATGACTCTCTCTTTAACCACTTTTGTTCTCTACATCTTTCCCCTCCCTCGCATTGCATCATACAATCTATCTCTCATAACAGATTGGATAGTATCATAAGAGGGGCCAGAAGAGAGATGATCCGCCCCCACTGCAGTGCTCCTGTATAAAGTCTCTCTCTCACACACAGACACACACACACACACACACACACACACACACACACACACACAGAATATGAGCCACATTATCAAAGTACAGACCAGAATTATTAGCTCTCACTTTCCTTTGACAGTAGGATGGTTGGAAGAGAGGCCATGTCCTCACTACAGCAGATCCATCTGAACACACCATTTAAAAAATGACTAAAATCATCTTCTTCCTGCTGCTCTGTTGGTTAGCCAACAACTAAATTGTGCAGTGCAGCCAACATTTGGCAAGGAGTGGGATATTCACAGCCAGGTTGCTCCTGTTGGTCTCAGCGTGTTAAAACTACATTCTGTCACCTCCATGAACGCTTATATTATGTTTCAATACACACAACTGAAATGTTGCTTGCTTGAGATGTCATGAGACATAAACATAGATAAAAATCAACGACACTTGTGTTGTGTGATCGGATTAAGTGGTTTTCAACATAAGCGATCACTGAGATTTGAAGCATTCTTAAAATTACTGCTACATAGGACTCGAGCTTTTCTGTTCAGGGTATATCACCGTTCCAGAAAAGAGCTGTTTTCTCCGTCCACAGTCCACAGCACTATTTTCTGATCCACTTTGTTGAGTGTTTTCTAAAAGCTTTGTTTTGGGTTTATGTTTCTTAGCTATTATTCTCTCAAAATAAGTTACAAGTCCATCCATACTAGTGTTTCCCATACATTGCTTTATTTATGGTGGCCTGCCACAATATCAACACATGCTGATTTTCTATTTTTTTTTTTTTTTTTAACCAAGCCTATTTAAAATTGTATTTGATTGCAAGGATGTGCACAGCGCATATATTCACTCTGTACCTCCTCTCACCCCCATAAATCTGTCCAAGACAATGCTGTCAATGTCAGAGACTATTAGCAAGCGTGTAAAGAGCCTAGCTAATAAGGATAGCTATGTTAATGCCACAGTTACGCTGTTATTATATATGAAACACTGCAAACTATGCCACCATTAAGCTGTAAATGTAAAAAAAACAACAAACCACTGAACACACACTCAAAACACATGTCTGTAAAAGATGTCTTTCTGAGATATTTGACATACTTGTCCTATCCAGGATTTCATATCCAGGCACAGCTGGAATCACTGCTCATTCGGTTTAAGTTAGTGTCTTAGCTACTTTTCCACCCCTCTTCATTTGAAACAGTTCCTGCAAATCAAGGCTTGGGTTTGGTTTTAAGCTTTCTACATCAACCTAATCCTTCAAATCCTGTCCAAGCACAGAGGCAGCCAGCAAACAGCACAGCAACACTATAGTACCATGGTCTGCATCGTTTGGTACCCAAGCTGTCTGACAAATGAAATGTCAAAAAGATAATGATTATCTGCTGTATGTGTTACTTAACACTCTTTCCATGCATACAGAACTACGCCATTTCTAAATGTAGGCAGCAGGTAGGACAGGTCAACCTGGATGACACCAGCTTACTGTACCACAGTGTGCAGTGATGGTGCGACTGAAGATATAACAGAATACTAAATAGGTCAAATCATATCATTCTTCCTCTGTCTGAAAGATTCTGATTAAGATTTCTAACACTGCAAAAAAATGTCTACATGCACAAATGGATTACTCACTGTTCTGTTAGAGTCAAATGCCTGTGGATTACTGCTGCAGTCAAAATGTGGAAATCCACACAATACTCACTACACAGCAGCACACAACACACATACACAAACGATAACAGGATACGGATATGTTTCTAAATTACTATTCTTCTGTTTGCATGAGATTGACAGGATTGTCCAATTACACTAAACTTCTGCTGGACTGGGTCATTTCCCTATACAAATCAAGAGCAGTTTGGCGTGCACACTCACCAGGATAATAGTTTCACTATGTTAGGTGTGTGCAGTTCAGAACACATACTGTGCAACATTAAAAAGACTTTTGTTGTTTTCCCTTAAACCTACCGGCTTCTAAGTCTAAGGCTGCCCTTGCAAAAGAGGTCAGCCTGATAAACACAAAACAAGTGTCACTCCAACTCAGCCTGCTCTCGCTATCCTCCAGCTCTCCCGCACTCTTTTTCACAGCATTTCAGACAGACGGCCAAAAGCTGACGAATAATAATAACGAAGCATGCCAAAAAGTCTTAGCTCAATCTCCCTCTCTGCATGTGTGCCTGTGAAGACAATGCAACAGAAGCGCAGCCAGCAGGCCAGCTTTGCTGCAAACTGTCAACAGAACAATAGAGCTGAGTGCATCACTCTAGCAGTCTGCTCAGGAACATTATTACATACAGAGCAGCCTCTGTGTCGGGACACCTAGGAAGAGCGGCTGCAAGCTTTGATACTACAATGACAAAGGCCACTGCGTCAACACAGCCTGTTACCCTCCTTGAAATCTGAAAGAGTAAACCATGCACTGTCTAACAATATCACATCAGACAGTACTCTAAGTGGACTGCTTCAAACACAACGTGATATTTTAATACGTTACTGTCCCAAAAATGCTCTCGACTTGTTCATGACTTGTCACTATCAAATATCCCCGAACAGCAACTAAGATGCGCTATACTATACAATGTCTCGTTTATTTTATTCCCACATGCAATACAATCAAAACACTCAATACTATGGTGAGCGTCACTCCATATATTGTCCTTACTGTGACTGAAATGTATTGATCGCAAACTTAGGCCTGCAGGTTACAACCATTACTTGTCCTGGTTCCGTTTTAGACCTTAACTTACCCCTCGCTTCACCTTATACCCGTCATTACAAAACAAAAGCCTGAAATGATGCCAACTTCCCCAGTGACAACCAACAAGTGTGGTGTCACAAACATCGTAAATAAAAGCAACATGCATCTGATTGTTGTTTTAATTGTAGCAGCAGTCCCAGCTGACGAACCAGCTGGTTAACTAACTTAGCAAACAGTTAACGTTAGCATAACGTCGTAGTTTGGTCAAGCAGGACTTGGTGTGTTTTTCAGTCCATTAATATTTAACACTAACTGGGCCCATTCCAACTACGCTTCTAGTAACTTTAATACTTTATCTAGTTCTTAGATAATAATTAATGGATACTTGAATATGTTAAATAAACCCGTCATTAGCTGTTTAGCACAACTTAACGTCACCTGCATAATAACATGACAGCGCTTGCTAGCAGGCTAACAATATAATAAAACACAGTTATATTTGCTGCAACGTACCTCAGCAGCGTTGATCTCCACAGACAGGCTTCTTGACTCGCAAACTGTCGATGACAAGTATTTCCTCGCTGTACTTCACTCTATCCAAGCCTGTTTGAGATGCAGGTGACACGAGTTAACTATCCGTGTCCACGTAGCTAAGCTAGCTCACTCGCTGGCTAACCTCGACATTAGCCAGCAGCTAGTTACTTTCTGTTATCAGCCTTGTCTAGTGATGGCTGCTGTCGAGGCTTGTGTGCCTGTCAGTTGTCTGAACAATGTCTAGCTGACCGTGCGCCTTGTTAGGATACTGAGCAGTCGCTCTCCTGCTATCTATTTAGAAGTGACACAAGCTTTTACGGTATGTTCTCGGGGATACCAAAATAATCAGTGTCAAAACGGCAGGAGGAGGAAGGCCATCTTGTTGACAAGCAGCTGCATAAGGCCCACAGCCAATAGCAATGCAGAGTCGGTGGTGTGCCCTTATATGGCGTCCGCACAGCTCCCTCCCTCTGCTGCCCCCTGCCCCCCAACACCCAACACTCACTACACCGGACCACACTGTAAAATCGCCACATCAAAAGGTCACTGTGTCAAAGACAGGTGGGAAAATCCATCCCGTTCACCTTCATAGTACAAGAAAAGTATGCGTTCTCTATTTCAGTAATTATATATGTATGTCTTCATATAGCAACAATATTTCGTATTATACATTTTCCCAAATTTTGGCCAGATAGTAAAAACATTTTGTCATAATTTGTACTCTCATTTTTTTCTTTCACTATGTAAGCTCCCACTGATGTTATTTCTTGATATCTTTCTTAATATCTTTTATTCTGTTTTTCTGTATCAATAAAGAAACCTTGATATTAACAATGTGTCAATTTTAAGCACTTAAATTTTCTACACACTATTTTCTATTTGCTGCAATGGCCCAGTTTGCCAACAGGGAGGATCATGAAAGTTTCATCTTATTCTCCAAAACCTGTAAGTGCTTGTATGTCAGAAATGAAACACACAAGAATATTTTACCGTCACCTGTTTTTTACTAGTATCTTCACACTACACTGACACAACATATGCCTATAGTACACGTTAAAATGTGTATTTAGATAGGTAGTAGTGGAGAAATACAGTATGTGCCACAGTGCTCAATACGTTTCACATGTCTGCATTTCAAGTAGGCTGGAGAAAAGCAAAAGCAGCTCCTTCTCAGTCCAGCAGAGGGCCAGCCACTACTGCATGTACGTGTGTACACTTGTGTGCACATTTGTGTGTACATACGCAACATTGACATTCATTATATGAGTCACCAATATTGTCAACTTGTTTTTTCAACTATGTGTTTATCTATATATTAATCTATATTAAACTCTGATAGATAGAGATGACTGTGCAAATCCTCTTCATAACAGACTCGTGATTATCTCAGGGTTTCTGAGGTCAGTGATGTAGTGATAAAGAAAATTATGGCTAAACTATTACAGATAATCATGAGGCAAAGAACTGGTATATGATTGACAACAATCTGTTCTATTTTCAGAAAAAATGTACGCTACTTTTTCTGTAACATACAACATCAGCCTGTAGGGCTGGGCAATAATTCAATATTGTTGATCAGTTTACAGTGGAATCATATTGTGATTGTATGATGATGTCATGTTATCATTCTAGAAATTACTGTTTGTTGTCCAAATTGATTATGTCAAGTAAAGTGTAATTAAAACATAATTAGTTACCACCTTTTGTTTTTACACTTTACAATTTGGTATCAAGTCAATGACTATTCTTTCAATATGAGGAAGATATGATATGCTGGGATTTGACAAATAATTATTGTCAATTGTTCTGAGTGCATTACTGACAGCTGTGGTGAAATCATAATTGTGCGGTAATTAGGTTTTGTTTAACAGTAACTGAAAAGTATATCAAGGAGGCAGTAATTTTACACGTTTTTGACAAGTTTCTGCATAACACTCCTGATTGGGAGTCCGTTACGCCTTCCAGGCCTCCACTGAACAATTGCTCAGTTTTTCATTCACAAATGCTGCAGATTTTTATTAAGTAACGTCTACATCTTAAAGCAGAGGCAAGACATTTGTACAGTGCTTGTCCTCTTTGGTAACTGTACCTTGCCGCACGTGCATGTGGGCATCCTTTAACGACCACGCCCACTTAACTCTCATTGCATGTTGTTCCATTGTAAGCCCGCCATGTAGTGACTGTAATTGGACCAATAATACTGCTTTAGACGTCCATCATCTATTGTTCTGCACTGCTGTTGGTTAAAGCAATGCACTCCTCCCCCCGTGGCCTCTGGCTTCCGCCTACTTGTTAAAAATCGGAATGTGGTTGGAGGTCGCTTAAGTCAGTCAAATTTGAACTTCCGGGTGTTGAGTCGAGCAAAACACAAGTTATCAAACCGAGGGTAGTGGACAGTCATAGAGAAAATCCTGGGCAACGCAGCTTTTAAAAAAGTGAGTAATTTCTTTTGTTTACAGCAAATGTGTCTTTCATTAGCGTTTATATTCATGTGGAAGAATAAACCCTTGGAATAATAAGTGCTTGGGTGTACAGCTAGAGTCAGAAGCTGCTGACGTTACACAACATGGTTAAGACTAACTGTGATACAGGAGCTAGCTAATGAGCTAGTCAAGTAGCCGAGAGTGTGAAATTGTTCATTCTGTAAATTTGTATCTCAAAGCCTGCAGGTTACTGTACTGTAGGCAACACGTGCCCATGACATATGCATATGTCTTGAAACATGGGCAGCTAATCGCACCCAAGGTCAATCCATCTAACGTTAGCAGGGTGAAAAACATTTTACATTTTGTCCCAAGAGTCTTTTATATTGATCTGTCACATTCTTGGTTAAAGGGTGTGGTGGGCTCCTCATGTACTTGGTGTACTTTTAACATTTTTCTTTACTCTTACCATCTTCCACCGTGTAACTTGACTCACTCCTCTCTCCAACTGTCTGTATGAAGTGATGCTATCAGAAGTCCTGCAGGTGCTGCGTGGGGCAGGGAAGGTGGGGTCTGCTCTCATCACCACCCAGGGAGAACATCTCCGATTAATGGCCTGCAACTCCACCATGGGAGCAGGGGTCAAAGCAGCTCAGGATGTGGTCGAAGGACTGGTGGGCACCTTTATGGGCGACAGCAGCGCGGTAAGGAAGCCAGTTAAATGCACCCCCAGGTTGTATGTACATATAGTAATTATTTGGCTAATTTACTTGTCCAACTCGCAGCAGTCAGTAAAGGAGGACGTGTTTCCGGATGCGGAGGGTTGGGAGAATATGGCCCCTGACGAAGCAGCCAAATGGGCCATGGGGTCAGAGTTCCCCCCTGATGCGTCGGAGCAAAGCGAGACAGAAGCTGGATCTGCAGCAGAGATACCAACAGGTATTGTTAAAACCAGCATGTTAATATGTACAGGAGGTTACATAGTATGTGGCAGTTTAAAAGAGTGTTTTTGCATGTTTTGTGAGTATTTTAATGTCAACCCCTTTCCAGTGTTGCAATAATTGTAAAGATAGTTTATTGTTGGAAATTTTACCTTAATAACTGTTCCCAGAACAGACAGTTATTTGAAGACAAGCCAAGTACAGTATACAAGTGTAGTATCAAGTATTCAGGCCTTAGAAAAGAAAGTTAATCATGGACCTCTGATAGCATGGATACAATGTGAATGTATCCTTATTATTTCCACTTTGATAACTAACTTTTTTGTAAGTATATCCCTTTTGAATATTCAATTGCTTAAAACTCTGTAGCGCTTTTGTCAATTTTCGTTCTTTCTCATGCATTAATAGGCCAGACACACAGGCCATTATAATGAGACTTCAAATGAGTTGCGTAACGGTCCCCTCATGTTCACGTCATGTATTCAATAAAACATTGCCCTCCCCTAACGTAGGAGTTCCTCCTCCCCCCGGTGTAGCCCCGGCAGGGGCGGGCTGGCCAGGACAGAGCGCTCGCTTTCTCCACACGACCCCCAGTCTCCACCGGTACTTCTACCAGACCAGGTCTGTTCACAACACGGTGGTGACCAGGCTCACACCAGAGGACATCAAGAAAGCCAGGGAGGCCAAGGCTCTGGTCAAACCTGTCAGACAGAAGGTTGGTTGAAGGTCTTGATCTGCAGACTAACTTGATTTAAGAAGCAATATGCCTTCTTGCATCTATGAAGCTGTTTATACCTGTGACGCTCACTGAAGTGAATTATTTAGTTTTTATTACATATTGTTTAGTGTCTTTAACTTTATGGGTTATTTTGGTGAGCGGACTGGTGCCGAAAGAGACTTGTGATGAGTAGGTGGTCATTATATTCTGTTACGTTTACACATTTTTTAAAATTAACTGATACGTCTTCCCTCAGCTGAGTGACCGTGCCAGAGAGAGGAAGGTACCAGCCACAAGAATCAGCAGACTGGTTAATTTTGGAGGTAAGAACAATATGCTTTTCATGAGTTTTCCATTATAGTGCATATCTTATTCGGTAGTACACATTGTTCATACACTATTGTCCAATGGAGAATTCTTCTCCACTCTAGATTGTCTCATGGCTTCAAGCGTAGCAAAAGAAACAAGACTTTGTACAATAAAACATCTACCGTGTGAAACACAGTTTACAGTCTGCTGGAAATACAGAGCATAGAGGACAGTAATTACACACATTAGCTATAAAACCAAATGTTCAGACTTCCTTGTTAGTCACCAGGGGACAAATCTTAATCAAATGTTAATGTTATAATGTTAATTAAGTGTCAGAATAAAAAAAAACTCTAAAATGTTTTGATAAATATACCACAGATGAAATATGATATAACTCATATCATGTATGTGTTTGTCTTCCTGCTGCAGGACTGGCAGTAGGATTAGGGATTGGTGCCATTGCTGAAGTTGCAAAACAGTCATTTGGAAGCAAACAAAAAGGAGGTAAAAAAACCCCCTCTTCTTCCCTCCTGTTCTCTCCTCCCATCCTGTAAAACAGCTTTTGGTCCAGCACACACTTGGCAGATCCAGCAGACAGATGGGCAGCTGGTCTGCCCTGGAGAAGTTTCTCATGTGTCAGCACCTGCCAGGCACTGGACAGGCATTAAATCAAACTTGTTAACAAGAACTTAAAGAGAGGCTTTCATATGTGTTAAATGAGCAGTGTTTAATGATTTACCGCTGCCCCAATTTTAACAGGCAGTCTACCGTTGGCTAGTAAGAGCTGGAGCTTAACTATTGACATGCTGCAGTTTAAAGAGAACTGCTAAGACAAGTTGCTCTTGTTTATGTTTTTGTACTTCTAATGTGTTGTGCTTCATATTATCTGTGTGCGCGTGCGTGCTTTCTGTTTTGTAGACATGAACGCTCTGTTAGACTCTCCTCTCATGTCAGAGGCCAATGCTGAGAGAATAGTCAACACGCTGTGCAAGGTGCGTGGGGCTGCACTGAAGATAGGACAGATGCTCAGCATTCAAGGTACACACTTTAGCAACGGCATCCCTGCAAAATTGCGTTCGGATGTCCTCGCAATCGCAGAGGATCTCTGGGGAGTGATTTTTTTTTTTTCCTTTTCTGACAGCTTCTTATTATTTTTTTCTTCAGACAACTCCTTCATCAACCCCCAGCTGCAGAAGATCTTTGAGAGGGTCCGACAGAGCGCTGACTTCATGCCTACCTGGCAGATGACTGTAAGCATGGACTGACCCTCCTCGCTCATCCACTGTTCTAGCAGTAAATGTGTCTAAAAGTGTCAAAAACCCCAAAGGAAAGTGCAGCAGTGTGTGTTTATGACAAGATGAACTTTCACAAAAGATAGTTTATCCTATTCTTTTTAAATTAGCCTGGCAGGTCACAGGTGAAGCTCGACGTATGTAGGAGTTTAACACTCAGATACATGTTTATTGTGTAGAAAGCTCTCGAGAAGGAACTGGGGCCAGGCTGGCGAGAGATGCTCTCATCCTTCGAAGACAAACCGTTCGCTGCAGCCTCCATCGGCCAGGTGCATCATGGGGTGTTAAAAGATGGTAGAGAAATCGCCATGAAGATCCAGGTATTCAGACGCACTCTATTTCTGTCTCCCTCGCAATCTCTTGTCTTTCTCTGTCTGCACTAATCTCGTCTGTTATTCTGGCATTCCTCCTAGTACCCTGGAGTGGCAGAGAGCATCCACAGTGACATAAACAACCTGATGTCAGTTTTGAAAATGAGCGTGGTCCTGCCAGAAGGTAACACCTACGTCCGTATTTGTTTTAGTTATTTCTTTTTCTACTCAAGACTTTCAATGTTCAATGAAAAACTGCTGATACATATAGTAATTATCAAAATACAGCTATATTTATAAGTCACAGGCATATATTTACATATGCAATATATGTAAATATAAATAATCTTGATAGAACCCTGTGTTGTAAAATGATAGATAAATCTACCTTGCAGGTTGAAGGGTATATTCATTACTTTATGCCAGCTGCTGTTATCCCCCCTTTATTATACTGATGCTTCATTGATTTGTTTCGATCTCTTGCATTCCAGCATTGTCACTATTACAGTTTAGGCCATGGGGTGGTGCTGTAGTTGCAGGTCAAAACTAGGTGACACTATTGTTACTGACGGACAGTGATCTGCATCATTTATAGAGATGTTACTTGTTTCCTTGTTATGCTCAACCCTACACTTTTTAGTCAAAAACATTAAAGTATTGGTCCTAACTAGTGATTATTTGGTATCTTACGATGCACACTATTACGGTCCCATGTACTCCGTGAGAATGGTCTTCATGCCTTGCTCATTTGCAGAAACCATGTTGTTGTGTTTAAAGATGGCAGTCTGTATGTTTTTTTTTTCAGTTTTCCCTTTAATTTAGTTTAATTTTCCCCAGGTCTGTTTGCTGACAGCAGCTTAGAGGTTCTTCAGAGGGAGCTGGCATGGGAGTGTGACTACAAGAGGGAGGCAGAGTGTGCCAAAAAGTTCAGGTAGGTTTATGTGCCATATAGAACCATAAAGCCTCCTACACTGAAGCCCATTTAACTTAACAGGATATAAACCATCCCAGGTCATCTTTGAAGTTTCAGGATGATTACTCTATAATTAGATAGATAGATTCACTAAATGTTCGAATAAATAAATATTGCACAGACTGTATACTCTGTAGGCTCTACTTTGATTTTGATTCCTTTGATATTTTGGGTCCTGATACAAATTCAAATCTTTGTACTTTTAAGATTTGTACTATAGATTTTTGCATTTGTTCTTTTTATATTTATGTAGTTTTTAGAGGTATTCTACTATAATATAACTGCAACTACTGTTAACTCCACTATTATTAAATATGATTATTATTGTTGTCATAATTAAAACTTTGGAGACAGGCTGGATTTCTAGTTAGTAGATTTAGTTTCTTGTCAGACTTTATATTAAGTCATTTAGTCATTGTTAACTATTTCTTTCTACATGATTTCACATATATTTTATATATTCAACAAATACACAAACCATTCCTCATGAAAGGGTCATCTTTGTTGTTGTTATTGTTGTTGTTGATGTTTTCCTGACCATTTGTGTCTGGCCTCCAGGTCCTTGCTGGAGGGAGATGAGTTTTTCCAAGTCCCTGAGGTGATCGATGAGCTGTCAGGCCGCACGGTGCTGGCCATGGAGCTGGTACAGGGAGTCCCACTGGACCGCTGTGTAGACCTGGACCAGGAAACCAGGAACCAGGTACTGGTTGACTCAACAGGCACATGGTTCCCATGTGTCATGTAATCTCCTCAGTGAATTTTGCACTGGAGTCGGTGAATTTGGTTAATTCTTTCGGCTTTTGAAATATTTCAGAAGCTTTTACAAATTATACTGTGAATGAATGAACTGTTCTTGATCAGGCGACATTATCAAATTTTATTATTGTATTAGATGTTACTACTAAGTTTTGTTTTCTCTTCACCAAAGCTATATCACACCGGGGAACCAGGAATGAAAAACCAGTTTCAAGTAATCAAAGTGCTGCAATCTATCAATTTATGGAAAGTGAAAAACAGGTCATTGGATTTAACTTTAGACTGTAAAAAATTTTTACATAAGGGCCATGGTGAGAACACTGCATAGTTCATGCAGTAGTGCATGAACGGCTGAATGATCTAGCCCTTCACAGTCTGTACTTCTAACTATAGGAACCAATTAGGGCTGAAACCCAAATGACAAGTAGAAGGAACAGATTGCATCGCTCTGTTCCTCTACCCTGGGCTTTTGTTGAAATTTAATGTATTGCATCTCTGTATTCTGCCCTGTGTTGGCAAAAGGAAGCATAATGTAGATCACTTTTTATTTGTATATATATGCCATATTGCCATAATGTGACAAATGCACAACTGAGCTGATTCATTACTCGTTAACTCTCATAGAAACAATTCACTTGCTGGCTAATTATACAGCAGGACCTTTTCACAGTGTGAAAAGGACAGTAGCAGTGAAAATTAAACTGTGGGTCACTGCAAGAAATATGCATTTAGCATGATGTCTGTGAAGGTTCTCAGTCATCCAGGTCATAGTTATCCAACCTTTGTTGGTATGCATTTAGAGCATGACCTACAGAGAGGCAGCTTGTTTAGACGTGGTGATTATGCGGCAGTGCAATGTAACACAGTACCATGAAAAAGCCAGACAGAACAGAAAAAGATATATTATGCACCAGAGCATAACAAGAGTTATCGCATGAAAACACCACATTTCTAATAATAACAGCATGGCAGTAAACACAGAACCTCTCCTCCTCTCTTCAGATCTCTTTCAACATCCTCCAGTTGTGTCTCCGGGAGCTGTTTGAGTTCAGGTTCATGCAAACGGATCCAAACTGGGCCAACTTTTTCTACAACTCTGACACCAACAAGGTGAGGTGGAGTCTGCTAGTAAATGAAGTATCTAACACAGAAAGGGATGTCATGCTGATCCAAATACTTAATTCTACCCAATAAATTATCATTTGCAGCAGATGCATAACAGTTTGATCTTGTCTGTAGGTCGTTCTGTTGGACTTTGGAGCATGCAGAAGCTACCCAGAATCATTCACAGATGACTACATACAGGTATGATGAATCACCCACCAGTGCGCCACACAACATGATTTATGCAACAAGATTTCTGTGAATAATTGAGCACTCAAGTCTTTGGCTAGATTTCTGAGGAACAATGGTGATACTACACATTTACATAAACATCGTGCAGACCAGCTTTCAGCTACTTCAATCTGCCGGTGCCTTTAGGTGGAAAGTTTTAAAAAGATGTGATTACCAAATCCATATCACCATTTTCTGCGTGTGTGTTTGTGTGTGTTCAGGTGGTGCACGCAGCTTCCGTCGGTGATCGGGCCACTGTTCTTTCCAAATCGAAGGACCTGAAATTCCTGACAGGCTTCGAGGCCAAGGTAAAGTATTTTAGTCTCTGCTGCCATGCTCATTTATTTTTGATATGGTTTATCCTCCTCTGTCTCTTCGGTCTTCCCCATTTATTTATATCTCTTCCAAAACCGCTGTCTCACTCCCTGTGTCTGATGCAGTTTTCCTGCAGTCACAGTGCCTGGTCCTCCTCCTTCCTTAACACAATTTTTTTTTTTTATAACTTCGCCACAGATGCCTGTTTTCAGCCCTGTCTGCCAAATAGAAAAATGTCTCAGAATTCATAAATGTAATTCGCTGAAATTTGGTGGACACAAGTGGGTGCGGGTGAAGGAATGACTGTTAAGTAAAAGTTCTTGAACGTGATGGAATTTGATATCGGATACATTTTATTTGCTTTGTCAAAGTCAGCAGTTGTATCTTTGAGTGAGTGCTGTAGTAAGTTGTTGCACAGTTGTTGTACTATGTGCTCTCCAAGTGTCAGCTAGTGACAGCATTGGGTGTTTTCCTTTTATACATAAAATCTTTATCCGAATATAATGTGATAAAATGTGATTATGGAGAGAGGAAAATATTCAAAAAAGGGAAGAAAACATTTTGTTACCTATAAGAAGCAACGGAGTTGGAGATATAAACGTGTATATATGTCACGCCGATGGTACGGTGGAAACCTGGGTTCAGTTCCCACTGCAACACTCCCTGAGGAAGACACTAGCACTTCTAGTTGCTGACATATATATAATAGCTAGTCGCCAGCGTCAGCTAAATGAGTAAATGTCCCAGATATCATGGATTTGTATATAGAGTGTGGCTACATAAGATATAATGCACTCTTTAGGTTATAACATCTCTAGTAAAGATTTTGTCAGGTTTACGCCCTGTGTTTGTGTAGGCATATAGTGTTCACTTCTATCTAAAACAGATATCAGCTTCTATATTAGTTCAGTCGATTAGTATCCACACACAAAAGGCTTGCACACAGGTAGCTATTTTAATACGTCCATGCTCCCTACCAGGCCTTCGAGGAAGCCCATGTGGAGGCGGTGATGATCCTCGGCGAAGCCTTTGCGTCTGCAGAGCCCTTTGACTTCGGCACCCAGAGCACCACCCAGCGCATCCAGAGCCTCATCCCTATCATGCTACGCCACCGCCTCACCCCTCCGCCTGAGGAGACATACTCCCTTCACCGCAAGATGGCCGGCTCCTTCCTCATCTGCTCCAAACTGAACGCACGTATATCGTGCCGGGACATGTTCCTGGATGTGTACAACACCTACAACCAGAGGAGGCAGGCGGAGCATGCAGCACGGGCCAGTGCTTAGGCGCTCAGGGACAAGGTTGCTAAATATAAATGAATACGTGTAGGACTTTTTTTCCAGAGTTTGCTGCTATGTAAAGGGACGGAAAAGATGGAGTCTTTAATCTTGAAGTGGAGACACTGGATGAGACTGGCCTAAGACTAACGGACTACGGAAACATGCTCTAATGAGGACCATGAGTGTGCTTGACTTTCTATGCCTGTCTTCTTTCAGAGCTACAGTTCACTGACATCAGTGTGAGGGTGTAATGATGTGGGCGATCCCACCACAACATCACTCGAGGCTTGACTAAGCTCTCACTCTCATGTACAGACAAACATAAATACTAAACTATGACATGGAATTTGATTATTTTGTTTCAACAAAAATGTGCTAAAGCCCGAATGCTTATATTACCGATTCAATCTATATGTTAATTGAAGAGGATTATTTAATTCATTTTGAGAGTTTGTCGGTATGTGTTTGATCATATTGTGCCAATGGTTACATGTCTCTTGTCACAGCAAACACTCTACACAGTGCTGCAGTACTCTTAAGCAAGCTTTGTGTGCAGCTTATCAAAAGGCATGATGTTCTGTCTCATTCCTTTGTGGTCGCCTGGCTAAAATGAATGAATTCTGACTCCTACTCACTGTGACAACAAGGTCGACCGTATTTCCAAGAGAATGGGTTTCTTCTGTCTTAAAGGACACACAATAAGCCCTGCATTGCCTAGCTGTTGCCGCCAAGTGCTCTCTTTTGTTAGGAGGACTTTGTGTCCTGCCTGATGAGTTGGCAAATAAAGCTTTCTCCTAAATGTGATGACTGGCAGACCGAGATGAGCAGATTATTAGAGGAATTAGTGAAGACAGTCTAATGGGATCCCAGTGAGTAATGGCCTTATGGCATTATAAAGTATATTTGACATATAATGTGATATACTGACAGTGCTTTTTGATGTTTGAACACTTCTTTATAACAGATATGTGAAATATAACCTACAAAGCAGTGTGCTGTGCATTGTTTTTTCTTTAATGACTGGCAGGAGTCAAGATGAGGCTATAAGCCGTGGATGTCCTTCACTCTGTATTGATCTTTCCATTTCAGTTTTAGACCTCTTTGGGAAATGTCATTGACCTGGGTGCTGTGTTTGACATAATTTTTCACCTACACTCACAAAACATAAAACTTGAGCTAATGGTGGCATTGATGGGTCTATTTTTTCAGAAACTATTTGTGTTTCAAGGCAGTGCTGCCTCTTTTGTCTTCAATCAAGCCATTACAGCACTACAGGACTGTCTGCAGGCTGCTCACAAATGTTATTGTTCGCACAGGGTGAAGTAATATGTGAGGCCTTGGCTGACATCGTAAAAACCTGATAGAGAAAGATGCAGCGTTTAACTGTATCAACATTTGTACTTGCTGTTTGTGTACCTCCATTGAGATTTGTTACATCCTGCACAGTACAGCTGTTCCAACGGTGAGGCTGGCTCCGATACACCACATCGAAATCACAGTTTATTTTTCGGAGTTTTGGGAATCGGCCACAGTTAATAAGTGCAGCACATGCTGAGAAGAAAAAGCACATTCTTCTCTTGTAGTTTCCTACATGGAAAGTTGGAGCGTTTCTCTGCGTGTAAGAAGCAGCTGGCTTGAGTTTATTGCAGGAGAACTGGCTCTTTTTGGCCTCAGTCTCAGACTTTTCATTGGGGCTAACGCTGGACTGGTGTGGGGTGATTTCTACCAGGACCTGTTCATTTATAAAACATGGCGCGCGCCAGGAAACACATTGTAAGGATTAATTTTCTGATTACTTAATGTTGGCGCAGTGAAAAATCTGTAAAGGTCTGCTGGGGACAACACTGAACATGAAGGGACAGTGGCAGTCTCTCTGCCTAGAATGCTTGTGCTGTTTATGTCATAGGCTGAACTGGCTATAATATGCTGGAACTTTACTGCTAGTTTTCTGTCTTCAGCTATTATTATTCCCTGGAGACAATAACTATATTAGGTCTGCTTATTTTTCATATTTATTTTAGTTCATTGTATCACTGTAATATTTATCAGGGGGGCTGTAGCTACCATTGCTGAAACCATTTTCTGAATATTTTATTTCAGTATATTTTTTAGGCTCAGTATCATTAAAGATCCCCCAAACATGTTTTAAGACTTAAAAATACTCTGCTTTGAAGAATAATTTTTGGCTAATTGTCTTTTCCACGTTTAAAAAAAACCCGATTTACTCTAAATTTGTAATTATAAATATATTTTTCATTTCTAAAGTTGAACTGTTGGAATCAAGATGACTCCTACTTCACTCAAAAGGCCATCCTCAGTGTTGGTGGTGACTTCAAGTTTCCACATAACGCTTGTAAGTTGCATACTCGATGCTGATTGGCCTCCAGACTAGTTTTGATGTCACAAAATACTGCTGGTACGTCCACTTGCTGAACTGAGATTAAAGGTGAGCACAGAGGAACTTTCCCACTTCAGCGGATGAATGTGAAAACAACCTTCTAGTATATCATTTTGCAGAGAGAAGTTCAAACATCCAAATTACGTGACAAAAACACAAAAGGGGACTGTAAAGTTGACTAGTTTTAGGCCAAAAAATGCATTCAGCATTTCAGCTGGACTCTGACTCAATATCCTACTGAAACATAAAGAGCTTGGTGTTATTCAATAGAGTGCATTTAACCTATATTTCTTGCTCACTGTAATGGCCTGAGGACATGAGTTCTAGTCCACAATGGCAACCTGCAAAGCCTGAAAGCACCCTTGAGCAAGGCACCTGCTCCCTACCTACACTCCCTGGTGCTGTTCAGTCTGAACCCTCAACGACTTTCTACAAGCAAAAGGACAATCTCCGTACAGGGATGATTGGAGTAACTTAAAAATCACTGCGGCTAAGATGCCGCACGGTGGAGCAGTGGAGTAACTGAAATCGAACCCAGCTTTTTTCTCCTCTTTTCTTTTCTGGAAAACATCAATGGGGAGAGTAGATTTGCATGTCCGGCTGTCTGTGCCAATGGGCGCACTGGGAAGGCTGGGTTAGCGGGTGGAGCCGGGGGTAGCAGCTCAGTTAGTGCACAGTCAACAACCAAAGCATCCGATATTAGCTACTACAGATACACCCATTTCACCGAAATCTCCCTTGAATCGCTGTTGTACACCTTTTTATTTTGTGTATGTATGCGTGCGTGTGTGTGCGCGCAGCGGCCAGGTTTCTTTGCGGCTCCACATCGCCTCCGCGCATCGCTTTTCACAGTGCGGATAAGGACGATTTTGTGAAATTACCAATTTGCACATTAGTCTTGTGTCCGGGGTCCTGGATTTACACAGAGGAGGAGCGGGGAGCCGATCATCCGTCGTTCTCTTGGGTGAGTTCACCGGATTCCCGTCCAATCTGGCATCCCTGTTTACTGACACTCTCAGGGTTATCTGGAGACCCCGGCAATGTCTTTATAATGAATGAATCCACAATCAAGAAGTGCACGATCCACTCAAAGCCCTCACTGAACCCTTGCTGTCTGAGTTACGGGATGTTTGGATACAAGTACAACGCTTTCAGGAAATGGACTTCGCCAGTGGGCCCATAGTGTGAAATGAATGAAATGTGGCAGCTCCAGCCTTTGATAGCGGTTTACATCCCTAATCCATAACGAGGGAGAACAAGTACTCAGTATGTCTTAGTAGGACTCTGATGAGCTCTTATACAAAACTACCGGCACACAGATAGTCTCAATATGAGGACTCTCTTAGCCTATGAATACTGGTGCCACATTAATTTCAAAAGCTATAACTTCTATTGAAATAGCCTAGCACCTTAGCCTATTATGATTATACGAGACACCGATCATTGGCAGGATTTTTAGGTTATTACGTCATTATTGGCGTGAGAATGAGATAATGTGACATCGATTGAGCTGTAAAGAGTCACGTAGCCTAATGTGGATTGTTTTGGGGTCATTATTGGCACATATAGGTTTGCGGTGTTTGTCGGTATTTTTTTCTCCGGGACAGCATGGCCACTGAAACACGCGCCCTGAGTTTGAATATGTAACACCACACTTCTACCTGTCCGCAGGACTCTCTCCATCTCTCTCCACTGCACCATGCTGTGTGTGTTAATTGTGTCTTTTTGGCTTTGGTTGCGTCATTCTCAAACTTCTTCAGGCCTTATTCGTTGTTGGGGAGTGCTGCAGCTTACTGGGACAAACATAGAACAAGAGGAGGAAAACAGTGTGGAATTCAAATGACTTAGAGACGGCACCTATAATGGTCACTCAGTTACACACTTGGCACGTCTTCCTATGTAGGCCCAGTAAGTGCATGCCGCTCCATTGTTTGTGGAGCTCCATCTGCTCCGTGACATGGCATTCCTCAGACAGCCAGTCATGCTGTTATGGGGTGGTCTACCCTGACCCTACCCAGAGAAAGAGAGCGAGACACAGAGAGAGAGAGGGAGTCACATGGGGTGTATTAAGAGAGTAGGTGCAGGGCTCAGGGTGTCTCAGCCAACACGGGCTAGACCACCTGCATAGACAGCTCCTGGGTCAGACTGGAGGGCTAAGTACGAACCAGGATTGGGTTTAGTGCAGCACTAAATTTGGCCCGAGGCCTGACCTTGATTTATGGAAAGAGGAAAGGCCGGGTTCTGTCTGGAGCTGGAACTATAGGTTCCAAAAGGTTCTTTTAACTATAGGCTAAATTTGGTTGGGACCATGAGCTGGATTAGTCTAGCTTTGGGCTATGGCTGGGGCTAGAGGGGACTAGATTTGGTGTGGAGCTGGTGTTCAATGAAGGGTAGGTTTGGCCTAAAGCTAAGACTAAATAGCCTAGAGAAAGGTCAGGTTTAGTCTGGAGTAGGGGCCTGTGAAAAGGCTATGTTTAGTTAGAACCTGGGGCTTTAGAAGAAGGCTAGATTTGGTTTATAGCTAAGACTAGAGGAAGGCAAGATTTGGAAGTATTTCGAAACCAAGGGGCTGTTGGATGGGCTCTGATGTAGCTAATCACTGTTGCAACTCAGTTATCACAACTAAAACATAACTACAACGTACCAGCCCCATCCACACAGCAGTACTACACACACACACACACACACACACACACACACACACATTTCCCCATTTCCCCTCTACCACTGCTCTGATTGCTGCATTAGGACTTGGCTGTCTTTTGTTGTCCACACACAGACACACACACACGCACACTAGGGGGAGGGTTGGCGCAGCTGAGACCACAATACAACAGGGATCAAAGGTCATCCAGCTGGCCAATCAGGGGGCCGTCTGGTGGTGGAGGAGGGCGTAGCCCCCCTTTGTGCTGGTCAGGGTGGGTCTGCTAAACAAGCGGCTCCACTTCCAGCCCCGGCCCTGCTACTGCCGGCAGCCACACTGTGCTTCCTCAGGGCCAGTCACACCAGCCTCTGGACACTTTAATAGACTGCAGGTCTGGTCTGTTGCTGGTCCAGTTTAGAGGAGGTCCTCTATTTGGTTTAGGCCTGGATTCCTGGTTTGTAATCAGCTGCTTCCTGAAAATTTAAATTGTTGAGCCTTCACAAAGGAAGTGTATACGCACAAGAAGGTATGATTTAAACCAAAGAATATGTATACAGCTGCTCTGTCGCATGTTGGCTGATAGAGTTTAGAGGATGTACGGTGGTGTTCCATTGCTTGTATGTACTCTGCAGTTGTAATGCGTGTGTGGGGGTGTTAATGAATGAAACTAAACCCTACAACTAAAACCCTTAAGTTGTCTACAGAATTCTATTTCTGGTGGTGGGGATTAATTAAAGAAATAGAATACGATAATGAGATTTGAAGTATTTAAAAGATGGCGATGAGAGGAAGGATGGAAAAAGGAGAGTGGTGGCAAGAGGAAGTGCTTTGAGAGACTGAGCAGATAAAGAGAGAGTGACAATATAAAAGAACAAGAGAGAGATGAGCTGAACAGAAGGGAGAGCGAAAAGTGGGAATTAGCCAACAGGGACGCTGGAAACCATTTGTTTCCCGGTCACTCTCTTTAGTTTGTGGCAGAAACTCCTCTCCTCACTGGATGTGATCAAGTCAGTCTGCACAGAACCTGCGACACAGAAGATGTACTTGTCTTCTAACATTTACGTCCACGTCATCCTCACTTTCTCTCTCACGCACACACACACACTTCCAACTCGGCTGTCTGATGCTAAAGTGCCTTCAGTATGTGCTGAGTGGAGTTATCTGATTTCTACAGGCTAGTTAAATGCAACCGCTCCTTTCCCTTATTTGGTTCCATTACTGCACACACTAATGGCATGCTCACAGTGTATCGGCCTATTGTTTGGTTTATATGTCTGTTTGTGTGCTCTTATTGTTGTGCATTATATTGAGCTGCATTGATAAATGATTGAAGCAGTGGATTTGAATGCCTGTCTAGTGGACGCTCATGTGTGAACGCAGCGATTTGTGTTTTTTTTTTTTCTCGGTGTGTTTGACCATGCGCATGTCTGTGTGTGTGTAGATGTGTGTGCATACGTGTTTTTCTGGCGATCAGCAGTTTATTTCTTTGCTTCAGTAGCTTTTTTCCCTGCAGATAACAAGGAAAGTGGAAATGGGTCTTTCTCAGCAGCCACAACTCCGAGTGGAGCGCTCATCGCAACTAATAAATGTCACTTTGAGTTGCGAAGGTTGCATTTTTGGTCTCATTTATCTCTTGATTTATTTTTTGGGGATGACCTATTTCAGCCTGTTTAGCTGCTGAAGCTCAGATGGCTGGATGGAGGATGTGATATGATAAAAAAAACTAAAATGCTTGAAAAAGAAAACAAGCCTCTGAAATGCCACGTCCCTCCCTCAGGGTTTGATTTGATCTATATCCTTTTCCATGCTTTTAGCAACTGCTTTGCTTTCTGCCTGTCGATTGTTTTCACATCGTTTGTCCCAAATTACACCTAGCACCTACCGTGAACATCCAACACAGAGAGCTTTTAACCCCAAACCTCCCTCTGCAGTGTGAACACACGTTTGTGCTGGTTTTGCACAGTCTCTACAAGAAGTGATGGCTGCCTACAGAGGAGGCTTAACACAGTCTCAGTGTGAGAGTCATGGATATAATACCAAAAATATTAATCATTTCCATTACTCTCCATTACTTCACTGGTAAAATTTGAAAAGTAAAACATGGATTAAAGTGGATTTGGGGTTTGAGCAATAGATTGACATTTTGGGAAATGATGCTTCTTAGCTTTCTCAGTTACATGAGAAGAACCATACCACTCTCGCATCTGTAGGCTAAATAGCTTAGCTTAGCAAAAAGGCTGGAAGCAGCGGGAAACTGCTAGCCGGGCTCTGTCAAACGGTAATAAAAAATCTGCATACCACTAATTAACAAGTCATATCTCATTTGTTTAGTCAGTACAAAAACCAAAGTGTAAAACTAACTAGTTGTTCTTCCCCCTGGTTTCAGTCTTTTGCAGTCCTACTGGCTGCATTCATGTTATATGAGATGGATGGAGAGACTCCCATGTTTTCCACTTGCAGGTGTTCATGTCAATGTCATCAATACGGTTGTATAACAACAGAGATATTAAACTACTGTGCATTAACAATATAATACCATCACACATAAAAAAACTTTTAATTATTAGAACTGGAACTATAAATAATGTGAACAAGATAAGCTAACTGTCAATTCCTTTAAGAAATAAAATATTATTTCAAAACACTATTTACAATTATCAGTAGTGGCACAGAAGCGCCAGTAAAACCACAACATGTTGTTCCTACACTTTGGTCTTTGTTAGTGAGCTGTGGTGGAAGGTAGGGTTTGTTACATTTGGAAAGTGCCATGTTTTACCCCTTTAGCAGTCACCTTCTGCCTAGCAGCTTCATATGTAGCACACTGACAGAGTGGTATCGACCTTCTCACCCAGCTCTCAGGAAGAAAGCAAGTGAGCGTGTTTCCCAAAATGTCAAACTGATTGTTTTAAGGAAGTGTGATAATCATGAAACCTCCAACCAGCTACGGACTTTAATGAGTAAGGCACTGAGCCTACGTCTCCTGTCTGATAGAAGATTATAATGGGACTTGACCAAGTTAGATTACATTTAGCTGTGTGGAAGTAGTATGGCAGTATATGCAAAAGAGCCTTCAACCTTCCCTATATTAAAAGAAATCATATTTGCTTAATCAGGGTTCTCCATTTGATCTGTACATGGAGGTAAATGAGCCCAGATGGTCTGTCTGCACTGTTATGCATCAGAGGAACACTACACTGGCATTGCTAGTTTCTAATCTTGTGTTATTTACAGTGCAGCCCACCTACAATGCGCTGCACTCTTCTGTTATAATTCGAGGTCCTGTACAGTGCGTTTTCAGCTGAGCTTTGGTCTCACAATGGGGAGAAAAACTCCCCAACAACCCCTATTTAAAATGACACTGGCTTCTCCACTGCACTATTTCAGAGTGACGCCGAGGGAGAGAGATTGTTAGTGACAGACAGAACCCAAGTTAAATCTTCCAGAGTACAGAGGGGTCTATTCACTGGGCTATGCGAAGGGCAGAGGGGTTGAGAGAGAGGGGAAGAGAGAGAGTGAGTGTGGTGGGGGTGGAGGAGCGGGGTGACAACACTTAAGGCATTTTGTTTGTTTTTTTGTTGTTGTTTTTTTTTTTTACAGTTGACAGCATGCATCTGTTTGGTGTGTAAATTGCGTAGCTCCACAAGCCTGTCTGAAGACCCAGAGACAGTGTGAAGGGTGACCAGAGGACAGCTGATAGCTGATGTATTCTGCTGATGGAGGACACACGTAGGAATCAAGCTTTATATGCACATATGTGTGTGTTTGAGGGAGAAAGAGAGAGGCGGAGGAAGTTTCAGTTCATTTGGGAAAGCAGCAACAAGTTACCTCCAGCGGGAAAAAACGAGTCAGTCACCGGAGAAAACATGTACATGTCTGCACTTTTGTTTTGGTGCACACGTGCTGCTGTGTGGGTCTGTTCGCATGTACTGTGCAAGTAAATGTGTGACTGCTTACGCAAGGTCACAGAACATGACTGTAGATCCAAACAGTTTGAAAAGTCTACACAGGGTAAGGGAATGACACAGAAGGGGGGGGGGTAGTTTTGGTGTTATTTTGCATGACGTTTTAGCTAAATATTTATGAAATAAGCAGTTCTTATTAGACCTAGACTGAGAAATCACCCAGACTGATAAATCAAGCAACTTTAGTTTTCTGCAGATGTAGCAACGTAACTTCTGAGGCAGTTTATCAGACTTTGCGAAGCTCCCTCCTGAACCACATAAAGCTTTAAACTACTTTGTTCATAATGCAGTAGCACTGCCCACGAGCTGTTAACAGGCTTTGATGTGTAACATCAGCGGAGTTCCTCTTTAGTAACCACATTTATGGGATCCAAATAACTGATAAAATATTTCTCTTCACCTGAAAAATTTTTTTTATGAGATACTGTGTGGGAATTTCCGCACTTGTTGTTTATATAATGCCTTTATAAAGAAATTAATAAAACTCTCAAACACTGATATCAGAATCAGCCTGCACTGGTCTGTAGTACTTATTGCTCATGTCAAGGTACTGTTTAATACCCAATAAAATTGTTAATTTGAGCTAACAGTTCATTTAAGATGGAATACCAAAGTACAACATCCTTATTGTTACTTACTGCAGCTAACGAGTTACTAACTGAATATTTTTAGGCAATAAAAACAAAGAGGAAGGAACATTAGTGCTCTTGATTTGTTATTGCAACAGTGTGTTATAACAATTGTATAAATACAGTCATTTTGTAGTGATGTTTATATCAGCTGAAATCCCCTTTTTATCGCTCCCTTTAGCACTTCTTAGCCGGTCTTTGGTCACTACAGTAAATCATTTTATTTCATCACGACCACGAGTCAGGTGTTTGTGTTTGTGGCCTCAATGTGATTGTGTAGTTTGTGTCTACATGATGTTGAGCAAAGATGAAGCCTCGGTGCCAGAGAAAAAAAACAAACAAGGGATCTTTTGTTTTTTTTGGTTCATGAGTCGGACAGGTTCCCTTTTGTAATGTAATCTCAACAGGAAACGAATTGGCACGTGTTATTTTCGGTGTGGACCATGTTTGTGGCTCACCTCCTGGTTCATTATGCTTGTAAATGTGTAAATGTGCCAGCGAGGCGTTCGGTTTATAAAACTGTTTACCAGTGCTATGACTCATGGTTGCTATGGCAAGGAGCTCTGACAGCAGCACAGCTGAGCATCTGACTCCACATGACTGTCCTCCCTTCCTCTCCCTCTCTCCTCCATCAGTCTGTCGCTCTTGTTTTCTGCCTCTTTGAGTTTCTTGCTAGATTCAATATTTCCATCAATAGATCTTCACTCTCTTCCTCACTGTGCTGCTGTCTTTGTGTTTACCTTACTTTTTTTTGGCTAGAATCGCAGGTGTCACCAACTTTCTGTCTGTTCCTTCATTCCTCCTTGTTTCATTGTGTCTTTTTTTCCCTTCTACCTCTCCTCCTGTCCCCCCGGTTTAGTTCTGCTACACTGCACAACCTTTAATACACCTCATATAGATTTTCTTATCCCACTATCACTCTTCACTATTCTCCTCTTTTCTCCTGCTCTCCTCTCAGTCCCATCCTTCTGCCTGTCTTTCTTTAGTGGCCAGCTGCGCGCCAGATGTGGCCCACTCTCTCCCAGCTGTTGGCATCATGATCATGAAGAAGAGGGGACTGAGATGGAAATGATTCCACATGAGACCTAGTCATCTTCACAATACACATGAGACGGATAAGGAAGTAAAAACAAACAAATAAACAAAAAAACATAACCTAGCACAGGAATTTTACAGTAATATCTTGCCATACCGTGAAAGAAATATAATACCACAGAAACACTGTAAATCCCTATAGGGACATTATAGTGATGCCACAGAAGATAAAAATGCCATTAAGGTCACTGCTGAGTACGACAGACGGACTTTACACTAAGTCACTGGTATGACATTAGAGAGTCCCTACTATCATCATCATCAGAGATGCACAGGAATATGCAACTATCCAGCAAGAGAATATGACAATGTTTTCAGTAAAATCAACACTGTGGCACACTTGCAGGCCTTAAAGCCCAAATGCCGTTCACTGTTGTGGAAACTGTATATTGCTGGTGAAGGGATGAAGCAATTTTCTGCAATTACATTCACATTATTTTTGAAATGTGGCCTGAAAGTGATCCGCATGCGCAAAATAATAAGACGTCACACTCAGCACACTGTCTTACGGAAGTACACATGGAGGCCACGGAGGTTTATGTCTTATTCGTAAGCAAAATGATAACCACGACAAGGTGAAGGCGGAAGAGGTACAAATGCTTAGTTATGGCTTTTTTGTGGAGCTTTTTCATTTCAACGCGGCTCCCACTAGAAAATAATTGCGACAACAGAGTGACGTCAGAGTTGCACGGATTCTGATCTGACGGTCTAGACTGAGGTCACATTTCAAAAAAATCCGACCTGTATCTGGAAAAGATCGGATTTCATGTGACTTGGGTTGTTATAAAACCCTAATTTGGGTCACTTTGGCGTGCAGTCTGAACACGGCCTTTGATAAGGTAGATTTATTGAGTTTGAGGTATAGAAGGAGGACCACAAGTAAGCAAAGGAGACAGAAAACCACAGGCTGGATCATGGGCACCTTTCTGAAACTTTAAAGCAATGCTTAAAGGAACGTTTCACCACGCAGCCTGTGTAGTTGGACATTTTGGGAACGTTGTTGATTCATACCACTCCCATGTCTGTCTACTAAATATGAAGTAACAGCTAGCAGTTGGTTAGGTTAGCTGGTAACAGGAGGAAACAGCTAGCCTGGCTCTGTTCAAAGGTTGAGAAAAACTGCCTACCAGCACCTCTAAAGCTCAGTTTAATCCTTAAACAAAAAGTGCAAAACAGGCAGACAGAGCCGGAGTAGCTCTTTCCCCTACTTCTTCGTGCTAAGTTAACGTCTATTCCCTCAAGAAGTATAAGAGAATGTTTACATGTATGTTTGCTTTTTGGCAGAAAGTAGCTTCTAACGAGCACACTTATCAGATTTACATGTCGCTCTCTTTGACCTTTGAGGAGACGTATTGGATGTGTTTACGACAAAACATTTTTCCCATCCGCATGATCACCACAAGCTGTTTAATTTGTGAAAGTGTGTTTATTTGCCTAAGATTATGTGGAATAGGCTCATACATATTGTCCTCTACAAAGTGTTTTGTTTTCCAAAGAATTAAACGAAACAGCATTTTAACAAGCAAGAAATCTGGACAATGAATCCATGGGAATCCAAATCATCCAAAGTGGCTTTCACATGACAGCAGCTATTAGCTGGGGCAGATGGATGAGGCTGGAGGCCAAGAGGAAAGAGGTGAAGAGCTATTGTAGGTGCTGGAGAGATACACAGGAGAGAAGAAAGGAGGGACGATGGAGGAGGCAGAGGTGTCTTGTTTCACAGGCGAGCTGCAGTAAAATGCCATGGCCACGATGAAAAAAACCATAGACAAGTGTTAGCATTTAGAGTGAATTGTTCCTGTTGTGACAGCTTAGAGGTGGTGAGGCGAATACTTTGTGAAAAGGGCAAGTGAAAGCAACATTTTGATCGATTGTAGGTCATTACACCAGAAACGTATTTTACTATATACAGCTGTTAGGCAGAGCCTGACCTGCAGACCTTTTCTCCACACTGTGCCCCCCCCCCTTTTTTATCATTCTCCCTGTGTTTTTTCCAGTTTCCTCTCAGACCTCAATTGTTAAAAGCTCCCTCCCTCCCTCTTTTCTGTTCTGTTCTTTATATTTCTCAGTCCTCCTCCCTTTCCTCTCAAAACATAAATTTCTTCATCTATCTCCCTTTCCCCCCTTCTCTCTGTCTGCTTCTCCTGGTCAGGGGAAGTGGCAGTCACTGCCTGCTGGCTCCCAGAGGAACAGACCTGCCTTTGTCTGTCTGCACTGTAGGAAGATGAGTAGCCAGTCCACCCAGTAAGCCTAGAAAGCCCAGTAGGGATTCAGGGTTTGTCTGCGGTGAGCCAGCCACCCAGAACGCCTGTAAATCAGCCTGCCACTCAAGCCAGGGCCTTCCCGGACTGTATAGCTAGCTTGCTAGTAAGTCACGTATTATGTTAGGCACTATTGGGAACAATGGATGGGAAAGCACGTTGGAGACGGAGACAGATGGACTGTAGACGTTGGTTAAATGTTTTCCAAGCAAAACCAAAAAATGCAATGACTTTAAATCCTCGCTGCTCTATTCTCTTTAGATTGGTGTTAAGGTTAAAGATACTTCCTTAGCTTCACTGAAATAAGTCAGTAGTCTGCTTCTCCTTTGGCACTATGTAGATTAGGCACTCCATATCAACCAAATAAATAAACTTAATAAAAGCAAGAGAGACAGCAGAAATACATAAGAAGGCACAGAGAAGTCATGAAACAACACCTTCTTTTTGGCAGCATGTTAGCATGTTATGTCTGTACCAGCTCATCTGACCACACTCCTCCGTTAGAAAAGGTTCCTCTGCCTGCACAAATGTATTCTTACAACCACATCCAAGCCCTTTTGGGATAGGAAACCAAAAACATCCAGATACATTGATTTTCTATTCTATTTCAAAGCTGAAACTGCTTTACATCATTACACACAACATGATCCTTTCAGATATCACTTCCACAGCTTTGACTACACTCTGAAATTACTCTACAAGCACGATGAAATCTAGAGCAAAGTCAGAGTGCTGTCTCTCATTTCTTTTTTAGTTATGTTTTAATGGATGAGGCTTCAGGCACCTCAGGCTTCAACAAGCCTTAACAAGGAGATCAATACAAAGTATATAGGCTGTCCTCCCACAGGCTGTGTCTGCTCCTGCCTCGGATCACAGAGGAATATTGTGATGATGCCAAAGCGACACCCCGCCAGTGCGGAAATGATTTGATGTAATAGGAACACTATGGTATGATTAGTGGAACCTCTCTCCCTTCATCGCTCACCCTGTAACACCACTTCACTCTCTGTGAAGTCAATATGTCAAGAGAGGTGAGTGTGCATTTACCATTCTCTTTAAGCCTCCCTCCCTTGAAGTCACCCCTCTCCGTGTTTTAAAGGATGGTATGAGGGTAACAGCAGACTGGCATGGATCACAAGAAGAGGAGAGGAGGATGGGGCACACGATAAGCGGTTATGTTCAGTAAAATAAAAAATAAATGGCTGCAAGGCTGGACAAAAGTCATGACTTAGTCATGTCCTGGATCGGCCAGTTCACCAGATGGCTGCTTGATATGTGCAGAGTGACCAGATCAAGACACACCAGACTCTCTGTTCCTGTGTGTGTGTGTGTGTGTGTGTGTTTACATGCTATTCGTCCTATGCTGCTCTCTGTGCTCCACATAGGGAATGTGTTATTGCTCCGCATTCCTAAGAGCCAGAGGAAAATCTCAACCCCTTTTAACCCCCTCTTCTCAGCTGTAGACCAACTTTGAAGTCTCCCCCCCCTCTTCTCTCACATCCACACACCCTTACACACTCTGCACAGCGATTTTCCTCACATGGATTGTGTTTACGTCCTGGCCGCCAACTCCCACATTACATGTCTGAGACAGAGGCTTTATGGCAGATATACTCTGGGCATGTCCTCTCATTTGAGGACTTGGCTACAAAAGGCACAAGCCTTTTCACACAAATACATTTTGAAAGATTTTTGAGACTGGAGGTTGTTAGCACTAGCTGGGACGTGCAAAAAACTAACGTGCTGGCTTCTTATCCTCTCCTCTCCCTTACCCTGGAGACTTGTTTTGATGGACACATCCTTAGCCCACAGAGCGGTTGCATGTACCCCCACTGCCTGTGAAGGGTAGGGCTGTTTATGCATGCTGTCTATGTAGTTGTGTGATGCCTGTTGCAACACAACCACCCCTGCACATTGTTTCTGCTGACAGTGAGGAGGAGTTCTGATCTTGTTCTCTGGCAGCGTTATAATCACTTGATCCCTGCATTACCTGTATCGTAATGTAACTCCTAATTGGAAAAGCAAAGTGTGCATGACAGTGTGAGTGCTTCCGCGTTTTATTTAGCGAATGAGATAAGATGCTCAGAGGCCTGATGAAGAGCAATCAGAAACTATTCCATACATGCATTATGTATATGCAGTCACATCCCCATTATGCTGCATTTTACATCGCTCTACACTCATTTCTTTCACTCCCAATTTTCTACACAAATCCCCTAGCGCACATCTATACTTTTTAAACCTTGCCTAACATAGAAAAAAATCTTTTAGTCTAAGTGTTCGCCTGAGGCCCCAGCTTTGCAAAGTAAAGTTAGGAGAAGTTTGGTTAGGGCCCCCAGTGTGCTGTGTGGGCTCCTCCCTTCCCATGCGTATCAGTTGAGTACTGTGTGTGTGAATGTGTCTTACAAGACATGAAACAGAAATATGCCTTATTAAAAAAACAAGGACAAGAAACGACACCGTGTTCAATTAGTGTTATACTGCAAAGCAAGCACAAGTAAGTATTTTCCCATTCAGCTCCTTTAATAAAATTATTTTACATGGGTTTTTTGACACTGTTCCTTGGGGTTGCAGTTTGCTGCTTTTTGCAGATGATGTGGTCCTGTTGACATCATTGGTCCGTTACCTTCAGCACTTACGGGATCGGTTCACAGCTCACAGAGTGTGAAGAGGCAGGAATGAGGATAAGCACCTCTAAATCTGAGGCCATGGTTCTCAGCAGGAAACCGTAGGGTGTGCTTACTCCGGGTAGGCAATGAGTCTTTACCCCATGTGAGGGAGTTCAAGTACCTTGGGGTCTTGTTTGCGAGTGAGGGGACAATGGAGCGGGAGATTGGCCGGAGAATCGGAGCAGCCGGGGCGGTATTGCTTTCGCTCCACCGCACCACTGCAACAAAAAGAGAGCTGAGCCGGAAGGCAAAGCTCTCGATCCACCGGTCAATTTTCGTTCCGACCCTCACCTATGGTCATGAATGCTGGTCATTTACGACAGAACTAGATTGCGGGTACAAGCGGACGGAATGGGTTTTCTCAGGAGGCTGGCTGGCTGGTGAGAAGCCAAGTCATCCGTGAGGAACTCGGAGTAGAGTTGCTGCTCCTTTGTATCAAAAGGAGCCAGTTGAGGTGGTTCAGGCATGAACTGCCTGAAAACAGCTCGATTGTAGTCCAGCCTTCCTCCACTGGTGGAGAAACGCACTGAGCTGCAGAACACACAGTGAAAAGACGTCAGCCGGCTGCCTCCCCTCATCCAGACACTCTCTACCGAACATTAGCTACCCTCCAGGCAGTAAATGGATATAAAGTTGTTACTGTGATGTAGAGACAGTGCACAGTTAAAACTTGGATGGTGGATGAAAGATACATTTGTTACAGATTAATAACTCACCATTCTGAAACTGTTGCTCCAGTCTATGTTATTAAGCTGGTAAGGAAATATACAGTTGAACCAAAGTCGTGGCTTCTCAGGGCCCGCCCTCTCCTGCTTCTGATTGGCTAGTAGTCCTTAACTGCGCATGTGCAACTCTCAACAAAGATCATGTAGAGTCAAGATGCAAGAAAACAAAGCCTTTATCATACAGGGTTAAAAGAGGAGCTGCAGCATTGTACAGTGTGACAAAAAATATGGTGTTTTTTTTAATTAAACCATGTAAACCTGTTACCCCAAAATAAAATTATGAACCTGAACATAAGCATAATATGACCACTTTACACATTTTACTACAGCATATGACACCCTCTATCCGCAAACTCTCGATTCAGATAAGAAAAACTCTATCAAAAGAACCTTTAAATGGGAAAAAATTGACGAATCATCAAGGAGATACAGGAGGGACAGTCATGCAATAGATGTTGTGTGTACAGAATAGCCCAAGATGATAAATTTACAGTACGCGAAATAAAGAAGGCAGAATTATAGATAGATTGTAAACATTTATGAAGATTCACCAAATAACTTTTTAACATTTATTCGGCAAAATGTATTGTTATGCAGGTACCATTCTGATTAGCAGTCGTGAAGGGTTCTTCAAGTACACACAAGACCATCTGTGTACTTGTAAGTCACAAAGCTCACTGTGTGTGTGAATCTGTGCATGGCTCTATGTAGGTCTGTGTTATCTAATACAATCTGTCCCTATCTAATATTCACACTGCTAACCCTGCAGGGTAAAGAGACTAGGGAGAGGAGAGGACTTTGCTTGCCAGTAAACAGAACTCTTCCTGGAAGAGTCTCCTGACTTTGAAAGGACATCTTAAACAAAACAGATTTAATACACATGTAAAAAGTTACACACACACACAAACACACACACACAGTGGCAACTGCTAAACAATATAAGTTTTAGATGCATGTGTGGTAAATGTGACAGTTACACACACTCATGTCCAGGAGCTAAAGTTGCAAGGCATTTACTATTTACTATAAGCTTTAAAAGCCCTGGAAACCTATTTTCTCAGTCAGCTTCGTATCATAAGCGATGGTGTCCTACATAAACACATGCTTTTCTGCCACTTGAGAAATGTTCTGTATTTTGTTTTTGTCTTTAGTCTTTTCATTGGTTTGTGGTGGGCAGGGCTTGGATGGAAAAAGGTGATGTCACATATTGCTGTGCAGCAGTCAGGATTTATCAACATCTGAATCAAAATGCGATGACAGGTGTTGCTTTTGTTGCCCTTTCACTGTCAGTCAGAATTGATCAAACCACACCCACACTTCTCATGAAACAGATTACCTCAAGTTAAAGACAAGTTACGTTAAATAACAACTAAGAATGTTATTTAGCCTGTAGTGGTATTTCATTATGAGTATTTAATGTTCTAGAGAAATACTTATTTACCATATTTCATTTACACCCAGGTGTATTACTCTATTGTTTCGGTAGGTTTATTTACTACTTCACTACTTTACTACGTGTTGTTGAGGAGGAACGCGTGGATGAAGTTATTGCGTTAACCAGTTAGTGTGTGCAACAAAACACAATTTGGTGTCCTGTGAGGCAAGAAAGACAAAATTGGTTCAGTATTTTTAAGCTGTTTTTAATTAAAACAATGAAATAGCATTCAAGACAGATTCACTGAATCACTTGAGCGACTTTCCTGACTTTGCCAGTGTTTTTGTGCAACTTTTCTATTATTACTTTTTTTCATTTTCTCTTTCTTTAAAGCAATCAGTGTTCTGGCCTTGGTTTTTTTCTCCATGCTCTCTCCTCCGCTTTTTCTTTTTCGTGTTGTTCTTACACAGCAGATTCACCCCAGCAGCTACACATGACAAAGTGGAAAACAAGAACAGAGCTTGAATCAATTACTCTGTGGATGCACTTGATTTAGTGGTGCTCTGAATAAGCACTTTTGAAGTGATGCTGGCTGCATCAGGCAGAGGCATTTTTTGGGGGGAGGGGGGGTTAAATCAGAGCTGATTCTGCGCTGATCTGCTGTCAGCCTGGATCATAATGAAGGAGGCGGAAAACAGGGAGGTGGTGAGATCCATGAGTCAGCCTCTCTCTTCCAAGAGGCTTGATTTGTGAAATATGAAGATCCACTGTTGCAATAACAGTATATTTTCTTCCACTGAATTACCGTGACTATGACATAGTTTTGGCAGAAATTATGTATTTTTTTCATACAGACATAATAAAAGGCGTTAAGTGAAACATGACCTGCATTTATTGATCATCATAAGACAACAATCAAAACGTTGCATATGATTATTGATTCCTAACTATTAAAACCTTTGTAATGCATTACTGTCTTTCTGCTTTCGTTCCTTTTCCATCACTGATCTTTTCCAAGATTATTTTGCTTCTCTGCATTGCCTCACAATCGTGTATGAGTCACAGGCTTTGAGCTGTAGTGATCTATCCAGGGAACCCGTCTCTGGGTTTGAAACGTCAGAGGAGGCTTGTTGGAAGACGTTTGGGGCGTGGTGCTGTGTTTTACCAAGACTGTCTCAACACCGTTATGGAGCAATCAGAGAGACAACTCTCCTCCTACTGACAGATGGTCGTGTGTGTGTGTGTGTGTGTGCATTTCTGCCTACATTTGGGTTAGGATTCTGGTTTGTGGGGGGAAGGGAAGTAGAGTTTTGGGAGGAAGAGGAGGTGGAGAAGTGTGGTGAGAGGTCAGCGGAGGCACAGCTGGTGAGACCCCTACTCCAACCAGCTGCTGCCTCAAAAGAGCCCGTCAGCAGCCTGCCTGCCTGCCTGTATGTGCCTGCGCCTTCTCCTTCTCTTTCTGTCCTCTCACCCCCCAGATTTCCCTCTGTCCTGTCCCCCTGCAGACTCAGCCCAGCTGTTCCAAGCTTTCTATTCTCCTCCCCTGCCACTATGCACTCTGACCCCCAGAGGAGAAAAAAAGAAAAAAACCCTTTGCATTTACAAACAAGTGCATTTACAAACAAGTGTGCATGCTCCGGAGTGTGCACACATAAACATAAGCGCCAACACATTTTTCCCAGTCAAGTCGGTAATCCAATAAGTTACATCAAAGGTGTCTCAGGAGAGGTGCTATGTCCCTAAGGCCTCTGTTGGACCGATGTGTATACGCCTGAGGCTAGAATAAATCCACCAGATGAGTCTGGCCCCTTAATGTTGGACTTGGTCTAATGTTTCGTTCTTATTAACTACAAATTGTGAATGCTTAACGTCACAGTTGACCATTTCCCTTGAAGCCACTAGTTTCATTTTATCATATTTCATTTTGAAACTCAATTTGCCAAGACTTGCTTGAGATGGGTCATTTTTCACAGGAATCACATGATTTCATCAGGGACTGGAAAATGTGTTGCTGATGAAAAACTGCAGTGAATTAATAAATACTACACATTCCATACACCAAAGATGTGCCCAGGTATGTGGAAAATACATGTCTTGTACCCAGGCACACAATGACATATATATCCGTGGTAATCCACCCAATGGTAGGCGAGACATTTCACTCAAAACCACAAATGTCAACTTCACAGTGGCACTCTAAGGAAAGACAGGAGATGACTAAAGTAAGTCAGATTCATACTCTGGGGACCCATGTCTGTACAAAGTTTCATTGCAATCCATCTGACAGTTGTTGATATTTCAGTCTGGACCAAAGTGATGCAACTGACAGACCCAGATATTCCCTAGGGTTAGGCCAATAGCATGGCTAAAAATTGTGCTCTACAACAACTGAGTCTCCAATCCTGGATGAAATTCCTTTAAGGCGTAAGGCCCTAATTGTGATGGATTACTGATCTCACACATGTTTTATGTCTCAAGTTAATTATCATGCTGTTTTGAAATGGCTGGAAACCTGTGACTTTCTGTCAGTGGCACTGACCAGTGACACTGATATAGATCTGGAGTTGGTCCCCCGGAGCTGCACAGCAGCTGCCCACTGCTCCCTCGAGGGGATGGGTTAAATGCAGAGAATGAATTTTGCAACTTCTTTCTTTCTTTCTTTCTTTCTTTCTTTCTTTCTTTCTTTCTTTCTTTCTTTCTTTCTTTCTTTCTTTCTTTCTTTCTTTCTTTCTTTCTTTCTTTCTTTCTTTCTTTCTTTCTTTCTTTCTTTCTTTCTTTCTTTCTTTCTTTCTTTCTTTCTTTCTTTCTTTCTTTCTTTCTTTCTTTCTTTCTTTCTGTGACTGGCTGGAAGGTGATAAGTCTTACATACAGTAGGGCAGTCATGTAACATGTACATAATTTGTGGTTAATGTGCTGAAACATGCAAGTATTATCTTGTGTGTAACAAAGTGAAGAAGTATGTAAGTAAGCATTAATTAATTATTAGCCTCACTGAAAGCACACAGCTCAGAGGGAACACTGATACAGAAGCTTACTTTGATGTGATTTTTTTTCTTTCTTTCCTTTTATCCCATGGCCTGTGGATTGATTTCTGGCTATTTTGCTGGTTATTTGCCCTTCATTAAAAGAACTAAACCCCACAAGTTTAAACCTGAACCCAGGCCACCCAGGATGCACCTTACCATCCCTAGTTGCAGTGGGTGCCACACCCTCCCCCCCCTAGTGCTATTGTTCCCTCGATGACAAGGCCCACGTGCCCCCCTATTCAGCATCCTGGCGGGGGGTAGGCGGGCCCTTTGTCTGGCTGCCATTGTCCCAGACACACGCTTCCATTTGACGGACACACGTGCTGTCAAAAGAGAAAGGGAGAAGAGGAGGAGGAGGAGGGGCCACCGCTGGCCATTATTCTCGGTGGTGGTGGCGGTGAAAAGACGAGACGCGCTGGCCATCTGTGGTGCGTGTCTGTAATCTGTAGTGACTGGGGGGACTGCACACAGACACACTAACATGCGCACACTTCTCGGTTTCTAAAAGAATCCCCCTCTTTTGTCTCGCCACGCTTTTCTAGGAGCATGATGCCCATTGAGGTGGCTTCCCTTTCTTTTGATGGAGTTTTGTTTTGCTCTAAAGTGTGGAAAGAGAAAGAGAGAGCGTGCGTCAAAGAGGTTGAAGTGAACCTACTATCCTGGTGAGAAAGTGACTACAAGAACGTTCAGTATCTCTGTATGTGAAAGTGACTATTGTTGAGGGCCTGCTTTCTAGCAACGGGCCTAAACACCAGTCCACTTGTCTTCCCTTTATCTCTCTCTGGCCTTGGATGACCCAGTCTGCCTGAGGTTCTTCACCTTAATCAGCGGTGTTTGCCCTGTTTCTTTAGTCCCTCTTCACTTCCCTTTTCCTGGAGGTTAACTGATGTTCTGGAAGTCACTGTGAGATGTTTTCACAGAGCTGAAATATGAGATGACTGACCCAACTTGTTGCCCAGTGGATGTCTTGTTTCTCTCTCTCTCTCTTCCTTCCTTCCTTCCTTCCTTCCTTCCTTCCTCCCTTCTTTATTTCCTGAATTCATTCACTTCCCAATTTTTCCATTGTGTGTTCCCTCTGTTCATTCTTCATTCTTCTTCAGTCCTTCTGTGTTTAATTCATTTTTCCATCAATCCTTCTAGTTATTTTTCATTCACTCCTCCTTTATTTGTTCTTATGACTGGCTCTTTGTTTTCTTTTTCTAAATCCTCTCCCTTCACCTCTTTTCTGCTTCTTCTTATCTCCACCAATCGTTTACACCAGTAAAGGATCTTTCTTCGGGGAATACTACAGGGCCAAGGCCCATTTCTGGGTTTTCCTTATTTTATTAAATAGACATAGAAATCCATACACAAAAGAGAAACATTTAGCATGTAATGTATCACACATGCCAATATATATTGTCATTTTATATATTGTAATTTAGAAAACTATTGTAACTTTCTTAAAGTATCTGTTACTGGATTATTATTTGATCACAAAAATCTAAGATCCACTTCCAAAAGATCCACTAAAACTCAAGAGCTTTTAATAGTCACATGCAGCCCAAATCATGATCTTCAAGCTTTGATTCTTTCCACCATATACTGTCCAAATGTTAAGAATAAACACCCATGTGTAGATTATTACCAAATGTTCAGATCAGATGTGTCGATCCAAATATTCTGGTATCTGTATCTGTACTGTATGTGTACTGGCCTTCAGAAACATCCAGCAGTGTGCTGCAGCGCCACCACCCTGCGTGTCTGCCTGAATTTCTAAACCCATTTCCTCTGTGTTTCTGCGTGACCAGCTAGGGCTTTTAGTGCCGGTCGATGAGACACGACCCCCCCTGTGAAGGTCATTCTGTCTCGCCTCTCCACAAGAACTCCCAAATCACTGTAATGCCAGCCACTGCATTGTTTATCGCCACAATGATAACACAGACTGAATAATTTTCATCTCATATTTCTGTGCTATTGCCTACTGTAATTAAAAACAATTCTGCCTGAGAGAAAAATTTCTTTTTTTTTATTGGGTAGCACGTTTCTGTGTCATCAGATGTTGCTATAAGGACGCTTTTGTTGGGGGATGAAAGTAGATGACTGCACACGAAATGCTGCAAGATTCGCAGATTTAAGGGCAGGCGGACAGATGGTTGATGTCACACAGGCAAATAGATTGACAGACAGATGGATAAACAGACATAATAGATTATAGATGCATATATGCAGAGCAAGCGTTTGACTGTCTGCAATGTGCACGGGGCGGCCAAGTTCAAAATAAAAAGCAACATTTTACAAATATGATTACAGAATAATTTGAAACAGCTTTAAATTGATACGGACGGATATCTGAAGCAACTTCCAAATGTTTCCTGTTTGGGAATGCACAGACCAAAGACAAACAGAAGCTTGGCAGACAGGCAGTCAGACAGAGAGTGATGAGGCAGATGTTAAAAGCTTTGAAAGCTTTATTGATTTTAGAGTTCTGGCCCTGTATGTAGTTGCTTTACATGCATACACATGCATTATGGATGCTTTGAATTGACAGTCAACACTATGAATCTGAGGAAACATGATTTTCCATGGCATTCATAGTGTGTGTTCAGCTGTGTGTGTGTGTGTGTGTGTCTGTGTTTGTGTGTGTGTGTGTGTGTGTGTGTCATCAAACTGGACTGTGAAAAAAAACTCTTCCTCTCTGGATAGTTCTGACAGGAGGTCAGAGGTGAGAGGTCACAGAAAGTGACCTGGATAATAACGCACACACACAAATACACAACATGACCACAAGCAGCTGGTCTGTTACCATGGCAGTGTGTTATACTCCTACTAGCCAGCAGGGATGCTGTTACACAGGCAACCAAGATCTGTGACCTCTCCTCTCCTCTCCTCTCCTCTCCTCTCCTCTCCTCTCCTCTCCTCTCCTCTCCTCTCCTCTCCTCTCCTCTCCTCTCCTCTCCTCTCCTCCAGTGTAATTGTTGTGAATGGTATCAGTAAACTAATTACTTGGTACACTATACTAGGACAAATATGCAGGTACAATACAGATAGACAATAAGTTAGTAAATAAATGTTATAGTATCATTTATTTTAAAATTACAATATCCTAACAAAATACTGGATCAGGAAATGACATGGTTAAATTTATGGACTTATTGATTGACTACAGTGCACTGTGTTATTGTTAGTGGTGAACAAACCATAAGGCTAAACCAGGAACAGGAGTGTTCCTCAGTAGCTATGACGTAGTTGTGTGTATGCTTTAAAATGAAGATAACAGGGTAACAGTAATGCACTCTCAGACTGTATTATAAAATACAGTGCTACTGTTTTTGAGTGCTAAATATTTAGCACTCAAAAACTCACATGTCAATGTCAGTTTTTAGCAACTTTTTTTCTGAAAAACACACGTAATTCCAGTGGAGCTAACGGCTGTGATCTTTTGGCAATGGGACGATACAACCGGGACAAGGAAGCAGATTCTTGTTCACCGTTTTCATTATAATTTATTTGAAGTGTGTAAGCAAGCGTAATCGCTAATGGCCAGTGAGAATACCCTGACATGAAGAATTAAAAGTGTATTACAGTGTAACTATGGGGTGTGCAGTAAAATGAAACAATCCCCCTTTCATTGTAACCGCCTGTTCTCCCTGTGCTTCTTCCCCTAACTAGTTTAAGGGCTGTAATCTAAACCGGAAATTATTTGAGAGGATGACTTTTCCTTCTCTCTGTCTCTCTCCCAATTTCTTTCTGTTCCTCTGTGTCACTCTCCCCCTCCTCTCTGCTCCTCACCAGGAAGACTTCCTTGTGATCCACGCAGAGGGAGGTCTCCTTTCACCCACAATGTTGTCACTGTCTGTCTCTCTCTCCTCATGCTCATCTGATCTCAGCGCAGTGAAAGAAATGTGTGTGTGTGTGCTCGCTTGCGTCTTCATGCTGCTTCGCTACTTCCTCTCTCTTTCTATTTTTATTTTCCAGAGTTGCCCCCCCAAATATCTGTCACCCCTCCCACCTCCTCTTCTACCACCTCATTCTCCCTCTCTCTCTCTCTCTCTCTCTCTCTCTCTCTCTCTCGCAGCCCACAATAACAACCCTACACCATTGGTTGCTAAGGGATCCGGTTGCCATGCAGCAGCGAGGTTTTCACATGGTCCTTGCGTGTATGCGTGTCTACCGTAGCGTGACTGAGTTTGGATGCCATGTTTATTGAGAAGAGGGAGAGAGAGAGGTGTTGAGTTAGGATGCAAGGTTTAAAAAGTAGCTGCTGCTGCCACGTTGGCCTCAAACACCTGACCCATATACAAACCTATACACACTCACACAGACACACACACACACACCCCCAGAGGACGGACAGCTATTGATCATGTATTATAGTGTCAAGTTTAATCCATTGAGATACATCCACTCTGTGTGTGGGTCTAAAGCCACTTGACGACACACTCTAACACTCCTCCATCATCTTACAGTTGTTTGTTGAGGCTTTGTCTGTAACTACAGACTTTGCGTTGGTCTGGAGAGAACGATAAGTCGGGGAAAATGGAGAAAAATAAAAATGATGGAGAGTCATTGAGGAGTCGAGAGACAGATGATGGGAGAGAGAGAAAGAAGAAAAAAGAGAGTGGTATTGACCAGAGGCAGAAATCGATGAGCAGCCTGTCAGGATAAAGCAGTGGATTTGGATGCCGCTCCTCACTATTGGGCAGCCCGTCCATCCGTGCAGTTTTTACAGCGTGTGACTGGATGCAAAAGAGGGTTTTGTTGGATTATTTGGCAGAGCTGATTGGCTAATCAGAGTGTATCAGGCGTTATGTGCAGACGATGGGATGGCTTGTGTTGGTTTAGCAGAAGTCACTGAGGTGATGAGATAACATCATGATGAGCTGGAGTGGCTGAATGGTCCTAACAAAGCATGTGGAGGAGACCCACTTTCAGATTACACACCTGTGCAGAGTACAGTTAACCAACTTTTGAAGCTGATATAACTCATTCCTGAGTATGTCTTAATATATATGCCGATTACTAATATGTTACATTAAAGCTGCCCTAATGGATTTTTATGACTACCTGTGATGTGAATAGTGAAACTCGCAGAGGGATCCACAGCACTCCTTAGCTATATGAGGGTATTTCGGTTAGCATATTTCGGTTAAATGTTTTCGTTTTAATTTAACTTTACTGTTTGGAATTGGCTGGTGAACACAGGGCCAAAAATCCAGATCCCTGTTGAGTTGGTAGAGACCAAAAACAGAGCTAAAAGGAGAGTGATTATTGGGCTTCTGTCAGGTAGCCAAAACTACAACTGCAGATGCTGATGTTGCTCAGTGTCTACAATTAGCAATTATTTGCTAACACCTTTGCTACAAAAACTTTCTGAGGTGGTAATATGACAATATTGTTTTTAAAGCATGATACGCTGTCCCAGAGTGGCCAGACGTCAAGTAATGCAGGTTTACGAAGTGCAGACTCTTGGGTTTTTGCATCAGTTTAACTCTAATCATATCCTCCACTCTTAACGGTTTTATTTGATACTGGCAAATTATAGACCGGTCATTACAAGTTTTGTGGACACACACACACAAATGATTTATTTTGCCGTCATTACAGTTTCCAGCCAGGGTTCAGTAAGTATAGTAGGTTATTGCATGTAAGTCTGTGCTGAAGGCCCTTCTGGCCACTGGAGCATTGGAAGAATGCTTATTTGCATAGAGTTAGATTATTGAGTATTTGTAACCCCACAGATCATTAATTGTGGTTGTGTGTTTGTAGATGTGTGTTAGCAGGAGCCTAATTTACATTTCATACTGTGTTGGTTAAAATAACAGGCTGTTATGAAGTCACTGAGGCATGGTGGTCGTAAAACCGCAGAGTCTCAGATTCAGCATGTTCGCATACACAAATGTAATATACACACACGCGCACACACAGACAGCATGATTGGGTTTCTCTGTTTCGACTCTTAACTGGTGTAAAACTCACTTGAAACACGTGCCAGAGGGATTACTTATTGTGAGCAGGAAGTGTGTCTGTTACCACCTGGTTGGTGAGATCATCGTGTTTCATAAATACACAGCAGCTATAATAGGCTTAGGTTAGTGTCTGCCCAGTAGACAGATACACACTCAGACAGATGAATATGCATGCACAAGCAGATGCCTGTATAGACAGTCGCACACAAACACACAAGCACGGTCACATGACAGCCACAGCTACAGATAGTACGGCACTTCAGAGATAATATTTACTCTACCTTCCTCTGACTAGTTAACATTTCTGGTCCTGTTTTCTTCTTCTGCAGCTTTGTCTTCTCCTCTCTTTACTTATTTTTAGATACCTTTCCTTCTCACCCTCCTCCTCTTTCTGTCTGTGCGTCTCACTGCCGGAGGAGTGAGGAAAAAAAAAAGAGGAGGAGGACAAGTTGATCATGATCAAGAATTAAGACCAATAGAGTACAGAACAAATGGTGGAAATGAAGTGGAGCTCAAAATGAGGAGTCCTTACCTTTACTACCAACTTGAAATCTCAGAAGGTGTCTCATACTGTATCACAAGTTTGATCACACTACTGTAAATACTAAAAGTATCTTTATGTAGTCCAATAAATGCCAAAGCAGAAATTTTGATTTGGTTTACACACATAAAACTACTGCCTGACATTGCATCCCATCGTCCAGACATCAGATTTATAAAACAAAAGACAGGAAACATTAATACCACGATAATATTTGCGTGGGGTTTCATCTGTTTTCGTAAATGTCACAGTTGCGTTTGCTGTGTACCTTTCAACAATAGAGAATCACACAATGGTCTAAAAGATAATGGGGTGAGTGTGTTATAGTATCATGATAAGAAGTCATGTTTGTGAGTCTCCTTTTAGCCTCTTCCGATCAACTTTTCCTTCTTGTTTACTGGGATTTTCATCCAAGATGAACAGTTTTGGTGTTGTTTGCATCTCATGTTATTTAACGTCTGTAAAACTGTTGCAGTCTTCAGTGTTGCTTGTGAACGTGTTTGGGATTAGATCTGATTGTTTAAATCTTTGTATTAGCTTCGTAGGATTAAGTACATATTCATTTGTGGTGCATATTTATTCGTATGGCTGTTTGTAATTAGGACAAGTCTGCTGCTATGAACACTAAGAGAAGTTTTCCCACGGGGACATTTAAGTACATCACAATCAGAGCGATGTTAGGCCTGTCGCCTTTTCATTGCATCTCTGTCAACAGACAACTGGCAAATAAGCATAAACTTAGATGGTGCTGAATGTAGCCATTTAGCAACAAATACCCAGAGTGCTGAGTCTGTGACAGACACGTGAACAAAGCTAGCGCAGAACAAGGACGTTTTGATCCCTCTCAGTCTCATCCATTGTTGATCTCTGGCTTTGGGTGTTGCAGGGTAAACAGCTTAGGGGATGAACTGGCATCTAGGAAGGCTAGGAATCTGTGAGCAGAGAGCGATAGCATTAACATTACACAGTTATAGTATCTCCAGGCTCATCCTCAATTCTAGCCACCCACTCCTAGCCCTCCTCTGGCCTAAAACACTGGTTTGTTACAGGCTACACCTGGCCTGACATCAGAAGTTGTCTCAAACAGTGTTTCAGGTACATTCCCATTTCCATGTAGTTGTGTACCCTTGTGGTTTGATGCATTTCGGTGCAAGGTGTAAAGAAGGTGTGATTTTAGCCCGACTTAGGTCTTTAAACCCGCTTAGCCCAAGCCCCAACTGCAAACCATCTCTTCAAGTTCAGGATTGTGGTCTTAAAGCTCCATTTAAAACCCTCTTAGAGAATCAAGGTCACTTTCTCCTTTATGTACACAGCTGGTTAAGCCCTTAAGATCACCTCTAGGAACAGCTCTTGTTCAAGCTCAATTACCAGTCTTCCACCTGCTTCACTTTGGTTAAGGTTAATGACATGCCAGGGTCTCAGTCAAATGTTCATAATGTCACACAATATTGACTTTTTTGTATTAAATCAAGACCGCAATCTTTCATTTACCATAACCAAGTGCTGCCAGTTCCTATACATTAACTACCTTGCTTGATGATATTGCAATGTGTTGCAGTGAGAGTTGTGTTGCTGTTTGACAGACTATCCTGCCTCGGCACCCCTTCTGTAAGGATGCAGCTTACCTTTAATTCAACTCTTATCCTAGCATCTGCTACTTTGCCCCTCTACACTATGAAAACATATCAGGGGTTTCATTTCACATTATATGTAGTGGCTGTGCATTGCATTCCTGTAATGGCACAAAAGGCAGTGTGATACACTGGCTGCTCTGCATCTGATGTACAGTAGAAGAGTTCATCTAGTACAGTATGTAAATCTGGGCTTTGCAGCATGACCCACAAACCTCTTAAAACTCCCAACCCTTGTGAACAAACTTTTAAATTAGATTTACTGTAACTGTAGCTCTAAGATGAATAACATGTGCACCAGCGGCAGGGTCAATTCTTCATGTATTCATAAAACAGTTCAGATGAAGTAGGTTTCTTCAGCTTTGCCAACAAATTGTTTTGTAGCTTTGACATTTGGAACAGAAAACAATGGATACCCAAAATGTGGAACGCTCCCACAATCAGGTGGTCATTAGGGTGTGTTCGGAAGGTTTCATCAGCTTGAAAAGAAAGTAAAGCATGACTTAATCATCTGTTGGGACCGCTGCCTGCTGTATTTCTGTGGCTTGCCTTTCAAGCATCCAATACTGGGAAGCAGCACTCTCCCTCATATCCAGTAACGCCCCTGTGGAAACATACTACCAGGCAGAGTTCCAGTCCTCACGTTAAACACATCCTCCAGCCCTGGCCCTATTCCCCAGTTCCAGCTCCAGCCCCAGTTCTTGCCCTCTCCCCCACTGCACTCTTGACCAGTGCGCCCATAGCAGATGGAGCAAAGAAAACTGTGTCACCACCAGCCATGACTCTCTTAATCACCCCTCCCCTTTTCTGTTTCTCTCTGTTTCTCCCTCTCTTTCTATCCTCCCACTCCCTTCTTCCCTCACTCCCAGGATTTGGAGCATCAAACATTGATTTGTCCTTATTTTTAGAGCAGCTGTGAGCATACATGCGTGCGTGTACAGTTTGCGCGTATCTGTATGCCAGACGCTCATCCAGGCTGGGTCGTGGGCAGTTTGATTGTGTCTGGGTGCATCACTGTGCGTGTCTCTGCACATGTGTCAGGGCTCCTTTTTCCAAGTTAATCCCTTAAGAAGAGGTGTGGTTCTTTCTCGCTCCGCGCTCCCTCTCCTCTCTGTCCCTCACTCTGAGCGCAATATCATCACATGCTCTCTCGCTCCTCTCCTCCTCTCATCTTTTTCTTGTGCTGTTGTTATTGCTGTGGTGGCCGCTAGTCTGAGGGAGTTCTTTCTCACCGCTTGTCATCTCTGCATTTCCTCTCATCTGGTGTGCGAGATGAGTTCCTGTGGCGACATGGGGGAGGCCATCGAACTCAGGTGAGTCAGATGCAGGGTAGGGGGTGTGATCTGTGCGCTTGTGAGTGCGTTTGTTTAGGAACTGGCGGCTGACATCCAACATATGTTGTCATATTCACTTTATGTGTATCGATGCATGCATTTATGAGTTTTTCTGCATTTCTGTGTGTGCACCTGGGAGTATTTTGGTTTCAAATTGGGTCGACTGTTATCGTCACAATGAGCACCTTGGGCTGTTTTTCTCAGCCTCGCATCTTTTTTCTGTCCATCAAGTTGACCCTGTTTCAACAAGGTAGAAATCTGCGAGCTCCAGAGGTCAACAGGAGATCTGGAGTTTTTGTTATAGTGTTAGCTGAGGGTTGTTGTTGTTGTTGTTGTCGTCGTTGGGTTATTAGCTATGGTGGTATTTTCAGTCACTGCCAAACTGATAATAGGTCTAGTTCAGCCTGTATCCACAGGGCTCATAGCAGCTAATAGCCTTAGCAGATGCATTAGCCCCCATGCCCATATGGAAGAGATTAAACCTGCTAAATTGATACAAACGCCCAACATTTTTTTTATGCGCAGCGTTTGCGTCTACACTACACTGTTTGTGTTTGCACGCATAAATATGAGTATGTTCATATGCGTGTGCGTGAACACCTGTCATACACACTTAAGTGTGTTTCCAAGCCTTGTCATGCTGAATGAAGGGACTGGTTTGCTTAAATTCCCTCCCGAATTCAACACTTCCTCCCTTTTTCTTCCTCCCTTTTCTCTCTCAGCCCTCATGATTATATAATTGAGAAGGACAGCTCTCATGTGTTTTGCAAAAAAAAGAAAGAGAACGAGGCAAAGAGTGAGAACACTGCGGACGACAGAGACCTATGTGACGAGTGAAATGAGGACAACTGAAGAACAGCAAGACGGAGACTCAACAGGAGGGAAGGGTGAAAAATGGGATGAGGGAAGAGAGAGCGTGAGAGGAAAAAGTCAAAGAAAAGCTGATTTATTATGGAGAAAATATGAATTTCCTTCCATTTTCAGGAGAGGATGCAAGGGGTAAAAATAGAACATTGTGTTACTTGGTTTCTATCATCACCTGGCCTTGTAGAATAGCAATTACATTGCAGGTTTGTGGTAACAGTAGATAGACTTTTTTGAACACTTTCAAAATGGGAAGAGAAAGAGTTTGAAAGAGGTTGGAAACATGAGATAACAGGCATAATGGGGCTGAAAAGATGAGGAAAGAGATGAGGAAGGACTAAACTTGCAAAATGTGAATGCAGCAGTTTTCAATAAACATCGAACCTCTTAAAAATGAAGCAGAATATTGTTAAATTCTGCTTTGTTTGACTGTGAGAGTTAATGATTTATGAATGCAGGCCTGAAAGCCACACCGGGTCACTTGGCATCCTTCTCTGACCCAAATGTCTGACGTAAAATGTGCACAATACAAGCTCAAGGGTGGGGTTGACAAGACATTGAAAAATGACAGCAGCAACAATAGGTTCTTTGGCTTGGGAACTTTCGAGTGAAGTCGCATTGTGTCTCATGTCATGTAAAGGTTTTGGCTTTTGAGTTCACTAAAGTGAAGTTTCAAAGTCTTGAATATCACTTATTCTAGTGAAGTTTATAGTGTTCCACATGTGTTTTGATTATGTTTTCAAGCAAGATCTGTCACTCAGTGGCAAACGTGAAGCTTTGGAGCAGCGTTGTGAATCGTGTCCTGCCTGGCATAAACTCAGGTTATTCTATAGTGTCCCTGGTTTGTGAGTCTTATCTCTGACCCAAGAGATGAAAGTGTGCCACGCACTTTGCTGTAATATCAGGGACGTACAGATGATAAGCTGGCCTGTGGCACTGTACTACACTGATAGGAGGGAATACAAAGTGGCAACACAATATGATACCGGAGCATATTGACTAGACTGCTCCACTTCACGCCTGGCTGCACTGTGTTTAGATTAGCATACGCACACACACACAACACACACACACACACAGACACACACACACGTGCTTCACATCAGTTACAGACACACACTGGCATGCAGGCCGTGAACATGCTTTGACATAGATGCAGACACATGCCATACACATATGAATGCATATACAGGCAGGCACACACACACACACACACACACACACACACACACACACACACAACACACACACACACACACAATCACAAACATGTATAAAGCTAATGTGGTCAGCACCCTCTTTGCCTGCTGTACCAAGGGCAAAGAGGGATTTGGATATTGTTATGTTAATCTGCCTCTCTTTTGTGTCTTGGAACCCATTCAGACACACACACAGAAGCAACAACACACGGGTATGAGGACATTCAAACATGCACAGATGTGTACAAATACCTTCTTTCAAAGAAAGAGCGTGGAAGCAAGTTGCCCTGCAGAAACACAAGCAACACACACTCGGCAGTGACACAGCACTGTGATAAGCTTGTAGGAAGAGGATAACAGGTGTGGGAGCTGTGTGTGCATGTGACTCTTGGTGTTGAGGTGACATTTGTATACAGGTGTGAACACCTGCACAGTGCACCAGTATACATGCGTTTCTTAGGCTTCACACTCTGTCTCTGCAAAGCTAACGCAGTATCGTTTCCCAGCTAAATCCTATTTGCAGAAAAGACTGGGAAGCAGATCATTTTAATTGCAGGATGTTTTCTCAGACTCCCAGCTCTGCCAGACTGCCCTCCTCTGTACCCTTTCTTGATTTGTGGCTTGAACGGAAGAGGCAGGAAGAGCGAGAACATCATGTGTGTACCGTATGAACTGTATGTAAATTTGGACCATTAGGAGTGCTTACTTGTGTGTGCGATAATGTCTTTAAGCATGATATTGAGTGAGGTAGATGTGAGTGCCACTATATATAGTCACCATGACTAGACTCGGCTCTGGAAACCCGTGCTGCTTCCTGGATCTATCTGTCTTCATAGTGTTGGCATCTCATTTCATTTAAGTACTTTCCTTAGAGTTGACCTGTCTTTAACTGTTTAAGTCTGATGTGTCAATATTAACCTTTATGCCTCTCTCTCTCTCTCTCGGTTTACTCTATATTTTAATTTAATCTGATGCAAAATGAACTCAATATAAAAATTTCTGTTTCTTAAAACTTAGGTGTCATGGTCACGTTCAGTCCTTCTGTACTTGCCACAGTTGTGTGTGCATACATTTTTGCTTTGAAATTAGAGAATATTACTGATATTTAAGGCTCAGATTTATTTTCATCTCCAAATAAAGTTGTCTAGATTATCTGGCTAAACTGTGAGCATGCTGTAAACCTGTCGGATCCTCTGGCCGCTCATGTTTCTTGGCCTGATTTAGTGATGTGACTGTGTTCCCAGATCTCAGCAATTGCTTTGGTGAGTACAGTGTTTTCATAACTGATAGAAATGATCTAATGGACAAAGCCACAAAAAATCCTGAATTATGCTTTAACTGTGAAAAGTAATGTATTGATGTCTCCACACTTGTTTTAAGGTTAAAAACACACTAAGAAAAGTGTGTTCTGAAGAAATTTCACACGCAACACAGCCAACTTGCAATTATGAGCTTCACTATCTATCATTCTCTGTTGGCTGCAAAGAGGCATGAACTGTCTGTTTTTAGCTGTCCTCTGAATCTTTCCCATACCATGTGCATGTAATGTAAAAGTCTCCATCTGTGACCGTGAGTCACTTGTTGCCGGCACGTTTTGATTTGAGAACAAAGTGGCAGTGATGGTGCTGGTTCTTGATCAGTTGAGTCACATCATCATGATGACAATGTCTCTCACATTCATCTGTTTATGGTGATAATTCACTAAATTCCCACACTGCATTCCAGCCTGAGTCACAGAGGGGCATTCAATGTCATTATGCAAGATGACCAACAGCCTGTACGCACGCGCACACACACAAACACAGACACAGACACAGACACACACACACACCGACAGGTTTCTGTCTGTCTGTTCACCATGCTCAGTAACCACCCTGAAACATTATCTTCCATTAGAGGGTCAGAAGAAGGACAGGACATGTTTATGTGTGTCTACCAGTCAATTTTAGGCTAATTGGCATCTGTATGTAACCATGCTGACATTGTGACACACACACACACACACACACAAACACAGACACACACTCATCTTCATTTTAATTCATTTACCTTCTAATGTTTGTTGTATGCAAGATGAGAAACCGTAGCTCATGACACCGCAGCGACAAACACAACACAATCAATATGACCAACAGGGTGGGTGGGACAAAGTAAATGGCAGCAAAAGAAACTATTAACCATGAATGTTTGTCGTACACCTGAAAAAAAATGTTATTTGAGAATTGTGAAGAGTAAAGTTCATAAAGTAATGTTTTAATATTTTCTGCTTGAGTCACAGAGGCATTTCTTCCAAGCTCTTAGTGTCCTTGCTTCAGTTGTGACAAATTTCATGCTTGCAGCCTTCTTGCTGAGTCAAATGTACCAAGAAATGACTTTGCAGTGCCATTTCCTCACATAAATATCTAAATAAATTATGTTTTCTAGTGCTGTTGAATATTCAATTATTTGCTGACAACAAAGTTAGACAATGAGTGTATCTCTCTATTGTAAACATCATTTGCTTTCTTTTTGGTAAATTTAGAAAATATGAAACCAACACACAGAACAGGAAACACACTGGAGAATTTAATTGCAAGCAAACAAAATTGAATTTATTTTACAGTGTGGAAAAATCATTCAAGGACATGACGCTGTTTATCTTATATGCTGTTATGAACAGTATTGACCAGAACTACAGTATGCGCACTGCATAAAAAACTACTATGGATTGTGGATTGGTGTTGAATTTCAATGAAAGAGAGCTATGAACCTGCTGACCCCTTTTTTTTATAGAGTGGACCTGATTTATGGAGCAACATGAGATGCGTGTGTGTGTGTGTGTGTGTGTGTGTGTGTGTGTGTGTGTGTGTGTGTGTGTGTGTGTGTGTGTGTGTGTGTGTGTGTGTGTGTGAAGGAGAGGGAGAGAGAAGAGAATGACAGAGACAATAGTCACAGTGGGTGCCAGGCTGATGGTTCAACACATGGCTCTACTTCAGCTGTCACTGAACATCAGTCAGTATGCTCTCACGTGCACTCCTAATGGCGACACAAAGGACCATTACTGATATAATACAGCTGTATAAGTATGCTTCACGAGCCACCTACACACTGTACCGTATACAGCTCTCGACTGATCTATGTGCTGTTGCTAAAGAGGCCTTGCTTCTTTGTAGTATTTGCCCACCGTAGCTGCTGCACCCAAGGGTGTTTCATAAGGGCTCAGATGAGGCAGCACAAGTACAGACTGTACATTGCTGTTTTTATCTTGTCTTTTGACTCTTGTCTGTTTTTTGCTGTTTCCGTGGAAGTGGTGTATTAATGTAGTGGTGGAATGATTTGTGGGATTGTGTTGTTTTCCAGCAGTGATACTGACACGGAAAATTTCAGCTCACCTCCTGTCTGATGATCAGCAGCAGAGTTACAGACCACATTTTAATCATTGTTTGATGTGATCTTTGCAGGGCACAGCTATTTGTAATTATGTGGACTGAAATGAGTTTCAGGATTTTGACCAATTGGATGTTTGGCATTACTTGCTCACTGAAAGTCAGACAACAACATCGATTTCAACTTAATCTTTGTCTGTTCAATACAGGATGCTTTTATCCTAACTAGCAACTCCCACAACAGCTAACTTGCAAGAGAAAAATCCAGCCTACAACAACTGCAATATGTGTAAATATTTATTTATTTATTTATTTATTTATTTATTTATTTATTTATTTATTTATTTATTTATTTATTTATTTATTTATTTATTTATCTTTTTGATGTTCATTGTTATTATTCATTATTCAGTCCTAACTGCCAATAAGAAAGCAAAGGTGTTGGTCTCGTTCCACAGTGAACGGTGCATGTGTGCTATATGAAAATGCACGTATGTAGCGCTGGTTGCTGTGCCGTGGTACGGTCTGTCTGTCGAATACAAATCTTATAATCATTTATTTCCAGGAAGGAACACCGACCTTACAGGAGCACATGTCTCGCTCTCTGCCTCTGTGTGTCAATCTCATACACACCCACACACAGCCTCGTAAACCACTGCAATGAATAAGGCCATCCTGTCCTGAATCAGGCTTCAGTATAAGCACAAGTGCCCTGGTTTATCTCTGATACTCCTTTATTTTTTTAATCACACAGACCACCTGTCACTTGCCATGTGCGTGTGTGTGTGTGTGTGTGTGTGTGTGCATGAGAGAGAGAGAGGAAAAGAGAAACAGACAGTTTTGGTTGGTAGTAGAGTCAGTGTCCCTATCCGGGTCACTCAGTGTCAGATGAAGTCTGCAGGGCCTAGAAACTGGGTCAGTTTTCTATGTGTGTGTGTGTCAGCATGATGTGCCTGTGTGTGTTTTTGATTTAATTCTGTTAACTAGATAACTGTGTATCGTCTCACATCAGCCCAGTGATGAGTCACCTCTGAGTCGACATTTAAAGCTGGATGTAAAATGGAAGGAGCAGAACCTTTGTGTGTGTCTGTGTTTAATTGAGTGCACTTGCTTTTTTGTCTGTAAAGTGGCTAAAAGAGATGTAGAGTAGGTAAGATAATCTATCACAAAGTTGATGATGCTGAAAATGTGAAGGGAACTTTGGACAGTGAAAGTCACAGGCAGTAATTCTGGAAATCCTCTAAAGCCAGCGACAAATACTCTTCCTGCACTTCCCTCAAAACAGAGCCATGACGTACGGATACCAACTGAACCAGGTGAACTCCACCTTAAAAAAGAAAACTGTTCTACAGAAACCTGAAAGACATTTACCATTGACACATGACCATATAGCTAATTAGTTTAATAAATGATTTATTTATGCTTTATACATTACACCAGTTCTAAGATGTAAAAGAGAACATTTTGAGGTTGCTTTACTTTATGAATTTATTTATTTTTTGGCCGTAACATTTTTATGCCTTTTATTGGGCAGTGACAGTGGAGAGACAACTAAATTATGAAAGCTTTACTTAATGATTAATTAACTTCTGGTAAAGCGTTTGTTGCAACTAAAAACCCTTTATAAAATCTGCTTTATTGGGAAACAGTATCATATATGATTTTTCTCACTGGTTGACTGTGGGCTGTGTTGAGGCATCTAACAAGAGGGTCTTACACAAGGGATTCATATAAATACTACATTAGTTAGTTAGTTAGTTACTCCTACCATATTAGTTACTACTAAAGGAATAGTTACTATTAACTAATAAATAAGTACTAGTAGATTTTAAATAGCGACTAGTAAGTTTTAAGGAATAACAGTTAAAATAGTTTGCCATAGTATAGCGAATATTCTCTGTTTTCCATTCTAATCATCGTGTGGAGAAAGTCATACATTCAGTTTCATGACCTTAAAGTTAGAGTCGTGTCAGCAGTGTGAGTCACCGGGACAGAAACAACAACAAATATGTTAAATAAAGGTCAATGTCTGGGGGAAAAATACTGTAAAATGAAGAAATAATTCATTGGTTTTGCTTCTGAATGTTTGTATGTGTGTCAGATGGTTGTATCAAATGCTTTAAATGCTTTAATGCTTTAAATGACTTTGCACAGTATGTAACTGAAGTAATACTGACCTTTGATGCTGTTTCTTCCATTAGTTATTTAAATTTACACTCTGGATGCTTTGGCAAAACACACCAGTTTCTCAGCTGCACAGCCAATAAGTCACGACTTGAATTCAACTGAACAGATAGAAGGAAACAAAAGATAGGCACATTGTGTCCATTTAAAGTGGTCAGCTCAGTGATGACTAAGCCAAGACAATCCTTCCCCTCCTTGTCTCTCCGGAGCTTTACAAATATATGGCTTACCGTAATGTGAGGTGACGGTGACTCATTGTGTGTGTTCGTGTGTGTTTGTGTTGCGTGTGTGTGTGTGTGTGTGTGTGGAAACATCACCCCCTTCCCCTCCTTCTCCCTCCTTGTATGAGGTGTGTTTCGTCTGATTGAGGCTGAGGAGACTTGTGAGGGAGGAGTGTGTCCCGTTTTGCCAAAATCTCTGAGCCGCTGTTGAACACAGAACATCTGGATCAAGGCGGAACTGTGTGTGTGTGTGTGTGGGTGCGTGCGTGCGGTGCGTACATGAGTCTGTGTGAAAGAGAGGGAGCATGCCAAAGATATCAATCAGACTCACATCTGGCAACCACAAAACACAGCTGGACACACATGAGTTCATGCAGTCTTAACATAGATTATGTGGAGGGAATATAGAGGTGACATTCACACACACGCAAGGCTACAGAATGACATTAATGTTAACTTCACTTTAAACACAAGCTACTAAACTGATATTAAAAAAACAAACACACACCCACATTGTTAATGACATTTGCTCCAGCAGTTAAAATACCAACTTAACAAGCTGTAGCAAAATGTTCGAAAAATTTCCCCCAGCATTTTATTAGTCTGTACGCGTAGGCGAACTTTTCTCGCTAAATTCATCCCTGTTAAACACATTTCCTCACACTCACATCGCCGGAGCTGCAGACATTTAGCTTCAGGCCCATTTTTGCTTCTGTCGTTTGCATCTTTCGGACAAGTACAGAGCAAAGTGGGGATCTGGAGTATAAACACCAGCGAAGAAGAAGAATGGGGAGGACAAGGGAAGGAAGCGGCGATGAAATGGAGGTCAGCTCGGGTAAACAGAGTTGAAAGTCTACGACGTAACATCATATGATTGTAAGTGGCCTCTCCTGCCATCTCCTCTGCAACAATACATTCCAGATGGCTGCTAACTCTAACAGTGGATGAGGAACAGCTATGTGTTTGTTGGCAGCCAGGCCTCCTGTTTGTGTAGTCTGCACTGAAGTGCTTATAAGTTTTGCGTGGGTTTGTGACGAGAGCGGGACCACTGATTTATAGAATTATTGTGATGTTTTCCATCCCAGCCTGCCGGCCAGCCCCCTCTGTCTGCCTCTTGTCTTTATTTTTTCCTTGTGCAGATGGTTCTTGTTGTGCAGGGTGAGGTCACAGCTATGCAAGGCCTTTACATGTTGCATGCTGGGTAATGTCTCCACCCAAATGTGTCTCTCCATCAAAGAGTGTTTACTACCAGATTTCTGTTCATTTCCCACTGTGCTGCTCAGAAAGAGAAGAACTATCAACATGCTTTCATTTGTGTTTTCACTGCAGTCTGGCTGCTTATATCCATGATGGATTTATGTTGTCTCTCTGCCTGCCTGCAAATTAAAGAAGCACTTTCCACAGGTGTCCTGCACAATGATACCTGACTATATTTCTTTCTTCTTTAAAGGAATAGTTTGGCCTTTTTTGAGAATCAAGCCCTTTTGCCTTCTGGCAGAGTTGAGAAGATTGATACCATCTGTCAAGAAAATACGAAGCTACAGCCAGCAACAGGTTAGCTTAGCTTAGCATTAAGGAACAGGGGAAACAGCTAGCCTGGCGCTATCCAACAGTATCAAAATCCACCTATCAGTACCTCTAAGCTCACTAATTAAATAAACACATTATATCTATTTTTTTTTGCCGCCCATGTGTCATCTCACATATTTTGTCATATGTTTGCTAATCAATACGTGAATCTGCTTACCCTCCTAAAGCCCAATTTTCCCATTGAAGTTTGCACTTAAGTTAGAGAAAAAAACTGGATGACAAGTGTTCTTATCGGTTTGTTTGCCTATCTGTCATTCTTTTTTTGTCCTTTACCTTGTAGTCAGCTGGCTTGTTAAACTTTGTGTCACACCACTTAAACCCCCATTTTATTTCCATTTTATTAAAACGTAATGACTGATGGATGTTGAACAAGATTATTGGGTCACAATACAACTTTTCTCACCTTTTTTCCTGTCCTCATTTCACTCCATTTCACTCCACTCTTTGTGTATCTACTTGTTCCAACAATAATCACACCCATTTACAGCCACGTCACTACATCAGGTGGCCATGATCTGTAGATGCACAGAGCATCATGAAATACGCATTTCAACGGATTTGGGAGTATTTGGGCCGCTTGACATTGCCACAAGAGTTAAGAAAATACGAGTTGCTTATGGACACACCGGTGTGTCTGGGAAAGTGAATGACCTAATTAGCATAACTTCTTAAGTTTTTATATATATGATAGTATTTGATGATAACATTAGCACAAACACCAATTGTAAGATAAAGGACTAGGACTTGGAACAAATAGGCTGTACAGTAGAGAAAGTAATCTTCAGGCTAAATAAATACCTGTGAAATGTGTGGTGTTGGTGATGAATTCTGTAAATTTCATCTTACAGTGAACGCAACGCAAAGCTTGTCTTGAGATTTCTTGAACAGCCAAAGTATTTACAATTCATTACATTCAAACATGTAAGGGCTCGGCCTCTTTGCTCACTTTAAAAGATAGTACAATGGAAAATGTGTCTCTTCTTGATTACATATTTTATTAGCCTCAATATTAATCTACAGATACAAGCACAGATAAATATGCTATTTCTCTTGTGAAAGCAAGTCTGTGCTCTGAAGTAGGTAATTACATTTTGTTGAATAAAGGATCTCAGAATTGATGTAAATGTTTTATCTGAGTTTGTTGGCATAATGGGAAGGTTTTCTTGTAACTGCTGCAGTATGTTGTCAGCATCAAGGGGATGTTTCTGTCTATTATTCTGCAGTATCGCTGGTTTGTTAGTCTGTCTTGTAGTCTCCTTCTGTCCTCATCCTTCTGGTATTTTGGACTGTTAAACTTTGCTCTTTAACCACCCAGCCCCCACACATTTCTGTTTGATTTGAAATGGGTGACTGATGAATGGTCAACAGGATAATTTTGTGTGTTACAGCACTCATTTTCTCACCTCGTTTCCTCATTCCCCCACTCCTTCCAGTCATGTTTCACTTGTCCCAGTACCCTCAGTTCACATCATTTCATTTATGTGCCTTCCCCTGTGGCTTGGCATCAGATGCCAGTCCTATTCGCTCACTCCTCCTCCTCTCCCTCCTCTCCCGCTCTCCCAATCCATATGAGGGCAGTTACAGGGCATCTTGTATTCCCTAACCAGCACCTCCTTTCCCCCCACCCTATCCCCCCCATAACCCTCCCCCTCCACCTCCCTTGTGAGGTATTACGCACCAGATAGCTTTTACCCCTACACATACACACACACACGTTCACACCTGCTGCAGCAGTGATGGTGCCAGCCAGGTGCCAGTCAGTTGGCGCTTTGCCCAGTAAATTACTGGCACAAGCCTTGACATGTGTGCGCGTCGAGCTGGGGGCTTGTGTATGTGCTTTTGCGTGTCTGTGCGCCTGCGCTTGGCAGAGGAGACATGCCTCACATGCCAGAAATGAGTAAAGCCACTCGAGCTGTTGCATTTTAATACTCACTGCATTACACACACATCTGAGTGTGTGTGTGTATGAGGTGCATGAGTCTAATTGCCCATGCTTCCCGCGCACCAGCCTTTGGCACTGTTTTACCAGCAACATAGCAGTGATTATGAGAAGTGATGTGTCTGTGTGTATAAATATATTTGCATGTAAACCCTGACCTGTGTGTGGCAGAGCAGAGAGAAGATTTCTTCCCTTCAGTATACAGACCACTGCTTACATATGGACATTACAGGTCTTCAGTATAGTGTTTGTGCACTTTTACCTCCTGTTAACGCCAGGATGCCGATTCATGGGGCGACCAAACGGTAAGAAAATAATACAAGTATTATTACTGAGATTATAACCCAAGAGATGTGGAAGATTGAAGCCAGAGAGGGCCAGAGATAAGCATGTCTTATATCCCTCCACTGGAATACAAGCTTGCTGGTGTGTCTCTTGTCAGACCAGGAAATGCGTCAAAAGTAAAGAACATGTAGGGAGACAGAAAAGAGGCTACTTTTGGAATGAAAGAGGGACAGTAAAGTCAGTTAATTCAGTCTTGTGCATACGATGAAAAATGTTTTTCTTGTACTCTACATCTGTTGAGGGGGGATGTGACAGTGGAGGAATGAAAACAGTAATTATATTTTTTAAGCAGGTCATGTTTTGATGGCGTCATGTTTCATTATGCTGGGAAATTAGCATCGCTAAACAGGCCAGCGGGATGAATGGTCTAATTAAGCAGCGCAGAGAGGATTGTGTGTGTTCAGAGAAGGATTGGTGTGCATGCACGTGTGTGTGTGTGTGTGTGGTGATCAGTATTCGCTCAGCGCTCTTGATGTTTCTTGGAGAGATGAAAGCATGCCCCTCATGCTTTGCGTTCATTGACGTTAACGTTCTACCTTTGTGATTTGTACAGCCTGTTTCTGACTGAAGAATCAATGGAGCATCATGGCAGGATGTGCGTGTGACGCTAATGTACTGACTGCCTTGTTAGGGATGATTACTGCATAATCAGTATGGGCAAATCAATAAAATTTGTCCCACTTCACTCATAATCTTGTGTGAAACACAGCGCTACAGTTTCTCCACAAAGCTCTCAAGTAGCATTTCATTTAAATAAAGTAATTTAAGTTATTGAATCCTGTTAATATTGTTTGATTTTTGTGTGGGTTGAAGTCTCTTGGTTATGATGATTGTCACCTTTTTTGCGTTTTTAAATCTCTTGAGCAGAATGCTGAGCTAACCTGTGGCCTTCTTGGCTGTGCTGCACAACTAAACCAACGTCCCTTCCTGTCTCCACAGTACCAGGGAGCACGTGACCCCGGAGATGAACAAGCTTCGTCAGAGCCTGAGGAGGAAGAAGCCCACCTACGTGCCAGAGGCCAGCAGACCGCATCAGTGGCAGGCTGACGAAGAGGCTGTACGTAAGGGCAAATGTAACTTCCCTGTTCGGGTGAGTATCCAAAGCCGGGAAATTCTATTCTTGACTAGTATAGTATGTCATATAAAAATTAGTTTCTTATCCAGAAGGAATATTTTCACGTAAACTCACAACATATGTCTCAAAATCACCATGATAAACACTATAATTTTAAGATTTATCTGTATAAAAGGAGCAATAAAATGTATGACTGAACAAAACTGTTAAAATGTCACAAGGTCATGAATGTATGGTATGTTGACAAATTTTATGTGAAAAGTAACTCACTCTGCATGCTGTATATAGCAACAGGAACATCAGCAAAATAAATCAGAGGGCTACACAAAAGGGCGAATCAAAGTTTTCTGGGATGAGCCCTGGACTGCAGCACTTTTATCACAACCCGTATCAGTGCATCCTCAACAATAACAGGTGCACTCGACCCTCATTTATTCAGCAATCTGTCCTTGAACATCAAAGAAGAAGCGCTTACCCAGAATCTGCTTCTGGACAAGGCCGTCTAAAATGCTCTACTTACACTTCATACATATAGGTCTGTTGCATAACAGCAATGCAGCATAACACGGTTGGAATTTATGTATAGTTTAACATTCAAATAAATGTTTTTTAATGTTGTCTGGTTTGTGAAAGTGTGATGTAAGCAAACAATAAAAAGTAGTAGTAGGAGTTTTACATGCATGTTAGTGTTTAGCTAATTTTTCAGTCTTTCCGGGATTTTGCAGGTATTTTGTTATGGCTGCGGCCCAAAATGCCTGATTTTGTGGCACTTTTGAAAAAAAATTGCGATGAAAGTTATGATGTTCTTGGGCATTTTATTGCCAATGAAATTGTGGGAGTGAGTGAAAACTGCAAATGTAGATGTGATTTTTTTATCTGTACAATTATAGTTGAATCACTGAACAGTCCCTCCAGGGTTGCATGGGTCTGACCCTAACCCTAAACATGCATAATTAAACTAACCTAATTTCGCTTCTTTTAGCGCTTGCAATTAACCAGGATGCAACAGCCTCTGATTTCACTCATCTGACGTCCTCCATGCGCTTATGCCACTCTCCACTTATGTTTTGCAGTGGTAAAGTGTGTTTGCCGACGTATGACGTGTTGTAGGTCTAATTTGCAAGTCGCACTGAATTCACTGGGATTTTTTGCATTTGTGTTAAAAGTTGGGGTCACAACAGTGCAAAATCCTGGAGGGGACTGATTTTTTTTTTCTAAAGGGGCGGTTTTACAATTTGGGAAAGTCCACTTGTTTGTTCTCTAGCAGAAAGTTAGATGAGAAGATCAATACCACGCTTTGTCTGTATGCTATAGAGACAGCCAGGAGGGTGGATTATTTTAGCTTAGCATAAAGACTGGAAACAGGGGGAAACAGCTAGCCTGGCCTTGTCCAAAAGACAAAAAAAACATTACAATGACCAACACCATAATGCTCACTACTTAACACATACATATTGTTTGTTTAATTCATCCAAAAAAAGAAGCTGTGGTTTTCCAGCTGTGGACAGAGCCAGGTGAGCTGCTTCCCCTTTTCCAGTCTCCATGCTAGACTAAGCCTATTGGCTGTAGATTTATATTCAGTGTACAGATGTAAGAGAGGTATCGATCTTCTCATCTAACTCTCGGCAGTCAAATAAGTTTAAGAAAAGAAAATATTTTTATATTAATAGGACATTTGATCCTTATAGAAACTATTTGGTAATTAAAGCACAGACGCTTAGCTCTCAGCTGAAGGCCTCATTTAAGTGCAAATTAGAAGCACTATTAATGGTCTAATTTACTGATAACCAGCTCTTCAGAGTGTGTACTGTGTGCCAGTTGCGGAGCGCTGAGGTGATTTGTTGAAGAACTGGACATACAATGACAGTAAGAGATGTAGGACAGGGAGGGAGGAACGACATCGAGGTGGAGTCACAGATTAAGGTGAACACAGGAAATGACAGAGTGAGGGACGAGAGACATTTTGAGATAAGAACGGAGAGAGCGAGAGATACAGAACTGGATACGAGAGTCGAAGAGCGAGAAAGGCTGCAGACTGAATGAAACCAGAAGCGAAAGAAAAATACAAGGCTAATGGAAAATGCTCCACAGAGCTGGCGATGAGATGGGCAGTGAAGTGGAGCTTGAGCTTTACAGCGAGGGACACATTAAAAAACCTCTCAGCCTCTTTATTGTAGCTTTTCTTCCCTCCATGTTGCCCAGTTCATCTTTTCTTTCTTACATCTTTGCCGTCTCTCTGTTTTCACTCCAAATACGAGTCATACGCTATTAATGCCTCTTCGAGAGCTGCTGAACTGTACCAAAGGAACAAAAAGTGTTCTTGGGCTCAATACTGAAAGAATAGTTGACTTTTTTTAAGAGCAGAGTTTGGAAGAAAAATGACCAGTTGCAAAGTTTAGAGAGAACTTTTCTCTATACTGTCTCACTTCCTTTGTATATGGAAAGTAGTATAGGTCAATAGAGGTCTGTCAGCTCTAGCTAGCTGACATAATTGATCATGGAGCCTGGTAAACATTTGCAGTATTGATTCAACTGTCAGAAACACGCAGTAGCAGTGTGAGCTGTGTTAAAACAGGCGCTTTTCCTCACCAAAATCACCTGATTATGATCCAGAGCTCTGACCAGATAGCTACATGCTAAAAGATAACCATGTGCTCTGAGGTGAGAGGGAAGTCTCTCCTTGGGATATTGAACATTTTCCATCCAGTACGTTTATGATTCGTGCAGTTCATGCCACAAAACCTGCACAGCGGCTGCCCCCGGGCGCTGCACATTGGCTGCCCACTGCTCCTAATTAGGATGGGTTAAATGAAGAGAACACATTATGCATGATGTTGTACTGTGTATAATTGTATATGTGACAAGAAATGTTGATTATTATTATTAAAACAACTTCTCATTTTGATCTCTATGTATGCTCATTAATCCCGGTTTGTTTTCTACTCCCCCGCATGTTTGCATCTAATGATGACACAGCTCAGAAGACTGTCTGTTTGTGTTCTTCAAGCTCAAACAGGCAATTTTTTCTATCATACAAAAAATCTCATTCTTAAACCTGCCACATATGTCCGCTTATTGTTTATAACAGGTATTTTAGTTCAGGGACCCAGCTCCCCTAAACTCAGAGCTCTCCTCAAACCTTGACTGAATTGAACTGACAAGAATAGAGCTAGAGGGAGCTTTAATTGTGTCCCTGTGGGCTCTCTGCACACCACAGAGCAGAACACTGGAGAGACAACAAAAGGGGATGTGAGGCTATAAATTATTACCGTCCTCCTATCTCTCTCTCTCTCCTTATTATCAGTAGCAACATGCGGCTGTTAATGCAGTATAGGTGCTTATTAGCTACTTACCTGCCACTTATATACTGATAGGGACTAATGAGGCTTTGCTGGCTTTTGTCACTTTGTCTCTTTCTTTTGTTTCGACATAGTTTTGAGTTCAGCTCAGTGTGCTTTATTGGCATTAAGGTTAGATAAAGATGTGAAAAAGCAGTGAAGTTAAAAAAAAGTCATGTCAATCTGTTTGGCTTTGGCTGTTAATACTTCTTTTTTTTCCCCCTCTGCAGTACCTGGGGTTGGTCGAGGTGGAGGAGTCGAGAGGGATGCATGTATGCGAGGAGGCAGTGAAGAAGCTAAAAGTTGTAAGTATCCCACACGCACAGACACACAATTACACACAGCTTCCCTGCTGCAGTACTGGAGGTTCATTTTGTTGTATAGAGACAGTAAAAATTTCTAACCCCAAGGCTCTGCAAACTTCACCAGAGCTCATTACAGACCCAGATGCGCAAAGCTCATGCACTAAAGTATCGACCAAAGGAACACACACACACACACACACACACACACACACACACACACACACACACACACACACACACACACACACACACACACACACACACACACACACACACGTTCAATACTCTGCAGTTACTTCTCCTGTATTGTTATTTTCTCTTCTGTTTTTTCCCCACTTTCATCTCCCTCCCTGTTGAGTCTTATTTCACATCTGTCTGTCTGTTTGCTATCAGTCTTTCTATCTGTCTAATCCCACAACGCCCCAAGAGAACAAGAAATGAGGTCTGGGCTAACGTAAACACGTATAAACGCACACGGACACGCACACACACACACACACACACACACACACACACACACACACACACACACACACACACACACACACACAGTTAGCCCCCTCGGGGAAGCTGGATTCGGACAGGGAGCGTGTGAACAGAGTGACACAGGCTGGTCGGTGTCAGAAAGCCACACACACACTGCAGTGAAGAAAACAGAAGTCTGTGTCACTTTCTTCAGTCTTCACATCTGTTAGAAGCTTTGCTTTTGATGTAACTGGAGTTAAACTTGACTTTCATATAAACATCAGGTTGCCCAACAAAATGCTAGAGCAGCACATTTTTCTGTATTCAGTGTACACTAATCCTGATTCCCCAAGTGTGAATGTAACTTTATACAACAAAAGGCAGCACTTTGTCAGAAAATCTCACCGAGTTACCTGAATCACAGCCAGTTTAATGCATGCAGGAGAAATGTTTCATGCGTCTACTCTTGTCTCCCCCTCCTCTCACCACCCTTTCCTTTCATTTGTTTTTTCTCTTTTGATACTCCCTGCTGGATCAACTCTATTTCTCCCCATCTCCAATCTATAGCAGCATCTCTGCAGTTTCTCACACTGAAAACTTTCTTCCAAAGTTATCTTCCCCGCTCCACCTCCTCATTAAGCTTTCCCCTCCTTCCCTACTCTTTTCCTTCCATCACTCTCAGTTTCTTCACCTCTGTTCTCACTCCCTCTGTCTTCCTCTTGATGGGATTATGCAAAAACTCAGGCTCCTTGTTGCTTTGCTGTGGATTTCAAAGCCATTTCCTGCAGTGATCCGGCTTTCTGTTTCCCTTTCTTAGTCACAGAGAAACACATATGTAGACTCACGTCCACATGCACGCCCACACACACACGCGCTTCTACACTCACATGGAGTTGTTGCTTTTTTAGCCTGCGTATTTTTAGCATGTCCCATGCTGAGTGTGTTATTAGCTCTGCCTGGTGCCCTCCTCTCCGCTCTTAACCCACCACCACCTCATCTGCTGCAAGGATGTAATGATCGCTTCACATAACCATGAGTAGTAGTATAAGCGGCTGTACATGCTAGTACCTTGTTTACCCCCACACTTTGCAAGACTTAAGGACCACCTTGTGAATGTGCAAATGATTGAAACACATTTACCGTGCAGTAATAACACTTGATAACTTGCCTCTTAAGTTCTGAATTATTTACTTTACTTCTGCTACTTTTTTGTCTTCCCAGAGTGGGAAAAAGACAGTCAAGGCAGTATTGTGGGTCTCAGCTGATGGACTCAGGGTGGTGGATGACAAAACTAAGGTAAGTAAACACATTTTTGCGTCGCCTCCGTTTCCTTATTCCATCCTCCCTCAATCTACCTCATCATTCACTTGGCAGCAAGGACAGGGAGGGGAAGTATGTGTCTTGCAGTCATGTCCAATACACACCACACAGGTATTTTATATATGCCTTCAGCCTCTGATGACAACCAGGTAGCAAGAAAGCAGAGTGTGCAGGTCAAGAGAAATGTCTCCTCAAGCCCTCTGATGCTCTTGGCTTGCTGTCTCTCTCTAACACACATCCATCTTCGCAGCATCGTTTTTCTTTTATATTCTCAAATTGAGTAAAGACACATTTTCCATCGTCAGACCACCAACAAAAGTCTCATTCTGTTCCAGTCTGATGACGCCACCTTAACGCTGACAATAGAAGGATCCGTGCATCCATGTCTCAATGCTTGCAGGCTAGTTTGGGCCTGTGTGTGTGTGCGTGTGCTGTTTCAGAGCTAACATATGGGACTCATGGTTTCTTGCTAAAGGTGCTTAGTGGGGGAGGGAAAATCGAGCAAACACACACACACACACACACACACACACACACACACACACACACACACGCACTTGAGGAGTGTCTGGTGGCTAGGGAGGCCTCCTACAGAGTGAGTGCAGCTCGCTGTGGCTCTATTGAAAGCCGAGGAGAATAAAGAGCAGCAGCAGAGAATAGAGGAGAGAGCGAGCCCAATGGAGCAGCCTCTTTCTCTTACTTTCCTTTTTTCTTATGTTTAGAGGCCACCCACATGACCTCACCTCTCACTATCCCTCCGTCCCACTCCTCTCTCCCTTCACTTTAATCTCCTTCCTACTTTTCCTTGATCTCATCTAAACATTTAAGAGGATTAGGCCGGAGATATTTTATATTTTTCTTATTGTCACTAAATCCCAAAGCCAACATTGAATTGATGCTACTAAGCCAATGCCTTTAATTCCTCTGTGCCACAGAGTTCCATTGACGTCCAAAAACTATGAGTCACGGTGTTGCACTGTCTGACATGTTCCTTATTATGATGTACACACACACTGTAGTTTATTTTGAGTCCATCCCACACACACCGTCGTGCTGCCATTAATACTCTCATCACATTTGTATGAATCTGCAGGTAAAAATAGTTCCACAACAAATGCACTATTTATTTCCTGTGTTCCTGCGAGCTATTTTGATAGATTTACATCTTCATTTAGAACGAATGGGCTTGAGAGCGACAGACACAGTAGGGGAGTCAGAAAGTAAGTAATTCAAATATATAATTTCAATTTTAAGGTGAAAAAAACATGCAAAGTCAGCAAAAGGCAAGACCGAATTGAGTTTTCTGTGTTTGCATAACATTGTTGTCACTTCTGTCACGCCTTCTTTTCATCTCCAGCCTGACTGCTTCTACAATGGTCAGGTGCATTTTAAACAAAAATGGAAAAACATTCACATGAATTCCTCGCCACTGGTATCACTGTACAACGTAACAAAGACTTCAGAATGGATCAATGTTGGGTGGGTTAAAATTGCTTTTTAAAAGTCAATTAATGTTGCCACGCTTTTGCCGTCAAAACATTGTCGCACCAGTACAGAATGTGCACTTTGAAATGAACGCCTTTGGCCTTTCTGTGAAAACAGCAGAAGTCAAATTAATTTAACATCAGTACATTCAAGGAAGTTTAACGTCTATTATATTCAAGAAATCTCATCACTGTTTTAAAGCCTCCTCCTTCATACTTTCTTTCAGTGCCTCTTCATCACCTTTTATCATCAGATCAACCCCCACCTATGAATCAGCAAGCATGCCTCATAAAGCCCACACAACCATTATTCAAACGCTTTCCCACAGTCATTGAATGTACTGTATATAAGTGTGTGTCTGTGACTGTGTGTGTGCATGAGAGACACTGCATGACCTTCATAATAGAGAGAAACAGTGAAGTAATTTTTTGCGCTCAAGGCAGAGAGACTTCTCTGCATAGATGAGTGACTGAGTCACAAGCTACTGCGCGGTATTCTTCCTTTCAGTGATGTCGGGATGTGAATTGAGTCACCTTTTCCCACAAACACACACACTTTCTTCTTGCACTTTTCATCAAAATACTCCTCAGAATCATGAGTATCTGAAAAACACACCAATACATACAGTGTTATGTGTTTTCAGTAACACAGGGCAACTGTGCCAGTGATGAAGACGCACATATATGCACAGTGCTCGCTGCTCAGCCTTTCACCTCAGTACCAGAATCCCCTTTCATTCACTAATAATTGGCCCACAATGAAAGGACTGTTATTCTTCCACCTCTTTCTCCTTCTTTTCTTCTCCTCATGCTCCCTCTTCCTCTCTCCTCATCCTCCCCTCACTTTGTTCACAGCAACACTGGAGAGGAAGGAAGTGTTTGAACCCTCTTTCCCTTTCTTCTCCCTCTTGCCTCTTGTTTTCCTTCTCTTTCTGATTTTGGTGACTCAAAGAGGTGAGCCGGGGGCCCCTTAATGTACACAGAGAGACAGAAGGGCCCCTTTGAGTTTCCTCAATGGTGACTATAGACACAGAGACAGGCTGAATACCCCTTTTATAGAATGAAGGGCAAGTGGTAGAAACATCTCAGAGATGAAAGGAGGGTTCAGTGTCATTAGTCTGTAGTCACTGTCTATTCTGTCATTGGAGGGTGTGTAAATAGGTTGGAGTCAGAGGGGTTTCATAGGGTTAACTGAGGTTGAAGGCGATGTGTCAAGTATCGAATCAGTCTGCAAGCTGGTGTGCTCAGTACTGAAACCTGTCTGTCATCAGTTAAGCTGCTAACCATGTGAGATGTGCTTTCATACAGTCTACTACCTACTGGAACAATTCGATTGACTGGACTGTGTTGTGTGAGCTGTCAAATCGAATTCTCTCTGACCCCTCTGTCTCCTCTTCTCTGCTTGTCTGTTTCTCTCTCAGGACCTCATTGTAGACCAGACCATAGAGAAGGTTTCATTTTGTGCTCCTGATCGTAACTATGACAAGGCCTTCTCCTACATCTGCCGAGACGGTACTACCAGACGGTGGATGTGCCACTGCTTCATGGCTCTCAAAGACTCGGTGAGGGGGCAATTAACCTTCCATCTACACCTCGATATTTTCTCCATATACAGTAGTCCAGACATCACATCCAGGCTTGCCTTTGTTCACCTAGCTTCTGAAACTCAGCACAATCTGTCATTCAGCATTTCTTTCATCTGTCGTTCTGAAAAAATAAGGTGTTAGTCCTCTCTGTCATGCTGTTATTATATATTATATATATATATATATATATATATATAGACATATGTGAACTAACTCTGGTTCCTTGACTCGTGAGAGTTACCTGGGATTGTCTAGGAATTGTGGACTGAAAACTGGATTACTGAGAGAACAATATTATGTTAAGGCTACATTCTAAGCCTGTATTTTTATTTTTTATTTTTTTACATTATTTCAGATGTCAGTAGGACTTGGAGTTAGGTTTTCTTACAGAGTAACAGATATGAATTGATGAATTAATAATATGCATGTATGATTTGGACACATCAGCCCATTCTGTAGCACCAATGTCCCAAGTACATTTGTGGAAAACAATTACATACACAGGCAGGTGGGTTAATGTGATTCCTAACCTCTGCTGTTTCCATTTGACTGACCTTGGTATGAGGTGGCTGTGATTTAAAGACAACTGCAAATAAAATCAATGTCGTCATGGTGCATTGTCGTTTCAACCCTTATGGTGGGTGTCATCATCGTAGATCGTGAGTTGGATTATTAATGCGGACGGAAGAGAGTGCAGCACAGACCTGTGGGATTAGGAGAGGGGATTAGACAGAAGCCTGTGGAGTTATCTGTCCATCTCTGCCTGTCTCTGTTTCCACCACAATCCTAATATCTCTATCTGCTCATCTTAAACTGAACTGTCCCTGCTATATCAGTCTAGGCAGTCTAAAACGAGAGAAGGAGTGAAGGCAGAGAGGGCAGGCTGAATTAGATGCATTCAGTTCCACAGAGCATGAACTCATGTTGACGTTTGACAACAGACAAGATTTGAGGTTGATAATTGCACCCTAATCCGATCTTCCCTGTGACAGCTGTATGAACTTCATTTGGGTCAAGGTTGTCATGAACAACAAATATATAAACATTAAAAAACAAATGTTTAAAAAACTCCAGTCAGTACAGCTGACAATATAGCTGAAGTGTGCAAGCCCTAATTCTGTTTTATGTTGGTCTGAAAAGGATCAATCCAGGTAAAGTGCACATCTGACCTTTAAACTGTTTGTTACAATTCCCGATTTCTGCTCCACCAGGGGGAGAGACTAAGCCATGCAGTTGGCTGTGCCTTTGCTGCCTGTCTGGAGAGGAAACAGCGCAGGGAGAAGGAGTGTGGCGTGACTGCTTCCTTTGATGCCAGCCGCACCTCATTTGTGCGTGAGGGCTCCTTCCGCATCAACTCTTCCTGCAGCCAGCAGGGCAGCAGCAGCGAGCGAGATGAGAAGCTGCAAGACAAAAAGAAAGGTAGGAGGATATTTTAAAGTGTGCACACATACTAAGATGTGTCTTTCAAGAACTGCTCATACAGTTGAAAAAGTTGGAAAGTCAAGCAAATAGCAAAAAGGCACTTAACAGTAGACCACTAATAGTTTAGTAGAAATAGGCCTCCAACAGAAGTGATCAAAGACCCACTTCCTCTTACAGATCAACCTTCTGCAGTCCCAACCCTCCCCCCTGGCACTGCCTCCCCACCCGAGGGGGCGGCGTCCCCCATGGAGCGACCAGAACCGGGCGGGCCTCACGCCATCCCTCGCCGCCACGCGCCTATTGAGCAGCTGGTGCGTCAAGGCTCGTTCCGGGGATTCCCAGCCCTCAGCGGGAAGAACTCTCCCTTCAAGAGGCAGCTGTCACTCCGCCTCAACGACCTGCCATCCACACTGCAACGCAAGACTGACTTCCAAGCTAAGAACCCTGGTGAGTTGAAAAGGTCTTGAAGTTAGACCGATGAAGGGACCTGCTGACCTTCTGACCCCAGTAACTTCTGTTTGCTCAGAGGGTCCTTTTGTAGAAACTCATCTGCGGTCAAGGACTGTATGAAAATGATATTGGGGGGAGCGGAGGTCAGGAAGGGGGAGAGTTGTGTATTTTTATTTATTTCTTGATGATCAACAGGATGCAACATTTTCCTTTGTTTGCCATAATTTATCGATTGCTAATTCAACCTGTTACTTGGTGACTTAGTGAAATGTATTGTTCCATAAATATATCAAAGTGCAACTTCTTCATGTACTTTTTGTTAGCAAAGCAAATTGTAGCAACTCATTATTGTTACATGGTGAAGGGAGTGTGTGTTGCAGTTTTTTTCTTAGTCAAGGGGAGGGTCCAAAGAAAGGAGGGTGTTGCTTTGAATTACATGGTTCAACTCGCCTCCACACCCCAATCATTTATATACGGGCTCTGAGAGGGAATGGGTCACATTTTGCATCACTTTTAGTTTTGTTTACATTTGCCCCAAAATGGCAAGTGCTTCCTTAAATTTCATTCCAAGTTTATTTCAATTGAACACCATTTAGACCATTATGGGATGACAATTTAAAAATGTACTGTTGGGTTAGGTGCCTCAACTTCACAGACAGGTTACCAGACTGACACCATTTAAGCTGTTGAAAAAAAAATCATCATCAGCGATGATGTCAACAAATATTAGGTCATGCCATCAATTACCTTCATTAGTGTTGATGTTATATCTACAGTTGATAGATCCACATTTAACTTACACTTGGTATCAAAATGCCTCTCAAGTAACCACAGTAAAATCTGACGGGATCTCTCCCTCGCAAATTCCAAAAAAACAATTTTTTAAAGTGGGATTTTGCAAACTCAATTTGCTGCATTGCTCGTTGCTATTTCAAAGAAGCCAGGGAACATTGCTACTGCCTCTACACACAAACAGTGTTCTACTTGCATCATGCTTGTTTCCAGATTTGAGCATTATTACGTTTTCCATTTGGCTTCAGTTTGGCATCACTGACCCCTGTCTGAAGAGATCTGAGCAATCATATTACAGAATAAACCTTTGCCTAATTCCAGATGCATTTATAGTTTTCAAGCAGACAAGGTGTAATCTTTAGTTTAATCCTGATGCTTGCCTACAAATGAGTGTAGGACAAGATAAAAAGCAGTTACATGAAGTGCTGTTATTATTGCTATTAGTGCCGTTGCTGATGGCTGGGCCAATGAAAGCCTTTAGCTTTTTACTAAGGACAATTAATAGTAACTAACTACCCCCTCACAGGTTGATGTATACACATACACAGGAAGGCACACACATAGACACACCCACTCAGTGTGGTGCCACAGGATCAGAGTGCTCAGTAGCAAGGCTGATTATAGTCATTAGGAGAGATGAGAGAGTTGACTGGGGGACTCTTCTGACTGGAATACTAAACCACAACATTCAACTCCCGCTGTCACTGCATTTCTCGTATTCCCCCTTTTCTTTTCCGTCTCTTATTTTCCAATGATAGTTAGTGTACATATCCAGTGGTGGTGACTTTGATGCAGTTTGAATCCTATGTGCACAGTGATCTCTCTCTCTCTACCGTTCTAGCTCATAGACAAGATGCACTCACTAAGCGGTAGCAGCCAATTCCACTGCCTCCGTGCTCCCTTGTGACTCTCTGAACAATGTGTGTATTGATCTATGCGGTCAATCAGCTGTCCTGGTTAGCCTTGAGCAAGCCTTCTGCCAGCCCTCAAACCTGCCACTTGCACTGAGAGAAACAGACATGCACATATAGACACACGTGAAGAGTGCTTCTGAGCTCTGTGGGAAATTGACAAACAGCACAGGGTCGGTCTTTGCAGAACAAAGCACAGAGAAATCTTTAATGGGAGATCTTACACATGCCTCCAGCGCCCTCTGCATTCTCCGATGTAATTCAAGGCCTGACGCTACACACAATGCACTCAGATGAGAGAGATATACATTTATTAGAAGAGGCAGAGCACAAAGGTTTGGGGTTTGACTCACAATGGGCCCATCTGTGGTAAACATGCATTTACTTCACTTTAATCCCACTCCTCATTCATTCCTCTTCATGTGCGTGTTATAGAACTTTACCACAGTGTCAAAGATCAGACTCCTCTTTCTCTGTGCATGTATAGTATGATGCTACACACAGTTCGGCTTGACTTGTAAACATTCTTGTGACTCAGTTTGAACCTTTTTATATTATGGAAGAAGGTCCTGATTATCACAATGCCATGTTTGTCTTGGGAATAGTGTGTTTGAGGCTTTTTAGGTCACTAGTGGCCACCATCAAAGTCTTCATCTGCTCCAGTTTCTATGCGTTTGATGCTAACTGGGTCTGTTGTAGAAATGAATAAATGTTTTTTCTCCCTCTTTTTGTTTGTCTCTGTCTCTACTCAATCCTCATCTTCTCCCATTCTACCTCTTCTTTTCATTATCTTCCTTGTGGCCTATTTTCTTTCTCTCTGTCCTCCCCCCTCACCTCCCGTCTGTGTGTCGCTTTCTTGCTAGTACTAGAGATGGAAATGGGATTGCCTGGTGAGGGAGACAGTGGTATAAATGCCCTGTGTTGCCAGATCAACAACTCCTTCACCAAGCCATCGGAAGAGCTCTTCTCCAACCCCTCTTTGTCTGCAAATGGCCCTCCAACCTGCACTGTGCCCCATATACTGCCTCCACCACCTGCACCAATGCAGGGTAAGAAAGACTGCATCAGATCAATAATATTGTATTTTTAGATTGTGCACTCTCTGAACTGAGGAAATGAATACACTTAATCCAAATTTTTAACTTTGTCCCTCTAGCCCCATCTTCCTGGGTGCAGCCAGATCCTCCACTACACTCTCCTCCCCCGGTTTCCGTGGTGATGCAGATGCAGAGTGGACACAGACGCACACCTTCCGAGGCTGAGAGATGGCTGGAGGAGGTCTCTAAGGCTGTCAAGGCTCAACAAACCACGCCCCCAGGCCCCACCATCCCCATCATCCCTGGACCACCCTCCATGTCAAGTCAGCAGATGTGCAGTCAAGCAGCTGCCCCAGTGTCCACTGTCCCTATGTCTCTTGGCACCATCTCTAAACCTCTCATCTCGGGCCCCTCTGCGCTCTCAGGTCAGGGCCCGATGCCTCTCGCACCCATGTCTATATCATCAGTTCCTCTAATACCAGGCCCTCCAGTGTCAGGCCCTCCTATGTCTCTACCTTCCATGTCCATTCCTACGATGTCCGGTCCAAGCATGTCTGGGGCTCCTATGATCCAACCCTCCCTCCCCGGGCACCCAGGCTCCCTTCCAAGCTCCATGCAGCCTTTCCCCTTGGCTTTTGATGCCACTCCAGCCCCTGTGGGAATGTTCGCCAACCAGCCTGTCCAACCGGCATTCGTGCCCATGCAGACCTATATGCCAGGCCTGGCCAGCAGTATGACCTATCCCAATGCCAGCGTTCCTGTGGTTGGCATCACACCATCACAAATGGTGGCTAATGTCTTCTGCACCGCTACAGGCTCATCCGGTGCAGGTGTAGCCATGGGCTCGGCAGGAGGAGGACACAAAGTGGGGGCTCTCGGGACAGTCGGGCAGCCCCATTCTTACCCAGGAGCACCGGGTTCAGTCGGGCACACTGGAGGGTTTTCTACACCGCCATTCTCTTCCACTCCACCACTATCTACAGCCATTAATGGACTGCCACCTCACAGCAGTGGCATGATGGATCTGCAGAATGGGACCTCTAACAGTGGTGGGAATGGAGGCAGCAGTAGCAGCTGGCCGCCAGAGGGGAGCCAGCTAACTGCTCCGGCAGTAAGCGATTCCCAAGACGATGATCGGTTTGAGGCCAAGTGGGCGGCACTGGAGGCCAAACCTGCGCCTCAGCAGCCTGGGAATAAGGCACCAGCCACGGCAGCCAACCCATTTTCCAACAATCTTCAAAAGACCTTTGAGATTGAGCTTTAAGCCAAAGTTGGCCTCCGAAAGCTGTAGCTCTAGGCCTGGAGTTAAAGCCAGAGAAAGCCGGGCGCTAATTCCAGTATCTGCATTGTGTATCTCTGCTTAGGACGGGAGGCAGGTCCTTAAAGTTAGCCTAGCATCTGACCTGTGGCAGCCTAGCAACTTAAAGCTCTCATAGGAGTCAGTGATGCTTTCTTGCCATTCCGACGAGAGCTTAGGAGGAAGTTGGCAGATTGCTGGGCTGCCATTGGAGGATCAGGTCTCTAGTTTACTAGTCTTGATGGACTGAATGCTTTCCACTCCACCCGCTACCCACCTCTCTTCCTTGCTTTCACTTCTCCATTCTGGCTTTACTTTTCCTGCTGCAAGTCCCTGGATGTACTGTATGTGCCCCCTTGAGGACATTGTAGCGGGGGGCACAGCTCAGTGGTTTCTTTCTTTAAAAGGGGACTCCACTAAGATGCATTCCAAACCCATGAGGTCTTTTTTTCTGGTGGAGAATTTAGCGGCTACATCACAAGACATGCAGAGAAGCAGAGAAGCAATTTCTTGACTGATGATCAGACTGATGTTGATCCAAGCACAGCAAAAGTTTGGACACCTGAAGGGACTAGCCAATGATGTAAGACCCGACCCACTCAAAAGGACTTACTGACTAATTGTAGAGATTTATGGCCAAAATTATTTTATTTATTGTATTTCATTTTTATTTTAACAAGTTCATTTAAAAATCATTTTTTAAAAGCAGTGTTTCAGGAGTGTATTCTTTTTTATCCCCTATATATATACAGTATATATATTTTTTTGTTGTTGATGTTGACGAGAGAAACTACAGGTAACAGACAGGTAACATTTATGATTGGACAGCAGTAGACAGACAGAACTGTGGGAAACTGAGTCATGAAACAGGAACCAAATAGCCAGGGCTGATAGTACAGCATTGTGTAGTGCGACATGTGAGACAGTAAGTGTATATAGCGGCATGTTTCTTCCACCTGTTAGCCCTCACGTACAGTATATACGTTCCTCTGCTGGTGGGGCCAGATGAGTCAATATGGCTTCACTTTGGCTCTGTAGCCCATTTCTGTTGTTAAAGTCTACCTTCAAGGGTTACTGGAACATGAAAAATCACTTCAGGATATCCAGCACACAGACACTCTGGACAAGCACAGCACAGCAGTCCTTTGGACTCCACCTTCTCCAGACAAACCCAAGGAACTTTAACAACTCAGTGGAAACAAAAAACACTCTACAACACTGTGCAACTGTGCAACATTCATAATCCTTTAATGTGTTCAAACACAGGGTATAGTCTCATCACGTACAGTATGATTGTGTGTTCACCTCTATGTACTACTTCCTCAGATGCAGTAGTACTAGACTCATTATTGATTTTGACACTGATGATCAGAGGTGAAAAGAGAAGGTGAATTTGAGCAGATAGACCGAGGCGTGGCAGATTAAAGAACTGAGAGAAATAAAGTGTAAATTTCTGTTCCACAATTGTTAAGGACATTTGATTGACAAATTAACAGGAAGAGTAAATAGAATAGAAAAGCAGAAGAATAGATTTCTAGAATAAAGAAGGAAGGATGACTGGTATGTGAGAGACTGAAGGAGAGAATGGAGGAGAGAATGGAGCTATTCCTTTAAATAATGAGACAGAGGAAGTCTGAAGAGAGGAAAATGATATGGAAAAAAAGAGGTAAGAGTTAGAGACAGAGTGTGTGAAAATATTAAGAACAAAGACACATTCATCACATAGCTGACAACCAGAGCACTGTCTGCCGTCTTTGCAACTTTTTGTCTCAAGGTCAAGCCACTTCCATTTCAGCATCATGTGTCTCAACTCCTTAAACCTTATAAACACTTTTGATCATATTTAAAGACATTGCTTATTATATAATTACAGTCTGATAAACAAGATTGTTTCTAAGTATGTGCAACTCCCTATGAAGTTAAAACTTCAATAATGTCAACAAACCATTCTATGTTTTAACTTTCAATTTCTGGCATAAGTCATAAAAGTTCAATGGTTCAGGTCTTTTCAAAAAGATGCAACATTACAAAGAAGTGGTCTTTATAGAGGACATCTCCATGTGGTGCGTGGCAAACAGGTGGTTTCTGTATGTTATATAAAAACTGTAATGTGACCAGAGACGCCCATGTTATGTTCCTTGGCAATTGAATTGTATGGATATGGACTGCCACTGATTTGGTTTTCTGCTCATTAACTCCCCACAGTTTAATTAGTTTACTGAGTATCTTGCTGTGGCAGCGATCCCGTCTGATAGACTGCCTTCTCAGAGAATTTAAATGTATGTGCCACCTGCCTAATTTATACCATCTCGGGTCCTCCGAGGGTTTTGTCCTTTGTTTTCGGACAAATCAATATTTCTTTCCTCTATCTTACTTTTTCGACAAGACATGACTGATTCTCTTATGAAATCAATGCTTTTGATTCTTTAAAAATATATTTTAGCCCTTGACTCTTGTTTGCACGCCCTCCAAATTATAAATGTAGGTTAATTGTGTTCAGCGTTAAAGCAAACTAAATGACCTCATAAACTTGATTGTAAAACCATAGTTTAGTGATGGTAACAAAGCAACCAGTGGAATTTATTTTTAATCTTTATTTACAGAATTTTTGTATTTAAACCTACATATTTGTATTGTAATTACATTGTACAAAAGATAAATAAAGTAATATAATATTACTCCTGTTTATGTTTTCTAGGTGGTGACTTTTTAGTTTTTCACAAACACCCAATGTATTTCATTTATCTTTTCCATCTTTCTCTTTCCATCATTCCTTTTATGACCATTTTATTCTTTCAATTTGTGTCTTTATCCTTTACACTCACCTTAATTTCTTTCTATTTCTGCCTCCCAGGATCTCAGCTGCTGTTTCTTGTGATTGATCTAACTTTTATTACTTTTTGTCTGTTTCCAGCCAGCCGTTGAGTGAATTTCCTCTAAAACAATTACAGTTCTACATTAGCCAGGAGATGGTGAGCTTAGCTTGTTGCATAAAGACTGGCTCTGTTCAAAGGTAAAACATTTGCCTAACTAGCCACCCCGAAAAATCACTAATCAACACTTTCTATCTTGTTTGTTTAAAGTGTAAAAAAAACTGACGTGTAAGAAAGGTGTGTTTTTTTTGGGAGAAAGTCACTATGTCCGGCCTAGAAAAAGAATAGCACATAACGTATTGAAACAGCTGACACCTCATAACCTTATCATACTTGTATGAAACCTTCTTTCTCTTCATTTGTCTGTGCCCTGTCTCTCTCCTCTCAGAAAAATCTAACCCCCCCCAGCTCCTGGATGTAACTGCTGTCTAACCATTGCCGTCCTGCAGTTAGCTGGGCCGAGTAGTGCTGTGGCTGAAACTCAGGTCACTAATGGAACGAGACAAGGGCTCTTTTCTTCTTAAGGGCCGTGAGAAAAGGGGCTGATACACACACACACACACACACACACATACACACACACACACTGAGCTCTTGAGTGGTGGTAGCACTAACTCTCACCCAGCCATTGTCCTCTGATCTGAGGATAGAGTCATTGAGTGTGTGTTGCCGAGAAGTAAAATTGGGTCGATCAGCAGAGCTTGTAAAACTCCACTGGAAAGACTGTTAGTGTTATATGTTCATGTCATGCATGCATGTAATGTATCATGCTGTTTGAAAGTTAAAGCAAAGTCAGCGTTAATGTGACCAAATTAGGTTTTATGTTATGTTCTTTGATTGGATCTGTCTGTGTTGTTTTTTTAATGACTCTTTTTCTCGGTTTCTTTGAAACAATTGTCAAATGAATCATAATTCTCAAAACACAGTGTGCATTTCTTAAACACATAACATCATATGCATTTCTTGCTGCTTTCACACAGAATATAAATATCTTTAGTTGATCCAGTGATGTTTTGCATTAGTCTCTGTGATCAAAATTGATTACACTGCTTTTCAAACAATCTGTCTAACTCACAGATGACTTCATCAACATGTTCCTTGTCCAAATCCATCACAGGCCTTAAAGCACAAATGTTTCATAGGTTTCAGTAATTTGGTACTGTCATCAAAAGAACTGGCGGTCAGCATGTCCTCCAGTTTGGAGAATGGAGAGTTGTTTCTAAAATACTTTTCTGTTTTGAAAACTGAAAAGTGTTTTAGAAAATGTTCTTAAGCAACTGAGAAAAACTGTAATAATGAGGCTAGCTGTATTACATGTTCAAAAATTAGCACTCTTCTTTTTCATCATCAGATCATCCACACATTATCATACTTTTAATGTGGCATGGTTGATCTACAAATTCTGGATGACAACATATCATCTTAACTTAACTAACTCCTATAAAATGTGTGCTATATCTACTCATATTAATTAAACTAACTATATTAACTAATTCATTGTTATTATATCTAACTGTATTTTACACACACATACAAGCATAAAATGAAACACCTTGCTGGTCAATTCAACGCTGTACTACAGTGCCTCCACCTACCTGAGCGCTGTGCATCATACAGTATAGTAAAGCTGGTTGCAACAGCCTACATAGGACATGAGTTGTTTGGTTGCCATGGATACACAGTGAAAGAGTTATTTATAACAGCTGAAAAGTGCCGTAGTCAGCAACAACTGCCACCTATGTGTAAAATTAAAGTGCCAGAAGAAATGACAAGATCTGAAAGTACAATGTCATCCTAATGGATTCTCAAGGCACCTAGTACAAACGTGTGTGTGTGTGTGTGTGTGTGTGTGTGTGTGTGTTGTGTGTGTGTGTTGGAGGATGTCCCCCGTTCTTTATGTATGCTTTGTCTCCTTTTATGTTCATTCTGAAGAGATCATACAAGTTTGAGTTTTGTGTAAGTGTGACTCATTGCAACTAATACTAAAAGACAGGCAGCGCTCTTTTGAGTGTGTAGATGGAAAACATTACCACGGGCTATGTTGTTTTACTTCCAATTAATGCTCTCTCCCCCACCCTCTCCCTCGTCACTGCTTTTAGTGGAAGCTGCAAAATGAAGGTTGTTGACCCTTTCAACCCTTTGCATCACTGTGCTATATGTGTATGCAATAAAATAGAGATGGAAAGGAAGGATGAGCTTGAGTGCGTGATGTGTGTGTGAGTGTGTGTGTTTGTGTGTATGCTTCTGTCTGTTTGATGGCAACGTCTGACGGCAGTCTGAGCGTAGACTCAGTACTGCTGTTGTGTAGCCTAATGGGCCGTGCCTAGATTGTCGGATCAGCACTGGATAATGCTACATGCACACACACAAAGTCATTTATCCTTCTTATTGCTACTTCATCACACAAAGGTACAAACCCACACGTACATACACACATACAGTATTTACACTGCATTGTATATATACACTACAAAGTTACCCTGAGATCTGCTGACATTTCCTGCATTTTGAGTGACGTGAGAAATTCTTTCAAGACTTCTCACTCTCTCTCTCAATCTCATGCACACACACACACACACACACACATACACATCATGCATACACACACTGTCTAATACTACTAATTACAATGGATTAAGTGTTGGCAATGTGACCTTGCAGGTATTAAAGCTAGGAGGAAGTAATTACATTGATTAATTGCATGTGTTTGCTATTGATTAGTGCAGCAGCTTCCCTATTGTTTAGTACGCAGCTGGTTCCAACAGCATGACAGGGGCAATAACGTAAATGTTTTAAGGATGACGATCGAAAGAAGTGAAGCAGTGATCCATTTTAATGCTTGTGTAGTGAGCAAACAAGCCATGACATGGTTCCATGCAGCGTGTGTGTGTGTGTGTAGTGTGTGTAGAAATATGCAAACATCATGAAATACTGACTTCGGCCCTCAGGGTTTGAAGCAACCTCGGGTGCCATGGCCAAGGCACATGCACACCGTCTGCAAACAGACACACATAGAATCCTAATAACTGTGCTCGTCTCTGGCATTTCTGCACCAACATTTTGGCACCAGTGCTGTCTCTTATGACATGTAGAGCCATTGGAAAATGATGAACACCATGAGAGTTGTGGGCAGAAAGGGTGTGATTGGCTCGGCATATATTAGGAGACTTTTAGGTAAAACACTTGGTTATATTTAGGTTTAAAGTTGAAATTATCTACATTTAGTTACGATTACAGATAAACACGATAGTGAAGGTTTGGTGTGGTTATGGATTGGGAAGGTGAAACTTTGCCCAGAACTGCAGTCCAGACACACACACACACACACACACACACACACACACACACACACACACACACACACACACACACACACACACACACACACACACACACACACACACACACACACACAGTGTCAGCTTCTACCACCCCCCTGCCAGCAGCTGTCACTCATCAGCGCTGGGTGCCAGAGAGGGCCAGATCCAGTCTGCTCTAACTCACCCATTGTTTGCTTTGCTCAAATCATCCAAGCAGTGATGTAAATTGTCTATTTACTATGCCACAGAAACAGAGGGGGCTTTCCTGTGTTATGTCCAATGAGCCTAAAAGGAGATGGCAAGTCTTGAAAAGTAAGTCGCAGAGTGAGTCACAAGCTTAATCACCCACTGTTTGTCATCCAGCGGATGACACATTGTCACTAATATGAGTAAATCCTAATATTTACGCTATTCTTTCAAATGGCGTATTTTTTTATCATGCTACAGTTAGCAGTGCTCTGATTATGCTGTAATAATGCAACTCTATGCTTATGTAATCATGTAAAGCTCCTCTAAGTGGTGATGATGCATTATAACTTGTGCTAAGCCACTGTGCACTACAACAGTACTTTTTTCATTCCTTTCCTGTCATCACATTCCTCTGCACCATATTTGTAATATCAGCTCTGGGTATGAAGAGCAATTTGAGCTTCTTAAAACATGAAAAACTTAGTGGCAGAGAAGATGCAAATTTCTGACATCCAAATAGGGCAGCTTTATATTAAAATTCCCTGCTGGGACTCACCCAGGACAGTTACCAGTGGGTGGTCTCATGTAAAATTTACTATGGTGCAGCTACAAAATGTCTGTTCCTCTAGTGCCCCCCTGTGTAGAAACAGGGCATCACAACATGGGCCCAACAACCTATTTTATACTGCTACAGCTAAACAAGGTCCCACCAGATTTGCTCAAGCCAATATGCTTAGAATCTTGTAAGGTCTTTGTATAACTGCGCATGTCTGAAGACTTGCACCACACAGTAACCTTTACAGACTGCTAAATTGAATCAAGGCATAACATTGCGTGACAAACACTGTTTCACACTGAAGGACACTGTTCTGATGAACACTGCAGGCTCCGAATGGCTCAGTAAGCTCAATATATTAAACTAATAACTAACATTAAAAGTGACAACTTTTGCTGTAATCTCAATTAACATGTCTAAACTCCAATAATTGTTCCAAGTACATTGCAACATAATCCATACCAATCTTGTAAAATGAACAAAGCAAGTAATATTTGCATCACTAGGTATAACAGGCCTCACAATCATAACACTGCCAACACCAGGACCCTGAAACTGAAACAGCTACATGGAATTCATCATTCAGTCATTAATTTTATAGTTTACACCTGCTGTGAAACAGGAATATTATCATAATCTGTATACATAAACCTATGGCGTGAATGATATTGCATCTATTCATGCACTATCGGACATCGACTGGTACAGGGACAAAAGGAAAAAAAAAAGAGCTCTGCAAGTTCATTAATTGCAATATTATATAAAAATAGCATAAAAATAAAACCAGCTGCTCAGAATCTGGCAAACTGGACTATTATCACAATATGCAGGTCCTTTTACTTGTTTGTTTTAAAGCGTTATATAACCTAGCACCTTCGTATTAAATGACTGTGTGATCCTACAAGAACCCTCAGATCTTCCCTCTGTTATTTATATAAATCATGCTTTTGGTTTTTATTGTTTTATGGTTTTTTGCTTAACATTGTCTTTAATGCAATGAAATTTGGGCTGCATCTTTGCAAGAAAGGTGCTATACAAATACACTTACCATAGAGAAATAATATAAGTAATATGTATGTAAATGCTACATCATCATAATACTGCATAAAACAATTTAGGAATATTGATCTTTGGCTTTGAGAAAGGGGGGGGGTTATAAAGTTATTGAAAACTGTAAACAAATTAAACGACATCACACTCAGATGCCAGACGCTGTACAGAGGCCTTTAGAGAAAACTGAAGAACTTGGGCATTTTGTCATCACTGAGTGTGTCTTGCTAAAACTTTTTTTTTCATGATGGGTGTTCTCACAGCGGTTTGGAGGCCCACGCGGCGTAATAACAGTGCAGACACATGGTGCAATGCAATTTGTCTGTCGCAGCAGCAGAATCCCTCAGTCAAAACATCTGCCTGTCCACACCAACACCAGAACAACCTTTCTACTAAACTTCGGTATGTGTTTCCTTTCCACAACTAGATTCACACTAAAACAGTTTTACAGCTTAACTTTCATGTCTGGCTGCAGTGGAAGAAATATGTGCTGTAGAAGTAAATAAAAAAATTATCTACAGCTGGTGACCACCTCAGAGCCAATGTGTCTTTCACAATTTACCTCGAGCTTATAATGTTACGTCCTTCATTTAAAACCCTATTTACTGTTTTGTGTACTATAACACAAAAAGTAGACTATACAGTCTATATACAGATATTCCTGGCCCTGCTGTCTGTTGCTGCCACACTAACACCGCGTACAGTCTGTGAGGCAATTTAGGCTTGCATAATTGGTTTGTGAAGGAAATGAGCGCTGCTTCATGGATATTAGTCAGCGATCCATTAGGGCTCTGGACATCAGGGACCTTGAACCTCAGTTAACTTTGCACTGGAGGTTGTAAGAGAGAAACTATGTGGAAACGCACGTCTGTGTGTCCCTGTCACTTGTTACACTATAAATAGCTCCCTTACTGGTGATTCTCTGGATAAATCAGCTAGAGGTCAATCTCATGTCTTCTGAGGGAGACAAACGAAGGACAGAATTACTTAATGGACTGGATATAATCAATACATGGAGACGAGATGGGAGTAGCTGTATTTCAAGAAAGAAAGAACGGGATCTCATGAAAGTAGCTATCATTTGATGAAACAACACATATGGCCTTCATGCCAGTGAAAAAGATGCAAATAAAACATATATAGCACTCCACTCAAAGTAGAATTTAGCTAAACATTTTAATCTCTGATTACAAGACAATGACGGGAATGTATTTACTGCTACTGCAAAGGAAAAAAAGACAGCTGCTACCAATTGTTACCAATTATGAGCACAAACATCATCTTTATCACCCAAAGCCACCAAACTCAAAAGAAATAGACACTGCTAATACATTGTTTTATGAGTACTGGGAAAATGGGATTAAACAAAAACAACTTCTTACAGTACCGTTTTACCAAACTCTGCATAGAATCAGCTACTCCCTGATGGTAATCCGTTTAAAAGGTAAGCAAAACGCCGATGCTATTGATTAGGACACATAAAAGATAAGCAAAAGATGTTACTCTCCTGCTCTAAATGTAAACTTATCAGAGTAGGACATTTCCCAACATGGGCTACAATGGGATAAAATTCTATTAATTAAGCCGTGAAGAGCAAGTCTGTCTCCCGCTGGGTGAAAAACCAGAATCATCAATATCTGCAGATTTCAGCCTCACCATCAGATATTGTTTTGGATTATTTAGCAGATTGTTCATTATATTATTCACATATGTTTTTTTCCATTGCCACAACATCTCTATATTGGAATCCAATATCTTTTGGAACAATGTTGTAATTCATGCAAATAAAGCATGAACAGTTATTAGGGAGAGATTAGAGAAAGGCAATAGGGACTTAAGACATCTGCAGAGACACAAAATTGTTTTTGTTGTCTTTATTTGGACCAGCCTGATTTATGAAAAAAAAAAAGATTGTCAATTGCTAGATTTCACTGGAAAACATTTAAAATGTAACTGATTATTTCTGGACACAGAAAATGGCATTAATGCATCCAGTATGTTACACAGAGAAACTCTCCTTTGACAGAGTGTCATTTTCAGCCACGTGCCTTTCAAATATCAAAACAGCTCAACGGTCCGGTCTAGTGCAGTTGTATTCATTATATTAAGAAAGCTTTCTGAAGAGTCAGTGGCTTTATAATAACGTCAGAACGGTAAATCTACATTAAGTACACAGGTATTTCCATACATGGGAATGTCTATAATGTGTTGCTACAGGTTTTACTGTCCTATCCATTTCACCATATTGTAGATACAACTATAAGAGTTAGATGCTCTTTAATTAGGCACATTTAATCTCATTAATCCTTGCACATATGGAGTAATCCCCCCCCAAAAAAACATCAGGGCTATATTTGAAATGAGAATCCAGATTCCCATGAAGGCACAAACTGCTGTAGCTCCTTTCTGCATCTTTTATCTCTTTGTGTGCAGAGTAATACAGGCACACACACACAGTAGCTTTTTCTCCAAAAGTCTAAGCTTAGTGTTTTGCCCTTTGTCCATAATTTCCAGAGGTTCAGAAGACGAACGTGAAGAGGATAAAAACCAAAACCACCTCACGTAGTCGCTACCTTTTTTGAGGGCTTGGCAGAGACAATGCAAGTTGTTGAGATGACTTGATACTCTTTAACACAGAGAGGTTAAAAAAAAATCCCTCAAACTTAAAAAACCCTTCCACTATTACCCATGTCTCCTTTTAACTTGACTGCTGTCATTTTAGCAAACAAGTTGTTTAAATTGAGAATGCGCGGCTGTGCAGCACTCAAATGAACGAACAAGGAAGACTACACCTGAGTGCAGCTAAGAGTCCACGCTTTGCTGTTATAACGAGGACTGAGAGGAGTTTCCAAAGTCAGTTAAAAAAATCACATCCAGGTTTCCATTTGTCCAGTTGGTTATGTAGCAGTTTGACTGTGGGGCCAGTGGGGCTGTGGTGAAGGTGATATATGCTGAGTTTTACCTCATAACTGCTGCAGAATCAGTTGGTTAAGAAAAGCATATGAGATTGGAAGCTAAACCTTGGTCAGCAAACACCAGCCCTAGTGCCTCGGTGGTGCCCAGTTTAAGCTTCAAAGCAGCCTGTCCTTTCACGCAAAAGCCTGGCTGATTCTATTTCCGCCATTTAGTGCTGAATAATCAATCCACCTTGTTCTTCTTGGAGCAGCAGTTCCAGGATTCACAGTGTTTTTGTGGATCCTCTGAGGAAAACTGTGTGCACTTTGAGGAGTTCTCCTGGTTAGGAAGGCTCACAGACTGTCGGTGCGGGCGTGGCAGCCGTCGCACACTCTGACTGGGTGGTCCCAGCCCCGGGAGGGCACAGGCCGGATATGTGTGGAGCAGGGACCGCACACACCCTGTCCACAGGCCCTGCAGTGGTGCTTGGACATGGCCGAAGTGAAGATTTTGGAGCACTGATGGCACTGGGTGATGTCCTGGTCTGGCACCCAGTAGTCTGGCCGAGCCACTTCTTTAACAAAACCTGAGGGGAGCGGATGGAACAGAAAATATTTGATTCAATATTTTCGGCAGGGGTTGTATATGGTTTTTATTAGAGCATAAATATACATTTCTGAACAGAACATACAGTGAAATAATATTACGTACACTGATGTAAACTCCTTTACAGTGTCTCAAGCTTTATTATTGTTTATGATATGGATACCTTCTAGACCATCAGGTGTGTATTTTATTTCTTGTAGATTAGCCATCAAGTTAAAGTGGCCCAGGGTTTCAGTTTGCCCCCTTATTAGCTAGAATTTAGAGTCAAATATTTTATGGTTTCAGTACAAATTTGGGTTTGGTTGCGTCATAGTTCTATCTTTAATCCTAAGCAACAAGAAGCCATATGTTGGCAGTATTTCTCTCCCCTCCACAATGTTGCAGTTCACTCCCACTTACGTTTATGTAACAGACATCTTATTTTATTTTGAAAAATACTACAACTGACATTTCTGCACTGTAATTAGAATCATATTAAGCAATCATCCGACCGGTCAAATCTGACCTGGAGATAATGTGCAACCAGCTGCAGTGCACCGACTGAATGTGTGAATGCGTGTGAATGGTGAAATGCAGCTGCACTCACAGAGAGGGTAGTCCACAGCTGTGGTGACCATGTCCAGTGTAGACTGGGCCACCTCCGTCACCCTGCGAGCTATCAGACCACGAGGCTCCACCTTGCACACTAAAGAAAAGAGGTGTGTATTTGTGTGAGAGACTGAAACACACAGACGTATAGCACGCAAAAGCAGCAATAGAAACATGTTATATGTTGCAGATCCAATCAGCATTTAAAACAATGAATCCTTTTGTTTTCCTACTGCACAGTCTGGATTCTGCATCCCTTAAATGTTCAGACACCTGACTACTTACATTTATAATGCTGTGTGAAAATTAATTTAACACATTTTACAATAAATCTAGGTGGAGTTAAGTTCTGAAATTACATATGAGAACGAAAAAAAGACGTTTAAGGGCAGCATGGCCTTCATGTTCATTTACCCTCTTCTGTATTAATCCTTATAACGTAAAATGACCTGTCAATACTTATTGCTTATTAAAATGACACGTGTTATTGAACACATACTGCTGGGGAAGTTCACTAATTGGTTGGAAGTGTCTTACCCTGGCTGTTAGTGTCAGCTGGCCCTCCCTGTCGGTAGCAGGCCTTACACACCCGGACAGGGCCACTGCCCCAACCTCGTTCCGGCACTGGCATCCTGTGGCTGGAGCAGGGATGGCAGAAACCCTCGCCACATGACCGGCAGTGGTGCTTCCTCTCCGCCTCCTCGAACACCTTCTGACAGCCGTGACAGGCCTGAGGAGCACGGGGAGGAGGAGGATCGGATGATGGGAGGAGAGACATGGCAACATTACGCAGGCATTAAGCAGGCATCAAACTTGTGTGTCTTACAGCGTTACTTTCACATGTGGCCTTGTGTATTTATTTGTGTATTTATAACTTTTTTGTGATTAACAACAAAACATGAACATACCCCCCCTCCCTAAGTCATCATCACCACACATGCAGTCAACTCAGGGACACTTCCTCCCACAAAATTTAAGACAAGATGAAACAATAACCATAAGCTAGGCAACAAACTGTCAACCAAAGAAATATATTCTATAAATGTGATAACACATGATGCATAATACACAACTCTCCACAGCACATCGCTTCCTAGGAACCCTCCAGAAAGCTTAAGTACTTCCCATTTTCTAATGCTTAATGACATTCAATCTTGCAGACCGTTTATATGACAGTGTTTTCGAACGCTGCCACTCTGGGCATCTCACAACCCCACTCTAGGATTGAGGGCGCCTCCTCATTCCTCCCACCTCTTAGAAAAATCTGTCTGGCTATCATAAAACTAGTTTGGACCCAACTTCTAGTGTGTTTATCTATTCCTTTTAGGATTGACCCATCTCCTAAAACAAATAATCCTGGTTCTGAATGGAACCTGGGTCCAGGCAATATTCCTGGAACTTGTCACAGGACCAAAAGAATAATCATCCCAACTTGAATCCCAAATATCTGAATTGACCTGTAGTGTTTGTTGCCGGTCTCAGCTTTAGCTACTTCATACTCACAGTGATCTCTGTGTTGGGTCTCCAGTATGGTGGCGCCACCTGGTCAGTGAGCCAGGCAGTGACAGCTTTGGTGGGGCCGGTGCTGTACTCTGACACAGACTGGATCACGAAGTTCATACCATCCAGGACCCTCTGGGCAGCGTTCTGGTGGGTGGCCAGAAAGGTGTCCGACTGGGAGAAGAGAGATGCACACAATATAAGGAGAGATGCAAAGGGTTTCATAGCAGACAAGTAAAGTGAGGGAGAGGGGGACGAGAGACAGACGGAGGAAATCAGATTGATCTGATAAGGTTGGTCAATGAATCCCTACTGAAGCTGTGATAAATGGTTAAAACCTAAATTATAATTTCGGTGCTCAGTTCTTTTGTATTGAAACTCGAAACTCAATGAAGATCAGAAGGGTGGAGAACTTACCCCCTCCCAGACATGCTTGACCTCAGATCGCACTACGCCGCTCTCAGGGTCCTGGTTTCCCATCCAGTACTGTCTGCTGCGGTAGATTACACCACAGCTAGCACACTCCAACACATAGCTGAGAGGGAGGTGGGAAGACAACATGGAATGATTGGATGAAACGCGGTAAAAAGGTGTGCGTTTGTGTGTCTGTGTGTGTGTTTACGTACCCCGACCAGGCGTACTTGGCCAGTCCGAACCATGGGTTGTCATTGGACGCTGACGTCTTGGGCACGACAATCACCTCTCTGCCTCCTTCATAGCACCTCTGGAGACGTAAAACACAGAAAATAATACAGACGAGATATAAGAAATTGCATATATGTTCTTTTTTTATACGATACAGTGTAAGGAATAATTAGAAAAGGAGCGAGCCTCAGCACGAAACAACCGGCACAAAATGCAATCAGCTGAAGCAACATCACATTTTGAACTAGCTGACGAGGCTGGTGTCAGGAGTCAGTCTTACCTTACAGATAAGGACTTTGTTGTTGTACTGGTGTGAGTACTGGCACAGCCCATCTGCCATGTGGGGGACCCTGTCTTTCAGATGGTTCATTCCATTTTTACAGCGAATGCTGGAGACGAGACAAAAAAACCCAAACGTTTCAGGCCAACATGACGGACGTCAGAGTCCCTGATGGGGGAGCGTTTTGTAAAAGTCTCAACGGTGTGTATTAAACCAGGACTGACTCCTTGCAGAAGCAGTGTTGTGACTTCTCTCATAAACATAAAGACTCCCATTTCTCCTTTCCAAAAATATGGAAAAGACATCAAGTTTTATGTGTCCCACAGGGGAGACCGTTAACATCCACAAGAACAACAACAACTGATTTTTGCTTTAAAAGAATAAATTCCAACTCTGTGATTCAGCCAAAAAAGATTTGTGTATCTATTTATGTTTCCATCTGGCAATAAAAGCCTTTAACTGCTGTGTGAAGAATCAGAACACTAGGGATGATCTGTAACTTGAGTATTTAAAGTAAAAAGAGTTGATTTTTGTCAAAAATACTCTGCTTTAAGTAATAATTTGGATCTACTGGGGATATTGCAATAAATGCTAAACTATAAAAACTGTATCTGCAATTTTCTAAACGGAGTCAAGAATCAATGTCTGAAGCTGCTAATGCTGAGATTTGATCACGAGGAGCAGATTTCATCCATTACAGAGGGGGGGGAGCAGGGTTAGATGCCTCCAGAGTGGAAAATATTTCTGACTGGTCTCCATGTCGTGAAGGCTGAATGAATGATAATATTCTTTGAGAAGCAGAGTGATGGACAGCAGTTGTAAGCGTCTAGCATAGGAGAACTCAAAGATTTGCAGCCCAGTTATAAAACTAGAGGTGTGATTCAGCCATCCAAAATATATTATTTTTTTTGTTATCTTAAAAAGTGAAGATGATGGATTTGGGGACTTAAGTATGCACTGAACAACATCAGTAATCAGAAGTTTAACTTTGCACAGGTTTAGAGGAGTAAAATGCTTCATCACTGACTGAATATCCTGATTTATTTATTTTATTTATTCATTTCAGACCCCAAATAATCTCTATGATGGTAAAAATCTAACGACAAAAAGAGTGACAGATGACTTACTTGCAGCTGAGACAGACAGCGGAGCAGGTAAAGTACTCGTCTGGGAAGAAGCAGTACAGGGTCATCTTGTCGTCTGACAGTTCTCCACAGAAACGCTCACTTAGGGCCTAAGGAAACATACAAAGGAAGGAGAAAAAGGATGGGAGGGAGGAGAAGTAGAACACAAAACGAGATGAGAGTCGAGTAAAGAGCAAAACATTTCTTTAAAATTCTAGTTGGTCTCTATTAATCACAGTAGGTAATGGTGCATCACTTACTTCCAGAGCATGAAACACTATCCCGGGCTGGCGGGGGGAGCGTGTGTGAGTGTTCTTCACTTGCTGCCTCACGGCCTCTAGCAGCCTGTTGTAGTCAGTGGGAGGCGTGATGGTCTGGGTGCCTACATACTGCACCGAGTTGAAGGCTTCTGTCCCCAAGCCCAGGTCATGAAAGCGCTTCTGGAGCAGCGTGTCGGCATGGCCGACCACCTTTGAATCTACAATGGAAAGAAAAAGCATTTTAGAACAAAGAATTTACTTGTAAAAGCTGTGTTTTCGTGATCGCGTGCAGTACATGCTATTTGGTATCTTTCCCTCCCCTACCATGACCGAGCAATTGAGTGTGCGTTGTCTCCTGGAAGACAATAACTGCAGGCCCAAGAGAAGAGAGGGGCACGTCCAGACCACAGCGGCTGGAGAGGGCCTTGAGCTCTGGGGTGAAGTGCTTCAGGTAGGCCCCCGAGGCGTTGCTCAGAAACACGAACATGTCGTTGTGGAGGCGCTCTGCCCGTGTACGATAGACCACTATATCAGACACTGCCAATACCTGGAAAAGAAGGGAGTAGATATTATGAGTTAAGACAGAAACAGCATCATCATCGTCTTCAACAGAAATGGCGAGACCTTTACCAAAATAACAGAAGAATGGAATATTAGATGATTAGATGATAAATTATAGTGTAAGCATAAGGAGAGTTGACAAAGGAAGACATCTTAGTCCTTCTGAACACACAACATCTTAAGGTGCTGCAGCGTGTGACACTCTACAGTTTGTTTAACACACCGTAGCTGGTGAATCCACATCATTTACATCGCATCTCACTCTTTTACCAGCCAATAGATCTACATGGACATACAGTTGATGCGTGTCCATACCCCTCTCCTAAAATAAGCTCCCCTCTCACACCTGCATGCTGATGCTGTTAGCATCACCTGGCCCTGGAGCAACACTGAGCTGGGGCAGAAAGCTGGGGCTCTGGAGACACTACAATGCAATTTAAGATTTATTAAGAAAGGTGTGGCGCCTTTAAATGATCATTAGCTACCTATTAAATTGTCAGAGTACAAAAACCCACTAGTCATGGCCACAATGTACCAGCACACTGCTGCATGGCAGTGAACTGTACACAGTGTGACGTGAAGACAGAGTAGTATTTACCATTTTGTGTCCAACCAGCGACCAACAAAATTACCTTTAGCAGCAACCGCATCCTCTGGTTCTGATTGGCTGCAGCCCCCAACAGGCCCTCAGTATCCAGGGCAACCAGGCTGAGGGTGGGGTCATACGCAGCCCACACTCCCACCGTGCAGGAGCTGGGGGACTTGGAGGTGTAGAACACGCTCTCACCGCCGAATAGGATGTGGTTGAGGGTGTGGGACTTGCCATCGCCCGTGTTGCCAAAGATGGAGATGACCTTGACTCCTGCCACGTCCCCACAGCCGAGTCGCTCCACGAACTCAGACTCATCGCGGACCTGGAGGGAGAGGAGGAAGAACACCAAGAGGAGTTTATGGACAGAGGATAGATTGCTGGGCTATCTTAACATGATTTCATTGGCTCCCCTGCGGACTTCATTGAATCAAGGGAAAACCTTATTGAATTTGTGTGAACAAGTCATACTTTGATGACAAGGAGTCCTAACAAAGTAAAGAACTGGGTTATAAATGTTTTATTATCTTTGGGACTCAGTCAGGTAACCAACCTTTGAAACACTAAAGGACAAAACTGAGTGTGCGCACATCCCAGAATATGTGAAAAATAATCATTATGGCCTGCACTTTGATCAGCGGTAACAACAGCGCAATGAGAGGCTGCCTCCCTGCGGGTCAGCTGGGCTTCATGACACACCAGGGGTTTTCCCAGAGACAAACCCGTTTGCTGCTCTGCCTCTGTCAGGTGTAGTTTATGCCTATTTTTTCGTTGAGGCCCTTGTAAGCGGAAACATATATGTAGAGGAACATGATGGATGTCACGGATGAAAGCGACTTCTTCGTACACTGTCAAGTGGTGGAGAGAAGGAGATACATCTGTCACACTTTGCTGAGTTAAAAAACAAACAAACCCGACTTTAGCTCGGTGTTTTGTCAGCTAAACGGACTCATGTATCAACACTGTAGCTGTAAGCAACAGATGGTTAATGGCCTTCAACTACAATGTGTGTGGTCTTCCTCTTCTTAGCCTACTAGCTAAACGTTAGCAGTCGCTAGCACAGTTGACGTTAGCTAACTTTACCTGCAGGTTTTCTTGTTCGTCCACCAGCAGGAAGCTCGAGACACCATCTGGACGCTCCTCTGCCTTCACTGGACTGATCGATATACTCTCCATTTCTTTCATCAATATTTCGGACATCGTTCTTTAATTACTTAAAGCGTGTGTGTGTGGCAACGCAAGGCAAAACGAAACTTCAACATGACTCCAGTTTGTCTGTCAATCACAACAACAGCGCGTGTACTGCTGACGCTGCGGGAGGGGGAGGAGCCAAGTGGGGCACGTAGGCAGTGACGTAGGACGCATTAGGAGTGCTTTTGGTCCAGCGTGTTGTCCGGTACATCAGCACCACCCTGTGGTCAAAGCGCAGAACAGCACATGAGCTTTCATTCAACTTCAGAAATAAGTGCGATAAGAAATCATAAATTTAGATGAGATGACGAATCTGCACTCGTGTAAAGTTTAGAGCAATTATACAAACCAAACACAAATCCAGTCAAGTTTGTTCAACTACCTGAAGCTGGAAAGGAAGTATTTTTTTTAAAACAGCAACTAATTCATAATCACAGCAATTTACATGGAATCAAAGTTTCCATTTAACTTGTAGAGCGCGTTTTACTGGAGCAGTGCTGCCATGTTAGAGCTGCTTGCTAATGTTCATTAAATATTTGTTAGCACAGATCTATAAATATCACATGTCACTGAATGGCTTCAGAGCGGCGCCACTGCAGCTAACATGACATGGAGAAAGAAATTCCAGCATTGCTGCTCTAACAGTCCTGGCTGAGCTCCATCCTTCCTTCCTTCTTTCCATCCTTCCGTCCTTCCGTATGATATTAATGTTGGAGGCAGTTCAAACACCAATAGGCTAGTTGAATAACAATACCCTACAACGCATTTAAGCCTATAAAATAAAGATACAAGATTCAGGCAAGAAAGTATACAAACAGGGAGAGAGAGCAGATGGAAAGGAATTGAAGAAGGGAGGAATAAAAGATGGAGGGGTGGAGAGGGTCCCAGCCTTACTCTGGGCTCAACCATATGAGAGACAAATGTCTGAAAGAATCAATTATAGGCCAACTCCCAACTCATCGCCCCTGATTAATGAATAATTAACGTTGTTCAGTGCAGGGCCACGTAGTATAGACAGGCTAATATAAGATTAACCAAGGGTCTATCAACAAGTCACCACTAATGTAAGTCTTAATAGACACAGCGTCTCTTAATGTGCCCTCAAATAGGAGATAAACCTGTTACTGAGGGTAATAGCATACAATTTAATATACTGTCCAAATTTTCTTTAGTAGATTAGAGTTGACCACCTTTATGTTGACTGCATCTTTTAGGCAAGTAGTGTTTTGTTTTTTGTTCTTTACCTGGCCTGTAGCCTAAACCCGTATTCACTTGCTGTCCTTTGTCATACATGCAAAGAAAAGAATAATGATAAATATCATTTGTTTTTCTTATTCCATAGGCTACTAGTTCTTCCCTATAATAGCCTAAACAAACAAGTAAAGTAAATTACCTGATGCCTCATCAAATGCGCACCCATAGCCACTTGCTGTCTGCACACAAATGTATTAACGATTTTTTCAGAATATTTTCTCTTTTTAAAGTGTATTCATCACCAGCCCTTAGTGTGCAGAACACCCATCAAGTTGCCACTTTTATGATATGATGCAGTTTGGGGACTAGCCCTTGCAGATTCACACCCATCATCGCCAACCAGACAAGGCAACAGTGCATAAGAGAAACTGGCATCCTCAGACTGACTGACAGTCCTGCAACCCAACCTTGACATAACGGGTTTTTTTTTTTTACATGAATTCGGAACTGGGGGAAGGCTTTGCCCTTACAAGTCTGAGGCGGGACTGTGGTCCACTTAAACCGCTATCCGCGCTGGTACTTGTAGTGCGCTCCTCCTCTGCATGTCACATGTTGACATGAGTAAAAAACTACACTTCCCCAAAGCTGTCACGGAGCGCTCCCGCCTCCCATTGGTTGCTCGCTCCAGCCGCAGCCCCAGAGAATGAATGAAATTGAAATAGCTGCTACATTACATGTACAATACCGGGCTCTGCAGTGTTGCATTCTATCATACTATATCAAAATGGCCACAGCGGTACAGAACCCCCTCAAATCGTAAGTAGGCTACAACACATTTCCTGAGCGTTTGCGGTTTTTGTGTTTGTGCATGCTGTCAGTGCAATTTAGGACCCTTAAATTCCCAGATATTTCTCAGCATGATTACCAACACGTCTATACATGCAATGCATAGAGCAGAGATAGAGATAATGTCAGCGGATGCGAATCAACCCTAAAGAAAAGTTAAATTTGAAGCTGACGGGGGGGGGGGGGGTCGGGTTTTTTGGCATGAGGGGATTATTGTGCGCTCCGATGCAATTCATATAATTATTTCCCTGAGCCAAACAGCAGCGTGTGTGCAAGGATATGGAGGAATGCTGGAGGTAGATTTGGGTGACCCGGTATGTCCCTTGCCAGCGTAGCCAGCCAAGATCACGGTCAAAGCCAGGCTGGAGTGGCAGGGAGCTTAGATGGCTTTACAGTACCTGTGTGCACATTTTTGGACAGAGAGGGGACAAACAGGTAGGCAGAATGAAGCTCACCGCTCGGGTTTTAGGCTGCAGTGTTACCTTTACTGCCGGACCTCTTGGAGATATGTAGGCTGAGGTAAATACGCCGGTGTTGCCTACGGCTTTAACTCCGAGACTTGCTTTCATCTTCAGCACCTATAATACCATCTAAATTGCAATCTGGCGATTTACACTTAACGGACATTTATTCCCACTAATGGGTCTTTAATGGATGGATTTCCCGTTAAGTTTCTCCTGTATAGATCGCCTTTGTGCAGGTTTTTGGGGGGTCTTTTTTGTTTTTCTGAGACTGCTTTCAGCGGAATGCAGACGCCTGCTGCCCGCCTGGGCTTCCGGCCAAAAAGGTGGCTGATGTGCGTCTGTCAGTGGGTACTTACAGAGTACCCCCCCTCACCCCAACACACAATAGCTCCAATATAAACATACAACCGAGGAGTGTTTGAGCACACAAAAGGTCCAGGCAAGGCAAATTTGAAACAAAGAAAAGAGTCATAGACTTGTGTGCAAAAGGAGGGAAGCACATCGGATGCTGCACAGGTTTTACCTGAGCAGGGATATGGGATGTAGACTGTCTGACTGCTTCTCTGCCTGTCTGTCTGTCGGTTGTCAGCCTTTCTGAGATTCATGCAGACACAGGCGACATTTCATGCATTTCCATTAAGGACTGCCCTGTACGTGCCCGCTCTGAAGAGCACTTCACAGGAAAGAGGAAACCGGAATGACTGGGAAACTGTGTGCAGCCCTGATTGACTGTGGTGCTATTTTGGTATTTTGGTGAAATGCATTTTATTCATACTACAGCACACACCTCAGTTTTAGTGAAATAAAGATGTAAAATGAATAATTCCAAAGTTAAATTTCGTTTTAATAAGTCCAGTTTAATAATATCCAGTTATGTGAATGGACAGGTGGACTGGATGGAGGCTGTAATGTGGGACCTCTGAGCTCAGAGCACCCTTTCCTCTCCTCCCCTCTTCTACGTTTCCTCCTCTATGGGATGCTAATCCAGGCAGAGCCAAAGTGTACACAGACTGCTCCCAGAGGCCCTCACTGACACCATGTCAAGGGGATTAAATTGACAGATTTGCATGAAATATATATACAGATGTACCAGGACAGAGAGGGAGAGGAGTTTGAGGCAGCAGGAAGAGAATAGGATAAGGAAATAGGACAAGGAGTAGATACTAAATGGTTAAAAACAGGCTCAGGGCCAGTAATTAATGAACTAGAGTCCAATTTTCAATGGTGGTCTTACATTGATTTTTAGGTGCTTAAAGTTAGACAAAAGAGGAAAAAGAAGACGGACAAAAGCAGCAAAGTCGTCAGCCAGATCCAGACCTGCGGGGATGCTGGCACACTGTTTCACTACAGCATGACTCTGATCTGCAGAAATAAAGCTGAATGTATTTATTGCACACGGGCACAGCAGTCAACGCTGCCTTTAACATGTCACCAAGTGTATAAATGCCACCGCCACGCAGTATGGGTTTAACTATGTTCCAGTTACCACACTGCGATTGGCTTTTAAACGTGCCCTGGTAATTACCATGTCTACAAACAAACTTACTGTTTGAGGCATACACATTAGAGGCCTATCCAGTAAAATGGGCCAAACAACAAGCAAAAAGTGGTTCAATGTTGACCCTAATAGGATGGCTGGCTGTGCGTTGGTGACAATGCCTGTTGTGTCCGTAAATGTCCTTAAACTTTGCTGAATGTCAGCAGTTAATTAGAATTAATTCAGTGGATGTAAATTCTGTGGGAAGCATTTACAATCGCTGCCCGTCGCCCAGCCAAGTGTGGACTTGCAGATGCTGTGTTACAGACAGCTGATGTGTGTGTGCGGAAGTACAACGGAGGGTTCAGATGTGTGCGAAGGCAAATCAGTGGAGGAGAGCAGCTAGCCCCAATCTACTGGGCATTTCCCCACCAGCCCTCTCTCCGTCTATCTCTCAGCTGGATTAGAGACTCGTATAATCTCTCGTTCTCTCCTTCTCCTCTGCTTCCCTGTACATCTCCCTCCCTCTTATTCCCTCTCTGTCCTCCTATCACCTCTGCTGCCACCGTCTTCCACGTTCCCTGCCTCTTCCTTCATCACTTTCTCCATCCATCACTCTTTTCGCCATCTCCCCTTTTGTTCAGCCATTTCCTCTCGGTCGCTCTTCTCTCTTCCATTTTCCTTCTTTTCGGCCTCAAACCATCTGAGCCCTCCAGGACGCTTACCCTCAACCCCCCCCCACCCTCCACCGAGGTTCTCTACATTGTGAATCAAGGCATGTCACCACTTTAATATTCAGCAAAAAAACACTGAAGGAAATTCTCCATGCAGGTTGGCAGATCCCTTTAAATCTTGTTGGATAGCTTATTCCTAGGAGTTCCTTTAGAGGGATTTACTAGATTTTAACTATCTACTGGCAGAACATGTTAATATTTTACTGTTTATCTTCGTGTTATGTTGGTTACAAACAAGATATGAATATCCTACCTCCAAATGGTTAAATTCTGATGTTACCTGCATATAAAGTAGATTGCAATTAAATTAAAGGTGTTTGAATTTGTCAAAATGGCAGCTGATTCGGCGTATATCTCAGCGATATTACTTCTTTTATGCTGGTTAGAGGGGGAGATGTAGATAATAGCGTGCGGTGGTACTGACAGTGGTTGTGGCAGGGCCTATATAATATTATTTCTGCCCTGCCTGACTGAGCGGCGCTAAATGAGTTCCATGTAATAACCGGCTCTGTGTGCAAACAGCCCCACGTGATGGTTGAAACCACAGCCTGAGCATCCATTTCTAGATCTTTCTTCCTCTTTCAATCTCTCCCTTTCATTCCCTCACTCGCTCATTTGTGCGGTATCACCCGTGTGGATGGAGGCAAAGAAATACACACGCACACATACACACAATGGGAAACACACAGTTGCACTCTCTCATTCCCTTTCTTGCTCTCAGTTTTTTCTTCATTCGTATGGAGTAAGCCTGGGGTCTGATGTTTTTAAGGGTATTTCTTTTTTCAAGTTATTCCTTTCATCATCCCCTTATTTATACTTTCTATCTGTTTTACTTTTTTGAGAATACAGGATAGAGTGAGACTGAGAGGAAGAGAGAGACATAGATAAGTATTTTTAGCTCTGTGACCTATTTCTCCAGTGCTACCTAACTGACTGTCAGTCAGCTCCACTGCTTTGGGACCTCGCGTGACTTCCAGCCAGGAATTTTGGAATTTGTAGTTTTGTTTGGTTGCAACTTGGAGGCCAAATGCAAAATGTGTGGTGGGAGAAGGAGAGAGTAAATCAACCCAAACCTCTCCTCTCGTCCCCTCAGCATTATGTCTTCTCTCTTGTCATTCCCAGTTTATATTATTCCCAGTGTCTGTGCGTGTCCAGTGGATCCCTATCTGGAGTTGTGAAGGGTGGAGTCAAGACGAACCAATGGCTGCTTCTCTCTGCAGCACTTTAATAAGGATGCAGACTGGGGTGGGGGGCTAAACACACGCACACACACAAACACACACACACACGCATGCACGCACGCACACACGTGCACTCACACATGCACACCCAGATACCGAGGTAGGGAATCCATCGCCATAATAAGAGGCCAAGTGCAGTGGTGATAAATCTCACCTGAAGGAGCTGTTCGGAGGCAGATTGCCTTACCCTGATGTACTGCCCTCAATACACACTGCAGCTAGCTACGGGCTATATACACCCACACATATAGACCAGGAATGCATGCACACACAAATACAAATAGTCAGCATGCAGAAATAGGTATGCACTAATGTGAGCGTACATGCATTTGTAGACAAAAACATGCAAACCCACACACAGGAAACACGCACACACACAGAGAAGCCCATGATTCCCAGTTTTATAGTGACTCCAAGATAACCACACCCAGCGTGGACAACGAGGGAAACACACACAGGAAATGAAATGAAGCCCTTCATTAAAATCACACATAGCAGGTAACACAAAGCTCTGGCAGGCTCTGCTTCAGTCTACCTTCCTCACTCTGCCTTTCTGCTTGTGTCACATCTCTCGTCATGTTCAAATATGCAAACAGTCAGTCTCAGATACACACACACACAAACACATTCCCACACATACACAAATGCTCAGATGCAGTGGTGTGACAGCAACTCAAGGAAACTGACGTTTTCCAGCTGGCAGTGTGGCAGACGTACACTGCTGCCCATACACTGCCACACAAACACACACACACACACACACACACACACACACACGCTTGTCTGTCTGTCATTGTCAAACCAAGTGTGTGGCCTCTTCGTCTTTGTGACTGACGTGGACAAACACACAAACACAAAGGTATGTCCTTAACTGACATAGGAGCTGGACTGCATTAGTGTCATTCACATGTGTGTGAATGTGCAGCCTTACCCCATATTTTTTGTTCTCCAGCAAATATATATATATCTCCTTCCCACTGCAGCCTAGCAGTCTTCAGAAGAACAGGAAAAATTTTCACATGCACACGCACACAGATTGGAAGAAGAGTGAAAAAAGACAAATCATTTCACTGAGAGTGAGACAGAGACAGAGAGAGAGAGAGAGAGAGAGAGAGAAGAAATTGAATTGAGGGTGGTGAGGATGGGGGGAGGCGGATGAGGAGGAGGAGGGGTGAATTTGTAAGGGTGATATTGCATAGTTTAATCTGTTGAGTTCAGCCATGGAAGGGCTGTGTTGGGGGGAAGGGAGGAACAGTACAGTAGTAGGCCGTCTGATATTGGTTCTCCACTGCGCGCACGCGCACACACACACACACACACACACACACACACACACACACACACACACACACACACACACACACACACACACACACACACACACACACACACACACACAAAGCTCCTTAGGCCAGGCAACACTAATGTGTTGTGTGTGTGTGTGCATTTGTGTGTGTATATATATATATATATATATATATATGCAATGATGGACAAAAGTGGATGAGACAGGTGTTTGGACCAGGTGTATTGACTTGAGTGTTTTTTTACAGGCTTAAAATGAGACCAATACACACAGAGCTAACAACCATAGTCTCGGCAGCATTTGCTAGCAAAAGTGCAAATCACTCCCATACAATCTGCCCTCAGCCCTCATGAAACCATTTACATGTGGACTACTTTATTTCCTCCCAGTTTAATTACCTCATTCCACCATGTTGGAAACCACCATTGACATGAAATCCTTTGTTGGCATTGACGCTTTTTGTAATTGTGGACTAATTTTTATGATTTCCACATATCATCTGCTTTTCCAATGATGTAATTTCACCTCTAGGTGGAGCCCTCTGTTTCTCTATTGGTTAGGGAACCAGCTAATTGTTGTCGTTAATTGCACTCTAACCAGAAAATGCTGCCGGCAGTCTGTGTGTGTGTGTGTGTGTGTGTTGTGTGTGTGTGTTTTAGCAGAGTGTGGATGAGACACTGGACTGAAAGTCAGTATGTGCTGAAGTGGACTGCTTCTGCTGGATGGGATAACTCAGAGATTCAGACAATAGCTTACCCAGGGTAGGCCTGGTGGGGTGGTTGTGCTTTTTAGGAAGGCTGTATGTCTCCTGCCTGTCAGTGTGTGTGTGTGTGTGTGTGTGTGTGGGGTAACACCGGGTGCTCCCAGTGTTACCAGTTTCAAACCCAGTGTTTTCATGGAAGCCTCTCTATCCCTGCTGTTTGCTTAGTGCATGCTGAGGCAGACAGCTCAATGCTGGCTTAGGATTCATACACACACACATACACACACAGATATACATAACATGCTCCAGGCACTTCTTCCCTTTCTTCATCTAATCTTGATTTGGTGTGTGCATGTCTGTGATCAGAAATTCATTATATTGTCTATACTGTCACGAAGATATTTGGTTGCATATCTTGCTGTGTGTGTATGTGTGTGCACGTGCATGTGTGCGTAAAGGCGTCCTTTGTGTTGTATTTGTGCCCTTGCACAGTGCAGGCCTGTGTGATTGTCATTTCCGTCATGTCTCCCTGAACATTTTTGGTAGTCAGCCCCAGTTTGTTGAAGAGTTGGCACGGCGCCAGTTCATTCTCAAAGCTGCTAGTGCTTGTGAGTCTGTGTGCATCCATTAGTGTAAAATGTAGCTCGAATAAACCTGAAATAGAAATAAATGTTGAAAATTTTACAAAAATAAAAAATCATTGGAACTGTAAAATTAGTTTTTCCCACTAAATGAGGCGTATACCCGCAGTCTGTGTGTGTTTGTGCAGAGTCAGGTTTCGGCTTTACTTCAGTGGCTGTGTGGTTCGATGATGGGCAGTTTGTTTTCTCTGTGCCTCTCCCTGTGGTCTGTGTTTTCAGCACTTGGTAGGACCGTAGTGGCCACAGGCCAGATTGCTGCAGCCCTTAGAGTTTCTGTTCTATATAAAGGAAAATCCTCTGTGTTAACATATAGCTGAGTTTTTTTAATGTTGGGAAATACCGTTACCCTTATTTGCCTTCTTGCTGAGAGTTAGATATGAAGCTTTATACCACTCTGATACCTCTGTGGTAAATATGAAGCCAAGAGACTGATAGCTTAGCACAAAGACTGGAAGCAAGTGGAAACAGCTAGCCTGGCTCTGAACAAATACAGATACATTTTTTGGATGGATTAGTTCATTTGTGAGCTTTAGAGGTGCTGATAGGCAGATTATTTTGTTACTTTTGTACAGAGTCAGGCAAGCTGCTTCCCCTATTTTGAGTCTTTGTTCTCAGCTAGCTAAGCTAACTGTCTACTGGTTGGGGCTTCATGTTTACCGTACAAACACAAGAGTGGTAACAATCATCTCATCTTACTCTCGGCAAGAAAGCAAATATGTGAATTTCCCACTATGTTGAACTATTGCTAATGCTTTAAGTTGGCGATTGATGAAGTCAGCAGTAGTTGGTAATCTTACATCCACCTTGTCACCCACCTGTGTAAAGGTTACCTTCATATGATTGTGTTTATTTTATTGTGAAAGTTTTTTAAAGCACTCTTTGTGCTCCACACACCAGGTCTATGACGGAGTAACAGGGTGCTGAATTAAGAACAGGTTTATTTCTTTGCTATCCAGGTTTACTATTTTACCAAGCAAGCTAGCCAGCACAGTGAGAGATAGTTTTTTAGGGATAAGGTTGCTGATTGCATTCTTTCTGCTGTTGCCAGCCCCTCATTGTAATTTTCAAGTCAAATCTAAGCACTGAAGATGATTATTTTACAAAGTGAGGTTGAGAGTCTGATTTTCTCTGGTGGCTATTGAAGCAGAATTGGGGGTTTCATGGGGTAGAAAAAATGTGTCTTCAGCTCTCTTTTAAACCACAGAGAGCTTAAAAATAAAGATTTGTTATAAGTGAGGCACAACTTTTCACAGGTCATCCTGCTCTGTTACTTTAGAGTTCTCTTCTCTCTTTGTCCATCCGCTCTGTCTTACTTTACTCCCTTTCTCCTCACCCCGTCACTCCCTGTCTTTTCCTCTGTCGATGTAACTTGGTTTCAGTTTTTTTCCTCTCACGCCCATGTCATTCCCTCTTCCTTTCTTTCTTCAAGTGTCTTCTCCCAACTTTCTCTTTGTGTATTTCCCCCTCCTTCACTTGGAGTACCTCAGCTCTTCTCCCATACGAGCCTCCAAACAGGCAAACAGTCATGCAGCTCTCCTATCTCAATATAATGAGATTGGGAGCCCCCAAATTGAAAGGAGCCATTTTCTACAGCTGTCAACTTATTATCGAGGAGGGACCGACTTATTCCAGTACCTCTGAAGGCAGAGGAGGAGAGAGGGATGGAGGTGATGGAGGGATGGATGGGAGCGGGTTTGAAGTGAGGGGGGTACTGAAGGAGGAGGTGGATGAGGAGCTCAGGGGTGACCTGTTTTACATTTTGAATGTTTTCTTTTTTCTCACTCAGTCTCTTTCTCTCTGGTATTTCAGTTTGGTCACTGGTGCAGCCTTGAAGTCCAACCTTTTATTCACCATGTTCCTCTTAATATTTTAAAAAGAAGCATGTAAGGCTCTCTGGACCTGTGTTTACTGAATGTTAGACACTGTTTGAGCCAGTCTGGTATCACCAAATGGCATATGAATAAAGATATCTCATTTTGCGTGTTTACACAACACATTTATTGCTTTTCACGTCATTTTACGCCATTTAATCAGTGCTAACTAATATAATGTGCAGAGATGGCCTGTCATTTTACGTGCCAATATCAAAGAGAAAAAAATATCAGGTCATGTAATACAAAGGTGGTCGAGGTGGATAAATGGGTTAAACAAAGACAGGATTTTCACAGAGGAAACTGTTCATCAACTCTGACTTACATACATAGGTTAACTTACCCCAAACATGATCTTTTCTTTAACCTAACCAAGTATATTTGTTGCCCAAACTGAACCAAACTGTAACATTCCACCACATTAACCATGTGTTTATTATTAACATGTTGACAAAGGTCACTTGATGAAGGTTACATGACTTTGTCCCTCATGTTTCAAACTCATGAAATGTTCCATCTGTAGAGTCGTTAAATGACACGTGAAAAGCTAAAAATGCGTAAACATGACATGCAAATATCCGACATGCTTTTTAAACGCAGTCCCAAGAGATCACATTGTTTGAGCACCCCTTAGTGTGTTTGACAAACCCTCTTCATGACAATTTATATGCAAACAGTGGGCATATTTGTGACCGAGTGAATGGTTGTCTTTCTCTTTTGGTCAGACTTCTGCTGGTACAAACTGATATAAAATTCAAGCATTAAGGTGTGTTTTATCCACTTTTTTCTGAAACGGGTTTGTCATTTGTTTATTGTAAACTACAAGGAGGATCACTGGCACAGCACTAAAGCATAGTGGAACGAGGTGAGGAAAAGTTCTGGTGACGCACATCCAACGTAGCCATAAAATACGCCAACAGTCATATGCACGGCCGTTTGCAAGAACAGAGCTGTACAGAAATGTATTCTATTCAGCAGAAGGCAAGCAGCTCATTCCCTACGACACATTAACGGACATGAGCACAGCATGCCCCACATATTGACGCCCCGATCTCATCCTTTAAATGTCACACATCCAGCGATGGCCTGTGAGGTTGCAGAAATGGTTCAGGAGGTTTTGAAGATGCCATGCACAAGCTGTCAGACCTCACCAGCATCTGCTGGGTCTGATGAAAGCCTTACAGGCTCAGACATACTTTCTGTAGAGTTAAATTTGTCCTTATTTCCAACCAGGAGAGTTGATACTACTTGACATCTTTCTTCATTTGTAAAATCAGATTTAATCCAGTTTAAGGACATTGAACTGTAAATAATACTCTTTATTTGATTCTTTTTAACCCTAATTTTGCTTTAATTCTGCACAAAGAGAATTTTCTGATCTGTTTGTGCCTTTACAGTGTATTGTACTGTGTTATCAGCTTGGTACCTCAGCCAAGGAGGCTTTTCGTCCCGTGAAGTTTGTTTGCTTTTTGTCTGTTAATTAGCAGATATCACAAAAACCATTTTACTGATTTCTGTAAAATTTGGCAGAAATTTAGGCCTTGGGCCAAGAAGGAACTGATTAGATTTTGGTGCAGATAGTGTTAATGTGTGATCATTTTTCTTTTTCTTTTTTTTAATTATGTTTTCAAGCATTTTAATGCCAGTAAAAACATTTTTTTTTCCTCCTGGATTCCTTGGATCAAACAAATCCATCAGCATAAGTTTGCAATTTTGATTTTTTTTTGCATAACAGCTTTTTTACAACAACAAACCTCATCCAGTCTTTACCAAGTTTGGCACATAATGCATAAACTGCTAAACAATAGAAACGTTTTTTTATTCACCATTTGCTTGTTTTCTGTCATTGTTTGACAGATTATTTTAGATGTAGCCTGACTGTAGAGGATTAGAACTCCAGCAAAACAGTTTTAAAAAACAAATTCATTGCCACATGGGTTTACAGGTTAGGTGTAGCCTAACACATCAAAGTGTGTTAACAGGTCTTCAGAAGTCCTACTGCAAATGTGAAAATGTTACATAATTGTAAGGCTTTTGTGGCTCCAGAGGGGAGCTGTGTGAAGTCTGATAAACTGCCTTAAGTGATGTCACTTGAGTCAGCATCGGTTGCGTCTGGAGACCATGGGGGTGTGGCGTTAGAGGGAAGTGAGCTTATCAGACCTCGGTAGCTCATTCCTCTACTGGCACACAGAAATCTTGGACCAAACTGAATGTAGGCACCAGGTTTTGACAAGGAAGAAGAATGTGTGGAATAAAAAAAGCAATATCTCTGGCTCTGCTGCATCTATTTGATGTATTTTTGAATAAAATTATCCATTGTGGTTCCAATAGTGTTACAGGAGTGCACAGCTTTCAAAATAAACTACTTCAATGCATAAACACATTGTGAAATTGTCCCCATACTCTGAGCATTCCTGCAAAATTAATCAAAGAATTAATCAGTAACACCTTTTAGCAGCTGCACAGAACAAATCCAACACATTTTATTACCAGTGGCTGAACTGCACTGTTTTTGTGAGTTCGCTGTCGTCCCCGCACTGTAGCTTTCTCTTTGTGTGTATGCGTAGCTGTAGTTTTGTGTATCTACGGTCTGTATAGCAGAGTGACCTTGATGTCCGCACTCAGCAGGGAGACACTAGAGAGGAGTGATTAACAGGAGAGAGAGACAAAGAGAAGCAAGAGAAGTGCAAAGACAGATGAAAAGGAACAAAAAAAGAAGTGTGGCGAGAGATGGGCAGAGTGTGAAAGTTAAATATGCAGCAGAAAAACTGAAACTGAAAAATAGAGCGAGAGAGTGAAGGGGAGATGTAAAAGAATGAGAAGTGGAGAAAGTAGGGTGGAGTAGAGGAGTGACTCACCACACATCTATTCTTCTTCTTCGTCTTCTCCCTACAGGCAATCTGGAGGTGCAGTCATCAAGAACAGGTAAGAGGGAGGGCGAGAGATGGGAGGGAGGAGGGGGGTGAGAGGAGGGAGGAACAAAGAGAAGAATATTACACTGAATGGTAATCAAAATCACACTTGTGCAGGTGAGAAGATACAGTGCGTACGTCGCCCTCACAGTGAAATATGTGTTACTGTACTGCATGTGTGTGAGCGTGTGTGGTTTGAACAGTGTGTAGTTGCCAGCTCATCTGCTGTGACCCAGGTTAATAGAACTGTGCGTCTCCACCGCTCGCCTACGCGCACACAAACACACGCACACGCACCATAACTGCCCATGACTGTCCACACACTAACCCTTTTGACTTACACACATGCACATACGCTCAGTTGTGTGCGCAGCTTGAAGTTTAAAAAAAATAAAAAAATACTTGCCCTACACTTGTCCATGAAAGTCCACTTAAAGCCCTTCCTCTTTTGACTCACACACACATAACCACACACAAAGTGCTTTTAGTGTCCTGTTACGCTGCTAATGTTGGACTGTTTTCCCACCTTGTCCTTCATCTTTGACCCCCACACGCCACCCTCCCTCTTTCTATTGTCCCTCCTCCTCCCCACTTTTCTTTCTCTCAGTCTTGGTGAGGAGTTCTATAAGGAGGCCATCGAACACTGTCGCAGCTACAATGCCCGTCTGTGCGCCGAGAGCTCCATGCGTCTCCCCTTCCTGGACTCCCAGACCGGCGTGGCCCAGAGCAACTGTTACATCTGGATGGAGAAGAACCACCGTGGACCAGGTGTGTGTCTCTCTTTGTGTGTGTTTGATATAGCAGAATAAAGTGGCAAGTGGCTGGCTGAAGCGCAGGGAGCAAACCGGAGCACTCCTTCTTGTTGCCTTGTGCGCCGTGTTTGCCAGCTGTTGTGCTACACACATTTTTCTTTCCAGTCATTAGTCCCGTGGCTTCCTTCCTTTCTCTGCTCTGCTTGTGTCTGTCTCTCTTTCCTTCCTCTCTCCTCTCCCTCATTTCCTCCTCCTCTTCTCTAGGCCTCCCACCTTTCACAGCTCAACTTTTTTTGTAAACTTTCCCCAAAGGGTGTTTCCTCATCTCTTTCTCTTTCTCTTTCTCAGTAACATCAGTGTGTTTTGGCAGTGAATCAGACACCCCTGTAGGCAATGATACGCCGCTGGCACCAACTATTCTAGATAGAATTTGTGTGTGTGTGTGTACTTGTGCATGAGTGTGTTTACGATATGAGTTTGTAGACTTTGCATCGTGTCTGGCAGTACAATTTTTTTGTTTGTTTGCTTGTTAGTTTTTAGCTAAAACTTGATTTGCATAGAATTGTTTTTATATTATTGATTATATTTTTTGTGAATTTATTATTTGAAATTCTAAAATATAATATATTAAACATATGTTGTGTTTAAGATTGTTCTACATACATAAGTACATAACATTTCTATTTGGTTAATTTCAGTAATTGTTTAATGGCTAATTATTATTTTAAAACTGTTTTATTAATAACACATTTTGGTTTGGTTGGGTTTGGAGACATTATCAGTTCCGACTAAAATATCTCAACAACTACTATATGGCTCAAGATCAAATTTTGAATATAAAAATTCATGTTCCTCAGAGGATAAACAATGACTGCTCCTATAGCGCCACCTGCAGGTTGACATTTGTGGCTCAGAGTGAAATATCTCAATACTTTCATGTAGCTTCTGAAAATAAGTTTAGCGATCTGATATCTGAAAATAACGAATGTCATTCCCCTTATCCTCTGGTGTATTTTGATATTTGGCAAATGTTAGCATTCTATTAAAGTAAATTAGCGTTTACCCCAGTGCAGCCTCACAGAGCCACTAGTTGGTCTAGTTTAGTCTAGTTTAATGATGTAAAACACAAAAATTAAGACAATGTAGATACACAAAGCTATTATTCTAGCATGTGACACTGACTATCTGCTTATCTTATCTGTTTATCTAAGAAGACGTATGTGTCACATCAAGTGTTGTGGCTGTAAATTGAGAAATACGGCACATAAAGTTCCAAATTTGACAAGATCAACTTGTGGTATTACTGCAGTATTTTTTTTAGCAGAAAAAGGAGTGAACCAAGAGCTAAGGAACATTATCATTACCTAAAGTGATAGTTCGGTGTTACAGTAGTCCTATAAACGAGCTGTGCATTCCTCTGTGTTTCAGGTCATGCTCCAGGTCAGTTGTACACATATCCCGCTCGCTGCTGGCGCAAGAAGAGACGGCTAAACATCCTGGAGGACCCACGGCTTGTACCGATCGAGTTCAAGATCGGTAATTAAAGAGCCATTTTAATAACTTTCAACGCTGACAGGATTGTGAAATCAGTGTAGGTTTGAAAAATCATCTTCACTCCACATTATCTGACAGGACTGCATATGCTATATATTCTGTATCAGCTTGTACAACTATTATTGAAGCTATATTATTTCATGAACATTTCACCAAGATTCAGCCTGACAGATCTTATGTATTGAATACTTTGGGAAATTTAAAATAAAGTTCTTTAGGTTTGAGCAATGTTTGGCTGCACACCATAATTGTGTAATGACTGACCCACCAACAGGTCAGTGGGTCAAGACGTATCAGTGGGTCACAACGTGTCCAGCAGAAAATATCACCACTTCCTCTTTCTTCTAACTTTGCAGTAACTTTCAAACTTAATGGCTCACGGCACTGTGAGCTCTGTGTTAATATCAACATTGAAATAAAGTCTTATTTATGGTCATAGTTATTAGTTAAAGCCACAATAATTTACATATTTTGCTAATTGACATTCTGCAGCAGGTAGGTTTCATGAAGAGAAAACACTTCCCACAAGCAACACACAATCATGTGATGTATGAAACAAATTGCAGATGATCATTCCAGCGGCTGTACACAGCAGTCCTTGTGCTGTCATGAACCAGCCAAATTTTGTTTCCTCGGGGCACTGTCAGCTCAACTGAGCATGTCAGCATGACTGTGAGATCTCTGCTGTTTTCTGATTGTAATTGTCTCCTTCTCCAGACTACGAGGCTTCTCTAAAGAAAGAGGGGGGGATCCCAGACGGTCCTGTGTTGGAGTCGCTGCTCGCCGGGGAAACCCTGGACAAGAAGGTAGAAACCAAGGAAGAAGAGCCAATGAGCGAGTGTCAGGTGAGACCCCTGTTTCCTTTTTCTTCCCTCTCTTGTTTTCTCTCTCTCTTTAGCACTTTGTTAATCTCTGTGTCTCTGTCCGTGTTGTTTTCTACTTATGACAGGTTGTCTATCCCCTTTTTATCAGTCTGCATTACCCTCTGTGTTTGTGTTTCTTTGTCTGTCTCTGCCTTTGTCTCTCTTGGACCGTGTGTTTTGGCGGTGACACAGGCTCCCGACAACTCTCTGACAACTCCCTCCTGGCACAGAGTGTGTGCATGCTTGTGATTGTACGTGATTGCACTGCAGCCAGTCTTGGTGTTTTACAGGGATTTGGCTCAGGTGTTTTACAGACCGACCTTGTGAATAACTGTGGGAAAGACAATTGGGGGAAGCCGATCCACCTCTTTGCTCTTCAGCGTCCTCAGCATGTTGAGCCCAGTAACTTCTGAGCAAAAACTTAATGCTCATCTGGAGTATTTCACCAGTTAGAGGCAGCTGCTCTTGAATTCATTTGGACAGCTAATCAATCAGCAGTTGAGTGAATGGCCCTCACAGTGGCCCTTTGAGAGCTAGAGTAGTGTTTAGGTCTTCTAATCCAGGGCTTCGAGGCTCACCCGGGCAGGCATTACTTCAACACACTTTACTCTTCTCCTTACTCCTATCTTGTTAAGACTGTTAATGACTAACAAAAGTTAATTAATATAAGAGATTGTGTTATGTGTGTTCCTTTTGCAAGAATCAAAATCAGATTAAAGTCTTCTAACTTAAAGTTGATGTTTTCCTAAACTAAGTCCAAAAAAGCTAAGAGCCTGTTGCCCTAAATGGGCTATTTTACACATGGAGTATATTCATAACGAGGAGTACTGTCTCATGAAAGAGACTATCAAGTTGCAATAGTATCCAGTGTTTTTGAAACCAGGGACTATCAGTATATTTTGGCCTTTGCTGCTTCAGTCTTATTTTTTTTTAATGTACCTTTTCTGAATCCCCTAACTCATAGAAGTGCAATAGTATTGCACTTCTATGAGTTAGGGGATTCTCCACATAATTTAGTGTGGTGTAGGCTACCCCTTTAAATGAGAAAGTTGTAAATCGAATAGTTTATTGCAGAGAAATGGTGACACAATTGGCTGTGTTAGTGCTAATGGTTCTGCTCTTAAGGTTGTTTCCTGCACAGGGATTATTATGCAAACACTCTCAAACCCAGCAGGGAGATGTGCAATTTTGTGATCTCCCATGGGCCCGTGCAGAACAGGGTGGAAGCAGGTAGATGCTGATATGGCTGAGGGGAAAGGAAAGAAAATAGAAGAAAAGGTAAAAATGAAAGTAACTAAGTAGTCTGACAGTCGATCTGTCTCTCGCTCGTTCTATCTCATCCATAGAAGCTGTTGGTCGGGGATTTCCCTCATGAACTGGAGGTGGACGAGATGGAGGAAGATGTCCCAAAGCGCAAGAACCGTACCAAAGCCCGTGTAAGACATCAATGACATTTTATAATTCATCTCATTTTACACTGAGCTAACAAGTTGCAAAAGAAATTGTTTTGCTGTCAGTCTGTAGGAGTGAAGCATGGGAATCCAGTGTCTGCAATGATGACCAAGATAAAGCTCAGAGTCAGTCTGTGATGTCACAGTTTAGTGTCCTGCATGTCAGAGATCATACGGAGTTCTGTTTAGATTACACTATACGGTTAGAGCCCATAAATTATTCTGATGTACAACACTTTTGCTGCATTTGTGCAACCCATACAAGCATAGTTTAAGAACCCCATGTTGCTATTGTCAAATACTACAAGCATTAAAATAAAGCTTGCAGGACATTTCAATATGTGCATGGGGAAATTGTACTATTTGCAACTACAGAAATTTCACTGTTTTCTAATCCCTGGTCTGAGGTTATGATAGATTTATTGTGTTTCACATATTGAGTTTCAATTTGTGCTTTGTCTGTTTTCTTAAATCTGTTGAATCTGTAGTGGAATCTCATCTGAAAAACCAACAGCTTACGGAGAATACATCTTTGATTAGATCAGACAGGCCTCCCCCCCACACACACACACCCATGCACACACACACTGTTTTTGGGCATCCTATGAGAAGATAATCAAGTGTTAACAATGTATTCTGAAAGTCATCACACACACATACACATACACATGCTCACACACAGACACCAGGGTTGCTAATTGGAGCTGTTGCTCCCCTGCTAGGTGTCATCAGCCCCCCCTCCAGCTGGAAGTGGAGCTTTACACTGAGAGCAGATGATTAGAATGCAAACGTTTGTGTGTGTAGACACTTGAACACACAAGTGAGGCGTGTGCTGTTACGCTCTTTTTAATGTGTATGTGTGTGCATACAGGACTTGTATGATAAGTGTGGAAGTTCAAACTTTTTTGTGTGCATGTTATATACGTGTGTAATTAGGCTTTCTGAGTTTGTCAGAACTGTGTGTGCGTGTGTGTGGTCTCTGCAGGCTTACGGTGTCGGGGGCATGAGGAAGAGACAAGAGCCACCTGCCCTTGAAGATAGAGACAAACCTTATGTCTGTGACAGTAAGCAATGCAAATTTTCTTTCTTTCTTCCTCTATCTCCTTACTCTTTTATACTTAACTTACACATACAGAAAACTATTTTTTACACTGTGTGCGTGTGTGTTGCAGTCTGTGGAAAGCGCTATAAGAACCGTCCAGGGCTGAGTTACCATTACACTCACACACACTTGGCAGATGAAGAGGGAGAAGAGGACTCGGAGCGACACACACTACCCTTCCAGCGCAAGAACAACCACAAGCGTGAGTCTGGTGTCTGAATATTAAACTTATAGCAGTCCAGCTGTCCATCTTCATCCATCATTTACTTCATGTTTAGAGTTTTATGGGCCAGCTCATTCTGGGTCATCAGGTACAGAACAAACCCATAGTTTAGGTTTAGCAGGATCGTACCAACAATAATTAATAATCTGAATATTATCAAGAACTATTGATTGTATTGCAGTTCTTCCTGCAGCATTATAGATAGTTACAGTGCTGACTAGCCAAATCCAAAGTGTGCACTTGTGTGGTTGAAGGATAAGATTTCTCTCAGTGGAGTACTGGGTTTAGTTGATTTCCTCAGCCCTCATTGATTCCCTTTTAAGACTGACGCAGTGACGCAGGGTAAAACTGTGGAAGATCAAAATGGTTCACAGTGAATCCACCGACTTGGCTTCTTGACCTGGGTTAAACAAGGGTCAGCTTTGGTGAACAGGCTAAAAGTCTAAAAAGAGACAGAAAGAGTTAGAAAATGTGGAGAAAACTGAAAACTTAATAAGGTAATGGCAAAATACAATTCTGTGTAATTCCATTGTTCTGCAGCAATGTGTTTATGCAGCTGCGGTTGTAGATGGGCGCTTCTGTGCAGACAGTGACATCAAGGATTAACCTGTCACTGCATCAAACAGGGGTTACACATGCATTAAGTAGTGCCTCTCTCTGCATTCAAAGTAGTTTTGCTCTGAGTGTCACACTTTTGCTTGTTGCTCCCTGTCAAGACAGTAAATGTGTATTAAGTCTATTGCAGGTTATACATGACACCAATATTTGCATGGTTGCCCCAAGGCCATCTTAGCCCAAGGGTAATTTTACCTTTTCATTTTCCAATGCAGCATTTAACCTTTCATTGTAGCTCAAGGCTAAAGTCACTGTCAGACCACTTGTATTAAAGGTCAGACAATCAGGTAGAATGCAGAATCGTCTGCCAACAAGCACGGGGAATCATATAGATATTTGTCTTGATAATAATACACAGATGTGGAAGGACAAGTGAATGTGGCAAGCATGCTGTATGATGAAATGCTGACTTCACATTATAGAAAAAGGATCAGCATCGATCCAACATTGATAAAAATGTAAAAGTGAGCATCATTCCGGTGTTTCTATGAGTCATCACCTATCTGAGTTAATGTAACATGTCAGACAGTTTCATTCAGCAAAATGTGCAGCTCTTCAGTCAACACTCGTCACCTCTAAATAACTATCAGTGAGAACAAACACCAGTCATACACTCTTCTACTGTACCTTTCAATTTACATCACACAGTATGGCTGCTGCGATCAGCAGCTTAATGAGTATCCATTAATGCACTCATCCAGAATATCATGAGGTATTAATGAAGACCCACGGTAATGTTTGCTAATGCCTTCAGCACTTCTTGCCAGATAGTGTATGTACGTAGATGGAGGTTGGGGTGTAGCATATTCCACTTTTATGCAGGAGACATACCTGCAAGTTATTTGTTTTTTCTATTGAAGGAGCAGTGGGCAACAATTAAAAACACATTGCAAAACCTTCCGTGTCTCTCTCTGCTGCTCATATCGCTCTGCTAAAGTCCTCCCACCAGACCCACAAGATGGTATGGCAGCAGAAGGATCTTGCCCTCCGAAACCTCATCCCTCATAGGACTCGCCCTGCATCGCAAGAGACTCGCCAGGACACCAGTCCTGCTCGCCACTCGTCTTCTCAAAGAGCCAGGGCAGAGTGCTCTACTACACGCTGTTGTTGGCAAAGGAGGGACATGCAGTTCTTTCATTACTGATGATGATTTCTCAGACATTGTACTTGCAAAGCTCCTCCTAAAGCCATGTGCTGAAGATACTGAGCTTGGATAAGTGAGAGCATGCGTGAGGAGGGGAGCTGCGCAGTGTAAGCACGATACTGTTTTGGTACTGTGTTTGACACTGCGTTAGAGACTCCTCCTGGCTCTGATTGGTTGTTTTTTATTCAGTTGTGGTGGATTCTTGCAAATGGCATTAGGAGCATGAAGAGGAGGCAGAGGAACCTGATTTTTTTCACACTCTGTTTTATGTACTACTGTCAGGATATAGTGACAGTTTCAGCAAACACGTCAAAAAATATTTTTATAATAGTTAGCTACCGAACCTTTAACTGTAACCACAATCTTTTCCTAACCTCAACCAAGTTTATTTTTTACCGTAGTTTATTTGCCACAATCACAATCTTCCACCTGACATTAAACATACAATAGTTTCCATGTGCAGCTAAATAAAGTAAAAATTTATAAAAACATTTGCATTGGATGTTAAAAAACCTTGTCATAAATTGTTTTCCAGGATTTAGAAACAATTAATATTCTCTGGTGATGAGTTCCCCCCTCCCTTCCCCAAAAGGCGCTGTGGCCTTATGAAAGAAGAGTACAGTTTGCAAAGTTATCATATGATAGAAGTTAAACATTTTACTAATGATGGCTCCATTCCATTTGGTAGCTTCAATAAAAGACCATATACCAACCATTTCTTGGCACTGCATGAACAATTTAATGGCTATAAATGTTATTACTTACACCTGAATTTGACATGTTCTAATGCCCATCATAAAAAAATGTCTGACGTAAATCAGGCTCAGGGACATTTACTCACACTGAGTATTGGTGTGGATTTCACCTTACACCACGTCATTCCCTGAGGGACTTTTGGCTTATATTTAATAAGATGAACTGCAGAAAGTAAGTATGAGAGTTATTGAGTTTTGGCAGACTTCCTGAAGCTTTAAAGGGGCCTAGTGCAAAACCTGGAGGGATGCAAGTTTGTATAGGCATTTAAACAGTAGAGCATGATTGTCCAAGATCACTGGTGCAGTAAAAAGCTTTGGTTTGTAGCGTACAGTAACAGTACTGCAGGTTGTAGGGATCCCAAGACTGCACTTAGCACAGGTCTTCAAAGGTTCTGCTAAATGTATCATAGGCACCATAAGAGAGCAATAAATGCCAGAGAACAACAAGGAAAGCAAAATAGTTAGGTTTGAATCAGACCTCAAGCCTCCCCTTCTGCTGCATCCACACTAACCAAATTGCTCAACGTCTTTGTTTCTTTGTGGCAATTTATTTTCACCCCCAGGGCCAGTTTTCTATCAGTGTGTGGTTTTCGTTCTGTGTTGTCTTCTGTTTGCTTCTGAACACTTCTTTTAAGGACAATAGCATGCATTTATCCTGCGAGCGATTGTGTTTTGGCCACTAATCGTCTGTAAAATGGCTACAGTGGTTCATACTAAAAAACAAACAAACAAAAAATAAAAACGAGAGATATAACTGTGGACATTTGAAAAGGGAGCGTCGACTATTCATCCACTGTCTTTGTTCCTCTCGGTCTTAAAACAAGCAATTTGTTCAGAAAAGAATGCAGATAAACACACGTATTCACATTATCTGTGAATGCTGCACTACAACAATGTCCACACTGAAACTATGCTGCCTCTCAGTTAATTGGCAGTGTGTGTTTTTAAATTGGCCTGTCTGACAGAACAGACTGGCCCTGTATGTATGTGTGTGTGTGTGTGTGTGTGTTTGTGTGTTTGTGTGTGTGTGTGGCCATGCTGCAGTCTTAGGTCTCTCCAGTGGAGGAGAGCAAGAGAGACAGCATTTGAATCGTTTAATATCCCCCATCACTCCCTCCCAAACAGTCAGTAATCGCACAAACACACACACACACACACACACACACACACACACACACACACACACACACACACACACACACACACACACACACACACATTCACAGACAGCCTCCGAAAATGCAATCTTCTCTGCTGAAATGAAAAAGGAAGCTTAGCCTTTTGGCTTGGTGTGTATGCACACATGCACAAGTGCACATGCATTTGCAAGGCTCTGTGAGTGTGTTCATACGTGTGAGTGCATGTGCATGTGTGTGTGTGTGGGTGCCATTATAGCTTTCCCCAATTTGCTGAGTGTCATGACTCCACCACCCTCCGCTCTCCACTCTCCACCCTTTGGTATATTGCCACATATGTAATAATATTAATATGGCTCCCCCAAATGAGAGCAACCCTGCATGCATAATTAATGCTATATTCTGGCTCAAAAAGCTGTCTAGACGCTATAGTATGCTGCATCCACAACACGAGTGTGATCGGAAACTTATCACAAAAACTATGAAACTGTCTTTTCTGAACCTTATCCAGCTACATTCTCTCTCCCAGTTTTTCCATCAGTGTGATAAATGAGAGATTATTCCACCAGGAGATGAGATTTTCCTTCCCTCTCCTTCTCTTCGTCCATCTTTCACCACTTTCCTCTTCTCCTTTCGCTCTGCATCCTCACTTAACCCTCCTCTCCCATCCTTCTATACTGATCACTCCATTCTCTTCATCCATCATCCTGCTTTGGGTGTCCTTTTAATTTATTTCTTTGTTTTGTGTCTACACTCTCCCCCCACCAAAATCATTATCACCAGAAACAACCACCACTACTAAACCTCCCCATATATCTGGATCTCAGATGATATACTATTTACTCAATATGAGCAGCGCCATTAAAATTCATGACTGCACCACATACTATGTTTTTACCCTTCTTCTACTCATTTTCCTCAAGAAGATTGGAGGTGGAAGGGAAAGGAGGGAGGGAGGGAGGGAGGAAAGGAGAGTTGGATATGGCGTGGGGAGGGGGTGTCTTTTGGCAATGATGTGATGGTGGGAGGGGTGGGTGGAAGAAGAAGAGGAAAAGAAGGCTGAGGAGAAGTGGATGAATAAGGGGGATGTTTACTTTAGAGGTCGGCCATGCAATGCCCACCTGAAAATTGGTTTTGTGGGAAAGGGGGAGAGAGAGAGAGAGCAAGAGGGGGAGGGAGGAGGTAAATGAGAAAGAGAAAGCAAAATAGTGAAATTGCAGGAATAAGATAAATAGATTGCAAGAAGGACACAAACTGAGAGGAACAACAACTGTGAATGAATGAGCGAAATAAGAGAAAGGCAGAGAGGGAGGCAGAGGGGAAGGGAGAGGGAGGAGAAGGAGGGGGGAGGACAGTTGTCATTAAATCCCCCCTCTCAAATCAGGGCTGAGATTCAGAGGCCACTTTATCTGGACGGACAGACGGTCCTACGGTGTCGAGCAGCAGGGACGCTTTGAGTGTGTGTGCCTGCACGTGTGTGTTCCAAAATGCACACAACATCCACACGTGCATGTGCGTTTCCTGTGGCGTGTGTGTCTCTTTGTGTGTGTGTGAATGTGGTGTATGGGCAATCATGCCCAACTTTGAGTGTATATGTGCGTGTGTGTGTGTGTGTGTGTGTGCGTGTGTGACATGTAATTGAGCCCTTTGAAGGTCAGCGTCCCTCTGTTCCTACTCACCATTGTTGGTTGTTGTTGTTTTTTCTGTCTCTCCAGTTTTTTGCCTTGTTTCTCAAAATGGCCTCCCTGTCCTCCTCCCGCTGTCTGCAGACAGAGGAGTGAAGGACGAATTTTGATCATCCAACATCAATATAAAACAACGCTGAGAACCTAAAATGGCCACTCCCCACTCTGTGTCTATTGTCACTCCACTGCCTCTGTTTTTTTTCTCTCTCTCTCTCTACATCTATCTGTCTTTCTCTTCTGCATAGCAGACAATTTGTTGTGTGCTAAGATACCAGCTCTTGTGTATATTGCTTTAACTATTCCATTGCCATTTATGGCAGTACTGCTGGGCAGATGTAGATGTGTTACTCTACTGAGACTAGCCTCTGTCAGTTCACTGGGTCTTGTAAGATGTTAGGTCTCTGCCTCTAATGCTGCCTGCCTCTAAAACTTTCCAAACCTACAAATTCAAACAGTAGTTTCTGAGGAAAAAGTGGAATAATGCATTGCAGTTTGGTTTGTGTTAAATATTAAGGTACCTTTTTATAAAATGCTGTTAAAATTAAACTGATTTCTGATGATCGCTTCCACTTTGCTCTCAAATGTAATGTCAAAGATCAATTATGAAGTATGGAGCATGCCAAAGCTTGCCAAATTGCCCCAAATGCAAAACTTTAACGAGTCATGTTTTTAATGTATTTTCAATGGGCCAATGGTATAATTTTATGTTAATGAGCATACGTCTGCCTACATGGCCTATTATGAATCTGGGTTTGCACAACAACAGTGGGAAAGCTGGGTTTGTGTTTCAGAGGACAAACCCTCTGAATGTATTCTTTTTTAGGCTTATTCTGTATAGTAATACATTTTCAATTTGGATTTCCTGCCTTCCAATGCAAAATCAGATTGATTTAATGTTCATCCATGTAACATTTCTCCATGTTAAGACAGCACCTGTGGAAATAGAGAGCATGCAGTGCTTTCTGGATGTCTTCTGAACTTTTCACGTACACCGGCATTCCTCCTCAGCTTTTGATTGGCTCATTGTTGCCGCTGCTGCACCGCGCAGGAAAGGAAGGGAGAAACGGCTGTTGCCTAGCAATCAGGTTGCCATAGATACCGCAAGGGCTCCCTCCTAAAGAGTACACTGTTATGTACATTGAAAAGAGAGAGAGAGAGAGAGAGACGTTGGAAAGGGAGGGAGGAAGAGAGGAGAGGAATGGAAGAAGAAGTTGAAGTATAGGAGAGGAGAGAAAAAGCGGAGGGGGCACAGAGGAGTTCATTAAGAACAGCATAAAGAATGGGGAGAGAGAGAGAAAACAGACAAAGACAGAAGCAGAGCGAGAAGCACAGAGTTAGACAAAAAAAAAATGTCTTCATGATTCATCATATAGATTCCCCCAGACAGTTGGAGTGGTGAAGGCAGGGTAATATTGGAGTCTGCTTCATTTGGTATTCTGTCTTAACATGTGGTGCTGTGGCTTGCCGGCTGGTTGTTTTGCGGTTCCTCAGTTGTCTTGGCCATGTTTGGATAAGCCCCCACACCAACACAACCCTCCCTACCACCAATCCCCCCCCCACCATCCACCCACACCCACTATCCATCTCTATCTGTCTACTTGTTGTCTGTTTTACTGTCTGTGACTGAATTTAACTGTTACTGTAAAACACAGCGAGGAGAGGAAGCAACAGAATCACACACGCCACATTTATACATTATTTCATAGTATAACATAAATGTCAACATGTGAATTGACATAATGAAATAGTGATTCAACTCATGAAAACTTTCCACATCCTAGTCTAAACTCTGACAGACTACAGTGCCATTCCTGGGGGAAATCCTGTGGTGCACATAAATGATGCCTTTTACAAGGTCTGGTTTGTTGGGAATAAAATGCTAATTGGTAGTTAGCACAAACAGCAATAGCCACTGTGACCGAACACAAAAAGGAAACTGCACCACACACAAAACCTCAAACTCATTCCAATGCAAAAATGCCTACGTGTGTCACTTGTCTTGTTTGTAAATTCTCCCATGTATGCTTATGTTTTCTTTAAGCCCGACCCGACTGGTCGTTTTTGACATTTCCTCATGACAGTGCACGGCTGACACACAGTATAGTGGACCATGTAAGGTTGGGCACAATTCAAACAGGATTTCACAGTCACATTCCGAGCTGGCTTCCTCCCTGGAACAAAATAGGATTAATAATTTGCATTTTAACTCTTCATTGACAGGGACACAAGCCCATGCTGGCTAAGTGGCTCTTTTTAAGATTGTGCATGTGCACAACACAAATAGGCACAGGCTGTGTGTGTGTTTGTGTATATGTGAGATTTCTTTACATGCATGATTTATGGAGCAGTTGGTGTGTCTGTGCGCGTGTGTGATTTATTGGCATGTGTGTGTATTTGTTAAATGTGCACGTATCTGCAGACTGCAGAGCCTGATGGACTGTGTGTGTGTGTGTGTGTGCGTGTGTGTGTCTGTTCCTGCGGGTCAGTGTGATTACAAAGCATTCATAGATCAAGTTTTATTATGCACCAAAACTGCCTCTGTCCTCTTTACTTTGCAATGTCATCTCTGCACACAAGCTCACATTGCACACACGCACACAAATGCATGCATCCAGACCCACAATGCACTGGGAGTTACGCAACCTGCTGACTGGACATGAGCGAAAGTAGTACTTGTGTGTGTGTGTGTGTGTGTGTGTGTGTGTGTGTGTGTGTGTAGAAAAGGGTGAGGGGTGGGGTAGATTTGGAGGGTGCAGGGATGGAAAAGGAGCAGAAATGGGGGAATAATAGAGGAAGAACAGAGCATGGCACTGGTGCAGGCATTAGTGTGACAACAGATGGATTGCAGGAAAGAGTTCCAATTTCCTCTTTGAGAGTAAAGCAGAGGGAAGAAAAAATAGACAGAGAGACCAAATAAGGAAAGGGAAGTGAAAAAATGAAGCACAATGAAGCACAGAGGAGAGATCGAATCAGAGGCAGAGAGAGCAGCAGCAATAATGAGAGCGCATGAAAGTGCGAAGAGGAAGAGGGAGGAAGAGGATGGGAGAGAGAGAGAGAGAGACCGAAAAGAAGCCAGTGACTTTTCATCTGTGACTGTCGCTTTCCATCTGACTGCATCTCTGCCTCCTTGTCTGCATAAAAAACCTAAAGATGTCTCCTTGAGCATTTGGGCTTTTGTGTCTGTGTGGATGTACGTGTATGTGCTTTTTAAAGGTCCATTTCTGTTTATCCTTTTGTTTCTTCTTAAAATATGCACCATTTATGTGACTGTAATTATGTGTGTGCATGTGTGTTTGTGTGCGCGGATGTGGCTGGACGAGGGTTACAGGGACTCTCATTCATCACATTAAAGAGAGCAAGTGGGGGATGGGACTGAAACTGGACAGCAAAAGTTATTATGAAAAGGCTTGGTTGTAAATCTCTGAGTGTGTGTGTTGTGTGTGTGTGTGTGTGTGCGCACTCTACTGTATGTGTGTGGCTGTTTTCATATGTGTGTGTGTGTCTGTGTGTGCGCTTTCATTGTGTTTATGTGCGTGCGCTTACTCCTGAGAGGCTCTCCTCATTAAGCAGCGAGGCGACAGGAGTGCAGAGTGTGTGTTTTCACACACCGCTGCTCCGATACAACAGGAGCCACTTTTTTCGCCTCCCTTCCTTCACTCCCCTTTGTGCTTCCTCATCCCCCCCCCTCCCCATCCTTCCCTGCCTCCTCCCTGTTCTCTTCTTCCTCCACCTTTGTACCTCCTCCTCCTCATACTCACCCCTTCCTCCCATCTATACCTGCAGCACTACAGTATTTGGTAATTGTTACATTCTGAAAGTGAAAACATTCAATTGTCGCTTGATAATTCCTCTAAACCTCAGCCTTGATTAGCCAAGTTTTGTGTTTTTGTGATGATGGTAGCCACGGCAACTTGTCAATGGCTGAGCTTACCTTTATGTGTATCTACGCAACAGAATAGAATAGGAGTTCAAAGAAGCAAATTAAATCACCTTAATCAGTTCAAGCAAATGTCATGCAAATATTTGATACGTATTAACTTGTTATCAAGTCAAGGAGCAGGCACAGAGCCAGAAAAAAAAAAAAACGAGAAAAAAAAAAGAGTATGAACAAAGATGAGAACATTTAAAAAGTGTGGTGGAAGAGAAATTGAGAAAAGTCAACAGGTAGGCCTATTTGTTTGTTTGTGTGTGCGTGTGTGTGCATGTAGGCAGAGGTAATTCCCTTTGGATGGAAGCACTAAGTTGATGAGTCTTCCACCGCAGCCGGCCAGAGGATGAGATTATCGACCAGCCACAATTGGGCTGCGGTATTGATTCCAGGCCAGAGTCTGGGAGGGAGACGGAGGAAAGCGAGGAGGAGGAGGAGGAGGTAGAATAGTTGGGAGGTAGACAGAAAGGGAAATGCCGAAGGAGCGAAATGAGGTACAATACCAGGATGGTCAGGTCACGACTTCTTAATATTTTTGGTCCGGTGCACTCTCTAAGTGTAGCTCTTTTTGTCTTGTTCCTTTTCTGAATTACACACTCTAAAAAATGTTCTTCTTACCAGGTCGCGTGTCTTCGACTAAAATTCTTCAAATAAAATCGTTCCGTCTAAAGGTTAAGATCCAGGGTTTTCTCATCTTTTAAAAACCACACCACAACTTTGTTCTGAATATGAACAGTCTAATTTTGAAAACCACGTATCTCCTAATGTTATGATTTGTAATTGTCCAGACAAACTGAAGAATCAAGACGTCCTACTTGTTAAAGCTGAATAAACCATCAAAAATCCATTGGGTTATATGAAAAATGCATTACCACAAAAATGAAAACAAGTTTGCATTTCTAAGCTCATGAAAAGTTGACATTTTGGACATACATGGCTTTCACAGGACAGCGACGTATCAAAAGTGTCTGTGGAATGATTACAAAACACACAACAGTGCAAAGATTTGAAAATTCATGAGTTCATGAGCATTCCACTCATCTTGATGTGATACACAGAATAATCTGAAGGAGCGCAGAAAATGCAAAACTTTACAGCAAAATGATTTAAATGTTGTTTCTCAATTCTCCACTGCAAAAGTTTGCATTTTAGTCGTGCTTCTTTTAAGAACTGCTGAATACATAAATAATGTATAAAATAAATCAAATCAAATAAAGAGAGAAATGTAAGAATATACAATTACTTTGCTAGAAGTGAGAAGAGAGAGCTCAGTTGAACAAGCAGCAGGACAAGAGGCGGTTCAGGGAGCGAAATAACAACGCAAGGTAACGAAGGAGCAGCATGGAGGAGAAAGGGAGAGAAAATGAGATTGGGGGAGAAAGAAATTATAAGCAGAGAGGGGGAAAGGATGAAGAAGGGTAGGTGTTGTGGGGGGGAAGGGGATGGTGGTGAGGAGGAGCATTTGAGGATTCATCTCTTGCTGGATAATTCCCAGGAGGATCTCTCTCCAACACTTGAAAGCTGTGAAGTGTGCGGTTCTGCTCATACTCCTCCTGGTAATTGGAAGAGGAGAGTAGTGGAGGGGAGAGAGAGAGAGAGAGGAGGGTCAGGTAAAGGAGGGAGATATGGAGAAAAGAGTAGAAAGGTGGCTGGAGCAGAAAAAAGATTTGGAGACGGAGAGGAGAAGGAGGGACAGGAGGAGAGGTAAAAGCAACGAGGGGGTTAGGAGGAAGAAAAAGAAAAGAACCACCTGACCTGTGCCGTCTTTTTCATCAATCTCTCTTTTTTTTCAATCTGGTTTCTATCTCTTTTATTTTTGCTCATTAGCGCACTCCTCTTTATTGTCTCTCTCCATCCCTCCCTCCGTCCTCCCTTCGCCGGTGATGGCGTGTCTGTGGTTGCAGGCGACTTCTTAAACATGGCCGCAGGCGTTTAATCATTGATGGACTTTTTTTTCCTCCACGCAGGCAGGCCAGCGGGCAGCCCCGACTCACTCACATGCGTCAGGACCTGCTGATTCACTCTCTGGGGCCTCCGAGCATGTGCACATGCGCGCGCACGCACACACACACACACACACATAGATGCAGGCAAACACTTGCACACAGGAACAAATACAAAGGCACAGACAGACAGAGATGAAATGTAGCCTGGATGTGTGTGTGCGTGTGTTGTTGCTATCCACATGTGTGCATGTCTAGCTTATCCCACCAGGGACTGTGAGGCCCAATCAGCAGCAGTGAGCCCAAGTAAAAGCAGTGCAGATAAAAGCAATTTATTTGACCAGAAGAAGAAGACAAAAATATGTTTGCTTTGGCTCCAGGGCTGCACGCCACATACTGTATGTCTCTACAGCTTTATACATCCTTCTTCTAGACTCAGTAAACATCTGGCTGTGTTGTTCTTAAAAAAGTAAATACACTTATATACTGTATGCTCATCCAGTATAATTCTGCTCTTTAGCCACTGTATTCTGTTCCCCGTTCATATGAAGCAGGGCTTCTTCACACAGTTTGCACATAAGTTTCAATGATCTACTCTTTAGCCACGCTAGCGGATAAGGATGGTAAATGTCTGTCAGACCACCAGTTTGGTCCAGACCAAAGTATCTCAACAACTAGTGGATGAATTGTCATGCAATTTTGGACATACATCCCCTTCAGGATCAGTTATAGTAACTTTATCCCAACATTTTACCTACTGCCATCATCAGATCAAAATTGCCAATACTTTTCGCTAGTGAGTACCTGCAAAACTGATGGCATCAACCTCAGCTGTCCTTTGTTTGGTGCTAATTAGGAAAAGTTAGCATGCGAACAAGCTAAACTAAGAGAATGAAAATGGTAAACATACCTGTGCTGTGTGCAAAATTACTCACTCACTACTATAGTAAACCCTCAATAGTTTCCAGTGAGCAGCAAATTCAGATTTGGGACATTTACTAATTATTCATCATTTTGTGTCATCAGTGACAAGTGTAGAGCAGCACGGCTGGGATTTTCACATCTATGAAATGTGGTTTACCGCGAGTTTATTTGCACAGTAGAATGAAAATGTAGAGTCCATAGCATGCACAATGCTGTTTTTGCTCGATTGTGCATATTTCACTATTTATCTTACATTTCAGTGAACTATACACTATAGTGACCTCAAAGATTTGAGTGTCTAAGTTCAGACACTCAAAAAAATGAATTCAGACAGAGCCATGAACACCTGCTAAACATCAAGATGTTAACATTGTGATTATGAGCATGTTAGCAAACTGACGCCAGCATTCAGCTCGGAGCATCGCTGTGCCAACATTCAGGCTGCTGGCTGCTCGTGTGATACTCTTAGCTTTTTACAATGTGTCTATACTAGTTTGGAGAATTTAAAAAATATATTGATAATAATGATGTATTTAGTTTATTTTGACCAATTTACATGTATAGTCTACTACTACTAATAATAATAATGATAATGATAATAACAATCTTCCTCTGATGTACTTATGCAGAATCCAACATCATCATATAATTTCAGTGATATGATAGGAAAGGTCACACAGATTTTTAATAAAGGGGAAAAAATAGGCCAGGACATATCTGCCAACCCTCGCCAGCACACGCCTGTAGATGTGCAGGTAAATTTCGTATTTTTTTTTTTATAATGAAACTCTCATTATTTGAAAAAGCTGACACCAGCAAGATCTCATAATATGATCACTGGCAAAAGAAATTACTGAGAATATTGAGGACAGGGGCCATCTGTGTTGAAAAACCAATATGTGAATTTCAGGTACTAGACTGTGTGCATGGTCAAAACAACCCACCCAGTTCAGTACATCCACCCTTCTTTTCATCTTACATACAGCACATCTACAGCTCTGAAAATCATTGAATACCCTGATAATGAGAATAGGTTAAGTAAATTTTATTATTTATTTTGTTTTTTTGATCTGTAGCTGATACAGTAGCTCCTCCACCTTGTTGTTGTGCTCCAGCGGTAAAGTCCTATGCAGTTACATTCTCTCATTATAGACGACAGCCTCTTGCTTGTGGTTTCTGCGCAGCACACTCCTGTTGAATTCTGCAGTAGCAGGTACAGCTTATCATTTCCCTCCCCTCCTCTGTTCTCTGTCTGTCTGTGTGTCTCTCATCCTGATCAGAGAGTTTTTTTTTTTATTATTATTATTTTATTTCTCGAGGGGATTAAAGCCAGACCCTGTGGAGTAGAAACCCAATCTCTCTCTCTCACTCCTTCCCTTCTCACCCTCTTTTCCATCAAATTTACCCTCTACTCACCTCCTCCCCTTCTGGCCACACAAGACTCCACCCTGAAATGGATGGATTAATGACCTCTCTCTGCCTCTCATGTAAACACACAAACAGAAACACCTGCAGCACATTCTGTCTCCGTGTGCTTGTTCTTTGTCTTTCTGCAGTATGAATGGCTTTATGTGCGTGCCAGTATGTATGTACGTAAGAGTGTACCTGTGTAATCTACCCTGCTGTATTTACTGTTGCTCTGTCCTGCCTGGTGAGTCATTGTGGAGGACCTGTCGAGTGCATTACATCTTAGAAAAGAAAGCACACATACTGTCTGCAGTTGTTATGTGATTGCTTCCATTAAAGTGATTATGCAATCAACGGCAGTAAGTCAGGCAGGAGGTTGACAGGCAGTCAGATCAACAGTCAGTAAGACAGACAGACAGAAGGACGGCGAGTGGTGTAGACGTAGAATGCACACACACAAACACACACACACACACACACCTACACACATTTATGCACAGAACTCAGGCAGGGGGAATTTCTCTCTTGTTAATAATCATTATGAAACGGCTTCACGTGGAGCACTTGCCTCGCCGCACTCAGCGTGACGACAGGTCTGTCCCGGCAGTCTCCCTATGCTCACACACTCCTTCTCCCGCCTTTCTTCAGTTCCTCCTCTTCTTCCACCTCCTCCACTCCTGACAATATTTACCAGACCGCAGGGGCTCCCAGCGGATGTTCCTCTCTATGCCTCCCTGTCTTCCCCCTCCCACTTCCTGGGTGAGCCGGGGTTTGGTGAGCCCCAGGCTCCAACACAGGCCTGCACCACTGCTTGTTTTTACCAAAGCAAACAGATGGAAATGGAGAGAGAGATAGGCAGAGCGTTGAGCCCAGCTGGGATGGTGTGCGGTCTGGCACCAGGGACTTAGTTACAGATCTCCTTTCTTTTTCATTGTTTTACGCCTTGTTTTTTACCTTTAATCACTCTCTGTCAGTAAAATCCTCGATGATGTTTTCTTTTTCTCAGTACACCTTGGTGAGGGCCGTTCTGTTGATATGACTTGTACAATTGTTCCCTCTTCACTGTCTAGAGACTGATACAGCTCCTCCACTCCGGGGCAACATTTCAACACTGACTTATGAGTTTACGCTCTTCATCCCCCTTGTCCAAGAGCCCAGGGAGCAAACTGAATTCTCACTCTCCTTACCTGCTTCTCTTTTCTTTTTCTTCTCTCAGCCAAGAAAGCACCAGATGGCTCAGTGATCGCCAACGGCTACTGCGACTTCTGCCTTGGAGGCTCAAAGAAGACCGGCTGTCCTGAAGACCTTATCTCCTGTGCGGACTGTGGACGCTCAGGTAGGGCACCGCTGAAGGGGATGATTGGCAGGAGGAAGGCGGTCCTGTGTTGATGCACAATTTTAAAAAGTTTCATTTGTTGAGTGTAGATTTCGTATTTACTGCATAAATAATGCAAGTTTTGATTCCAGTTACACTTAAAATGGATCGACCATACCAGTGTTTTTTGTTTTAGCCCATCTACTGCAAATCCTGTACAGTATACTTGACCTTAACCATTTGTTGTAATGTTAGATTTTTGTGGTATTTCACACACCTGCAAGGCAGCCATTGGTTTACTTTTTTTACTACAGCTTGAAAAAATTTGCAGAGACTTGAAACTGACCTGAGTCAGCAATTTTTTAAACTATGGTGGCCCTGAAGGACAAAATATAGTAACTACATTGAAAGTAAAGGTTATTAAAGGTTCTCCAAATAAAAATGCAAATACCAAAATCTATACATACAGACGTAGTTAAGTAACATTAGTAATGCAAACTCACTAACGTTAGCCTAACAAGGTAGTATTGCCTCACACTACCTGTTACTTTTAATTAACTTAACACTAACTGTAAAGTTTAAATTGGCAATTAGAGGTGATACTTTGGTGACTTATTGTCCTTAAAGGCCACCGTATAAAAATGAAATTCATGTCTGCTTTGATTGTGTAAGTTATGTCATTGTAGTATTTATAAGTGAAGGTTAATTGAAAAATTTGTGCTGACTTACCATTCAGCAGTAACACAACTTAATATGCAAAATAAAAACATACAAGGACTTCACTGTGATGTATTGCCTTTTTGGTTATTCTCTGCAAATTGATTTTCCCGTGGAAAAGGAATAGCAGACCTTTGCTGCTTGAAAGGTAGAAACACATTAAAAACTTTTTAAACAATATGCCGCTTTGAAAAAAAAAACAGCGGCACTAATGTAAAATGTACTAAAATCTCATTCCTCAAACACACCTTTGTGAGGTGTAAGAGTGGCAGGAATTTAAATCCAATTTTAAACCTTATTTTGAAAGCATCGACACCCAAGAAGAAAGTGCTATTCTATAATATAATCAATTTCTCAGGAATGATAACACTTCAAACACAGTTAGGAACAGGATTTTGTATTTTGTAAAGTTTTGCATAATTCCAAAAATTTAAAATAAAAAACACATCACATGAAATACAATTTAAGATATTTGACAAATTGCATGTAGTTCCACTATGTGCAATAAATGTTATGATACATGCAGTATATGCCAGGAGTGCATAACCACTCATGTGAACTCATGTCTTGTCAAACTACTATTTCCAAGGTCAGGAATGAACTTCAACACTCAATCTGGCACTTATTTTCATTGGATGTGGTCATGTCAATTGATCACAATGTTGTCAAACAAACACATTGTTTGGCATTAAAATATGAATGGATTCAATAAAATGTAATCTTTGTGTCACCTTCTTGTCTAGCCAAAAAACACAACATTAACAACTGCTGCACACTTTTCAATCCTGGCTTGTTGTACAACAACCGACTTTACAATTGTGATATTATAAACCATTGTCTATTTCCTCTTTTTGAAACCATGTCCAATGTGCTGCAAGGTTTTTTGAGATGAGTTTGTGAGAGAATGGTCTCCCTTAGTATGTATTTTGGTTGTAAATGGCCAACAGTAAATAGAGTTCAAGTATGATTTGTTTAATATGGTTGTATTATTATTTCCCATTATAAATCCTTATGTTTTGGTACGGGATGTGTTTGTATATTCTGGTTAAATGTATACATGCAGAGATCGCAGTGTATATGGTGCAGAATTTGTGTATTTATTACTTGATTGCATGTACTGTATATATATATATATATATATATATATATATATATATATATATATATATATATATATATATATATATATATATATATATACTTCCCACATGTTTTTCTTCATCTGAAAAATAATAAAAAAAACAGAACTAAAAAGATGTACGTGATTTGTAGTGAATGGGCTACAGCATGCAAAACACTGGTATGGTCCTCTTCTTTATATCCACTCACAAAAAAAGACAAATGGAGGTCAGGAAATGAGGATGACATAACAATGCTTTTATCGTTGTGACCATGTAACAGCAACTACCAGGAAAAACTATAATAAGAGAGGAGAGATAGAATATATTTTAAATGGCAGGGAAGTGAACTGCAGTGAAAAAAGACAATTTATTTTTCTGTTACACCTACAAACTGTTGTTTTGGATTTTATTATCAAATTTTTTAATTTATCACAACTGAGGTGTTTCAGAAGAAAGTGTACCTCGGAGAAAAGACTCTTAAGGAGCTCTTATATTTCCATGTTCCTTATTCTACCATAAGTTATCAAGCTTACGGTTGAATTTTTACTTTTGCTAAATATTACGTTCACCAAAATTCTACATTCTTAATGTAAATACAGGCAAAATGATGTCCAAAAATTCTTTCAGCTATCTCAAATATTGTGATGTTCACATCTGTACACCACATCAACACCGCTGTTGAATTCCTCTTCGATTATCACCTGAATGAAGCAAACAACCTGATAGAGTAGATGATGGAAGGCTGTCCTCAAAATACAGGAAGTGATGGTGAAAAATGTTGTGTGGGCGTGTGCTTGTGTGTGTGTTGGTGTGTGTGTGCGTGAGTGTGTGCGTGTGCACCCAGGCCACCCGTCCTGTCTGCAGTTCACAGTGAACATGACGGCTGCGGTGAGGACTTATCGCTGGCAGTGCATCGAGTGCAAGTCCTGCAGTCTGTGTGGCACCTCTGAGAACGACGTAGGATCTCACTTTATACAACATGTTAACTTTAAACACATGTGGCTGCACACACACACACACACACACACACACACACACACACACACACACACACACACACACACACACACACACACACACACACACACAAACACACAACAAATTGTACATATGTACCTGTAGTACATAAAATTGGAAACCTCACAACATATTATGTGGATTTAGGCAGAGCAAGTTTAGGGATACTGATATTAACACTTTGAACAATGAGATCCAGCAGCTTCACTGGCTTGCTTACATTCGAGAAACCTTCTTTCTCTCAAGAGAATGAAGGTTTCATTCCTCTGGCTGAAGGATGACTTCTAATCATTGAGCAATACTGTTGTCCAGTTAGTCTCACAGGGATGAAACAGATTTAAACCCATTTCAAAGATACGCAGATGTCAAAGTGAAGGGTCATTATTGTTTCTTTGCTTTAGAGAATAGAGAACTATTTCTTAGAAGAAAAGTTGCCCACCTTAATATAATAAATCCACATGGTTAACAGTGTTAACGATATATATACCAGACCTCAAACTCTTGGTTGACATTGTCTATTCACTACTATACACAATAAATTAATGCGCTTGTCCACAGCTTTAATTTTCATATCTGCCCCCACTTAAAAACATCTGCTTATGTAAATATTCTCCTCTGTTCCAGGACCAGCTGTTGTTCTGTGATGATTGTGACAGAGGCTACCACATGTACTGTCTGAGCCCTCCCATGTCTGAACCACCAGAGGGTATGTAGAACAATAAGAAGTAAACAATTATTATAACCAAGGGATGCTGCACACATGGAGTTCTCAAACATGTCCATATCATAGAGCTGTATATGATCAGACTGCACAGCCCAAGGAAACTTACCTGAGAACATTTTTGTTGTTTGTACAGATTTACACCCCTGTCTGTACTGTAGGTTGAGAGACAGTCACAGTGAGGGGAGTGAAATCTGTGGTCAAAACAGCCAAAATGTCCATGTGCTGACTTTTAGCTAACCCATAATTTAACCCATCATTGTACTGGAGAACCTCAGGACCCCTCGTGAATGTTCATCTCTTTGTAGGAACATCTAAATACACTATGGGCTGGAAAGGTCCTGCTACTGTTGGCCACCCACACAGAAATGGAGCAGGTACATCTGTTCAAATTAAACTGTCATTTGAATACTACACATAAGATGGCGGCCTTAGGATGTTTGATGTTGTTGTCATGGAAATGAGTAGTAGAAAAGATAATCTGTTTCCATGGCAAAAGTGTCACTTGGCTGAACATACAGTAGCAGTGCCACTTGTGTTCAACACTCGCTAACAGTGTCATGCTCTGCCCACACATGAAACGCTTTTGATTTACAAGTAGCATTTTTAAAATTCAGCAGGAGTCAGTTATTTTAGGTTTACTCTCAAAGAGATACCTGACCGAGCTCTCGCATGGATGGTATACGTATATTTTTATGCATACTGTGCTGTGCTTTCGGGCTCACAGACCACCTTTAGGTGTCATACACCAGGGTGTATGCATACACGTTGAAGAATAAAGGTTCACTTGCATTTTAACATCCATCTCAAGATGATGTTTAATTAATGTCACAAATCCCATGCTCAAATCCAAAACTAAACTCGTTGTCAAATCCCCTGCATCCGCAAACCACGGGCACAGCATGTGGTGTTTTAACATGGAGCTTTAATTTACAGCATTACTTAACGCTCTGTCTAAAATGAGAGCTTAATCCACAAGGCTTTACAATAGCAGTGATTGAACTTCCGATGTGTGATGTGCTGTGTGTGTGTGTGTGTGTGTGTGTGTGTTGTACAGGGAGCTGGAGCTGTCATCTGTGTCTGAGACAACTGAAGGAGAAGGCCTCAGCCTACATCACCCTGACTTAATCTGCGGAGCTGCGCCTCATACTCTCAGCCCTTCATCCTCTCCCAAACCACCTCTCCGTCACCCCTCTCTGTGCCTCAGCTGCCCCCCTCCTCCTCTGATCCATTCGCCCGCCACTTCCTCTACAACTCGTCCCAGTGACCTTTGACACGACTGAGCACGCAGCACCCACAACGCCGCACCCATTCTTGAACGTCTGTCCAGCGGCGAGCTAACCTCCGTCCTTTTGTGTCACTCACATTCCCTGATGTGCTTGACCTGAATACACATTCCCCCTGTCTCCTGCTCTGTCTCAACAGAGGAATTCATCAGCTGGCAAGACGTCTGCTAGTGAGACACACACTCCAGCCTGCCAAGGGCACTTCAGAGGCATACTACTCTGCAGGAACCCTCTTAAGGGCCCTTGGAAGAGCCCTAATGATCTTCAGCTGCAACTCAGTCAAGGAGTGAGTGAGAATTAATGAGATGGATAGGTGTTAGGCCGAGGACAGGGCCTGGAAGACCCTGGATAATCATGGAGCAGTATGTTTCAGTGTTAGCCAACTGTGAAATATACACCTAACCAAAATTTCATTTACTCCCTCTGTCCTTTACCGTGTACAGCAGAGCTGAGACGTTGAACTCTGCTCTGCTATTTGTCTGCAGGGCTCGCTTCCCTGTGCCGTTTCAAAGGGGAATGAATTGTACAGAATTCAGATCAATTCTCTATCTACACACTCTTGAAAACTCCCCTCACTGGCAAACAATGAGCATCTGGTCAGGAACTCAGACCATCTTTGACCTCACCGTGTCCTCTCCCCATGCATGTGGTTTCCACAAATGAATGATGCATTTTGGGATTGACACTGAAGGTTTTAGTGTTTGGATGTGATCCTCAGATGAGATGGATTTTTCTCTAATCAGCTATCTCTGATCAAACAGTGTATTTAAAAATGACAATTTAGGCTTAGCATCTCTCACAAATCCTTTATGTGACCTTTATCCGCCCTTCACTTCTATGAAACAATGACTGTGAAGCCAGTACGAGACTGAAACACTCCTGGTGCTTGGTGTGTATTATCTGTGTGTTAAGAATGTAGGATTGATGTGTGGACAATGCAGATCTTGTCTGGCCCATGCGGAGGCCTAAAAACTTCTTTTTTATGATTCTCCTTTCATTTTTTTTCATTTGCATGTTGTTATTTCAGTTGTTTTTAAAGACTTTTGATTGAAATTGAAAAGAAAGCACACTTAATTCGCAATAATGTGTTTGTGATATGAACTATTTTGGCCAAACTGGGTGTGTTTTAAACTCTGTGTGTGTGTGTGGGCGCCTGTGTGTCTGTTTGCGCAAGTTTATCTGAGCACTACAATTATTGTAGCCAGCTCCATGCTAGGTGGTATCTGTGAGAGGATTCGAGTAGCACGAAGGTAATGTGAATGTAAGGAAAGTCAGCATTTTCCACGCTCAGGAATTCTGACAGAGGTGGGACAAAGTCATTGTTTTGCAAGTCACAAGTCTCAAGTCTAAAGTCAAGACCAATAAGTTAAGTTAAGTTAAAGACATAGTTTGACATTTTGGGAAATAGATACAAAATTTTATGTCTAAAAAAGTTATGGTTTTACAGGGGTTATGGGCCAGACTTTTTCTTGGCAATCTCCAGGAAAGTCACTGTGCCCAGTTAAGAAATAGTCTGGCACATAATCCACTGTACAACCACAAATTCTCACTTTTCCCTTTTGTTTATTATGGATTAACACAAACAAACATGTTACATAACAAACGCCACGATTGATGACGTTGAGAAGTAGCGTGGGATCATGGGAGATGTTTTTTTCATTGTTAAACATCCACCAGTGGCAATGAAAATCTATCTGACATGACTCAGGTACGAGGTAATGTATTAAAGTTTAATCCACATTACTTTAAGTCACATTCGCTGATCTCCTGCCATTGACAGGTGACAAAAGAAAACCTTAAAATACAGAGTTATCTGGTTTGGAATAATTTGGTATAATATAAGTACACATCTCAACGAAACATATAACATAGGTCTAGTTGTTTTTGGACATTTTAATCATCATCTCCTGATTGTAGCTTCACATTTGTCAGACAGCTATGAAAATGGTATCAATCTTCTCAACTAACTCTCGTTAATACAGTGAATGAGTGCATTTCCCTAAATTTCAAATTGTACCCGAACATCAAGCCCATTTAATAAACATTGAGTTTTGAGTCCTCAAAAGTCATGATTTTCACACCACATGTTTAAATCATTAAATAGTAACTTCGGTATTTTTCAACCTGGATTTTTCAGTTTTTGTGTCTATGACTATTTGGGACAACTATTTTTTTGCAATTGGCCCCGTGTTGAGTGAGCATGCTACAGTTGGCAGCAGCAAAACAGCTGCAACATGATCACTGTGGGTAATTGCACCACGTCAAAGTACGGCCAGTAAAAAGCTTATTTTTGCCACTGACAGGCGCAGATTGTTATTACAAGTGTCTGACAACATTGTGGAAAGTATCTTTACAGAGATAGACATTTTTAAAAAAAGGAGGAAGATTGTTTTTGTTAACCTTAAGCAGTCGCTATATTGCTCAAAGTCAAAGCCACCATATTGACAAAATATTAATTTTACCTCTCTTATCTATTTGATTAGTTAATTTGTGTTGTTGTGTTACTTTGGTGTTTTTAACCCTTTAACACACCAAAGTCACACAATAACACAAACAAACTAACTGCCTGAGGCAGCGGTAGACTGTAGGGATCCTTTCCACACTTGTACTAACAATCAGAGCCTGTCAGCAGCAAAAATAAGCACTTGGAAGTACTTTGACAGACACAATTGCCCCTGAAGGATTAAGTTGCAGGCCTGTTTCGCTACTGCCGAATGCAGTGCACTCGCTCAATATTGGACAAATTTCAGAAAAGGTTGTTCTAATTACTCACATAGACACAAAACATGGAAAAATAAGACTGAAAAATACCGAAGTTACCATTTAACCACATAGTAACTTTTGCATCTCTCATAACGCTCCTACACAACAAGTAGGAGAACAATTCTTGGATAAATATCACCACAACACACTGACTGTGTCTGAGGTCATTGATTTAATGTTTGCTAAGCTCTTTGTTGCTAGCGTAAAGCGATACTCCACCCAACACAAGTCCTTTTAGGATCAAACACACTTTTCGTCTTGAACTGTGGCTTTTAACAGACACTAAACCACTCCTTAACTTAATCCACTTCCTCACTTTTAACATTAACATTTTAATCTAAACACTCATAGTATCACCAAAATATGGCAAGTAAACTGCTTCTGTTTGACACTCACTTACATACAAGAAACATACTGAAGCATTAGCTTTAGTAAATTTTTAGTTTAGCAAATTGTTTTTATCATCTTTGTGTCCTGCAAAACATGAGACCACCTGTTTTTGTGAAACATTGGTAAGAGAAGTTGTTTAAAAAAACCCTGCTATCTGCCAGTCTGCTCTGCACGTTAGAAGCCACTATAATAAATCAGCAGTAAAAGACCAAGCTGAAATGTTAAAGCTGAGTAACGAGATTAATCTATCCAGCCAGCATGTATTTCTGTGATCTTGCACTGAGAAAATCTTTTTTCTTTTAACCCAAAGGCCCATTATGTTATCCTCAACCAGTATAACTGGACTTCTCAACGCAACTTTAATGGGCACATTACAAGATAAGTGAAGTGCAAATGCTGATTTAGGAGGATTTAGGAGGTTTTCAACGTGTCTGAATTGTTTGTATAGAGAAGGCATCCAGCCAGTGATTTTGAGCTTTAAGCTTGGAGACAATAGCTGTAAATACAGTACTGAATTAAGGGCAACAAATTGCCATTTCATACAGTATTTCATATTCTTGTGTACATATCAAAGTATGAAACAGGTCAAATTCAGTTGGTTTTGGTTCAAGTGACCATCTTATTTTAATGCTGCATCATGTCTCTTAAAGGAAACTTGCAAGATCAGATGGCTTGTGAGAATGTACCTGAACTGTAATTGTGTTTGCCATCTGATACAGAAAGACTTTAGGTGCAAATACTGTGCTAACCCCCAATTCAATGTAACTCCACTGATGCATGAATGACATCTGAAATGTTTCTGATTTCATATTTTGATATCATCAGTATTATTGCTTTTTTAAAATAATGACAAGAAATAGCCTTTAACTTATGTTCATTTCCTGTTTTTTTAACCCCTTGTTTGGTTTTGTGATCTGTGTCTAACATTTTGCACAGTGTGGCTGCATTTGCTCTCCAAGTGTGTTTATGCCTCTGTTTGTTTGTGTCCGTGTGTCTGTATGTGTGCGTATAACCACTTGTGATTACTGGAAGGTCAGAAAAAAGCAAACCGAACCGATTATTCTGCCGACATTTTGTTCTCGGTGGAACCACTTGCATGGCACAGCACTGCTATGTTGTTGAGTAGAGATTACAACAAAAGTGTACTTGAGCGTACACATTTCACACAAGGCAGTTGGCTAAAGATTTTTTTTTAATTCTACAATGTGTTAAGTCAGTGTTATATTTTCCAACAAAGGCAGTAGCAGCCAATTGAAAAAGAGCCAATCAGAACTAACATCTAAATCTGAAGTGTGTTTGAGTGGAAATAGTATGATGATGTAATGAGTGTTGTGTGGTGGATGGACGATGATGATGATGTAGATGGTGACTGTTTATATATCAGAGCTTTCCTGGCACTTATTAGGAGAAGCATGGTGGAGTCAAACTGATGTGATTGTACTGTCCGGGGAGGGTCTGGCTTTTGGACGGGTGTGATTATTTAAAGACACTTGAACCTTCCCTTTGTACAAATGGACAAACCAAGGTGGTGATGATGATGATGATGATGATGGTGAGGATGGTCAAACAAGTTGGTGCCATTACACCCATCTTCCCACATTTTAGGCTGTTGGGGGCGGCTCAGTCAGAGGGTTGATGCTTTGGGCCACACTAGGCCTCTCTTGTAAATTGTTGTTCTGTGATCTTGCTTGCACTTCTTTTTTCATTTCCCAAAAATAAGAAACTAATTGTAAGTATGTGTGTGTGTGTGTGTGTGTGTGTGTGTGTGGGTGTGTGCGTGTGTGGGTGCACTTTTTATTTTTAATCTTTGCATTTTTTCAACGTGATTGTCTGTTGTTAACAACACTGGATAAAGATGAGTTTTTAATTTGTATTTTTTACCTTGTGAGGAAGATGAAATCTTCTTGGACATTTTTTTAACCCCCCTCTCCCTCGCCCTTTCCTCCCTCTCTCGCTCTTTCTCTGTCTGGTACCTGGGAATGCTTTGAAATGTGGACTGTGACCGCATTGCTGTCATCACTGCAGTCAGTCATTCTCTGTGAATTCATCCGACTTTCTCAATTTACCCAGTTTTTTCACTCTTCCCTCGACTCATTTTTTTTCCATTAAAAAGATGAGATTGAAAAATGACCTCTACCTTTGTGTTGTCATTGTGTGTATGTGTGTGTGTGGTTGTGTGTGCATTTATTTGCTCTACTTCCTCCAGAATAAATCAGGGAATACTTGTGTGTTTTTGGACAGTAGCCTGTCTGCCTGCTCATCTCGTTGTCTGTTGTTGCCAACCAGGCCAGCTTACGTGTCAGTTTAACATTTTTTTTCTCAGGTGGGGAGGTCTTTCTTGCCCACACAATTCTTCCCTCACATGCACTTATATTTGTGGGCTAGAAGCTGAGGCCAACACCAGCCACTTTTCACTATGCCGATTACAATTATCAAAGCACTATGTTCAAAGTCAGCAATCAAACCCTGAATAACTCATTATCATTTCCAATTTAAATACACTTTGTGGCTAAAACAAATTCACTAAAACTCTTGTCTTTTTTGCAGCTCACTCCAAAAATGCCTAACCTTTTCATGTGTTTGAAAAAAGAACAAATTGGCTATGAATTGACTAAAGATTAAGAGACATCATTGTTTTGCTTCTGTAGCTGGCCTGAAAAACTGGAAATGGGGGACAAAAGAGCCCCATTGTCTGCAGTTGTTTTCGAACAACACTGCAGAAGAGAATACACTTTGCTATTCAGGGCAGGTACAGTTTTGCTATTTGTGATGTATTCCTGGAGATGAGACATTCATCATAGCTGCTGTGTTGGCCAGACCTGGCTGAGCAACAGCAGCAGGGTGAAGTCAAGCTGATCAACAATTCCATTTCTTCCCATACCTGCTTCCTTCCAGAAGCCAGAAAACCAAAAAAAAACAGTCCACACTTGGTTCCTTGGGGGAATATAGGTATTTTTAACAATATGCTCCAAAAAAACTCCTCCATCCATTCTTTGGCAAAGCTCCAACCTTATCCAAAATCCTGCACAGCACCCCCAACCCCCGCCATCCTGTGCATACAGAAACCCACACACAAACTCCCGTGTGCCACACACACTCAGACATGTGCGCACACAAAGATGCACTTTCACACACATACTGTACAGAATACACATGCACACACAGCCTAGAGCCCCCATCTTCTGATGAGCTTCATTACTCTGACCCCAGTCTCCCTTTCATATCTCTGAGGATGTTTATGCTGTGTGTGTGTGTGTGTGTGTGTCTTCCACTCAATCCCCAATAGAACATGTGTGTGTATATGCATTTAGGCCCAAAGTAAGCAACGTATGTTTACGTGTGTGTGTTTGTGTGCACGTGCGAAGATGTGTATACTATAAGTCAATATGAGAATACTGTACTATGTGTATGTAGTGTCTGTATGTGTGCGTATGTGTGTGCATGTGTGCATGTATGTGTATGACTTCCCAGCCAATTACCACATCTCCCAGACAGACTGAGACTGCCTAGGCACTGCCAGCCAATCAGAGAGGGGCTGCGCACTGCCGGGCCGGAGGTGGTTGCTATGGTAACCAGGAGGCCTGTTTGCATGGTGGCTGATGGAAGAGTGATGGATTACAGTAATGGGGTGGAGGGAGGGAAGGAAGGAGCAAGAAAGGGAAGGAGGAAGGAAGAAAGAAGGAGGGAGGTATAGGAAGAGGTGAGGATGGGAGGAAGAGAAAGACAGAGGGAGAGAGAAAGAGAAAAAAACAGGGAAATGGGGAGGAGGGAAGGGAGGGACAAGAGGAGGTGAGGAGGAGGAGGAGGAGTGACAGAGACAGACTCATACATAAAGATATTGGAAATGTATGAATGCATCTGAAATGAAGCGACTTAAAAAGATGAAAAAAAGAATGAGAGAAAATGATAAAGGGAGAGTGGGGGAGGAGTGGAAGGGGAGAAGATATTGGGAAATGGGGTTGGGGTGGGAGGTTGGGGGGGGGTGGAGATGGGCTCTGTAGTGTGTGATTGAATTCCTCTCTTTGCCTCTTCTGTCTGGGCTGAGATGTGTGTCTGGCCATCTGTCCTTGGAGCAGACAGAGAGGTAAGTGTGTGGAAAGATGCAGCCTCACCTTTTTGCCTCCTCAGCAGTACTGCAGTCAGACTGTACTTCAGTGTTTCCGATCCAATCTGATCCAATTGAAACTTTAACATGAAGATAACATGATGAGATTAACACTTTAGTAAGTCATTTTGAATCTTAAAACTGTGAATGTTTTCAAATCAAATGCCACCTGATAAATTTTGCTGTGTTGATGTAAAAACTCACAAACCAGTGTTAAACAAAACTACAGGTACCTTTCAATACAATTGATTATTAACACTTGTGTTAATGTGTTTTGTTGACATTGACTCCATCTTTATGGTCCCACATACTCCATAGCTGTATGTGTAAGTATAATAATGATAACGTGCACATTTTGTTTTACTTTTATTCTGACCTAATTTAAATTAGAATATGTAGAAAACTATTGGTAACACTTCACTTCGCAACAAACTGGGCTAGCACATCTGATGAAGGTGACAAAATACATAATTCATCATGAAGTATTGTTTTCACACCAAATAAGGAATTATTTCATTTTTTAAATATATGTTACATAAAGAAATATGCATTTCTTTTGTTTGCCGAAGAGGCATGGAAATGTACAGTTTACCTGACATATGACTTATAGAGGTCAAACAATGTGTTTAAAACTCCCATTACAGAAATCCAAGACTTCCTATATTTGGCATTTGAGAGGGTAGTACTCTGTAAAAAGTACTGTCAACAAAAGCTACAGATATATTTATACATATGAAAATCTATTATAATATTAAACAAGGTTTTACAGCCTCTGAGACCCCAAAAGAATCACTTTCTGTAACTGACTTCTGAAACATATAATTAGTTTAAAACCATATTTCTAAGCAATTCTTATCAAATTAGCAAAAGAACCCCAAACTAAACATAAGGGTTAATTTAAATAACAAATTAAACTTTAATGCTTTTGTCCTCATTCAGCAATAAATTAAAATGCTGACTACTTAACATCACCCAATAACAATAATCTTAATTATACACATTGGATCTATATAAGCAGAGAGCCCAAATAACAATCAAATTGGTTGATTAAAAGTCTAACTAGCTAATCAATCAAGTGACCAGGATCAATTTGAAGCAAAGCATGTGGTTTCCTGGACCTCAACAGGCTTGCCTCGGAAGGTGAGTTCAGAAAATTGCTCACGAGTGCCATTTAACAATCTTTAAATAGATTGTACTTCCTGGTCTACAGTCCCTCACTCATGCAGTTTTCTTGTTGAGCCACACCGTCTTCCCTCTCATAGAAAGACAGTATCTAAGGATGCTTTTGAGTCAAGGATTAGACTAAATCTGTGTCTGGGGACCCCAGCTCCCTGTGATCTTTTTAAGCGACAAAGCACTATTCATGTCAATGAAGATGCAGTCCACTCAAATTAACTCTTGGGCCAAATCAAAAACATAAAAAACGTAACAAAAATCCATCATAGTGGCGGTTCAATACGTTCTCTTGCCATTCAGAGTGTCACCTTTAATGATTATCTGCTACAGTCCTCACTTTGAAGGTGTTGGCGTGGCTTTGAAGTCGTCTATTGAGACAAAACTGTAATTGACTTGTTTTGAGTGTTGATAACTGAGCCTATCAATGATTGGATCATCAGTTTGCCGAATGAGTATTTTGCAGGTAGATGAACACTTGAATATTCTGCAATGCAATGGTGTTCAAAAGAAGTAACAGACTTCAAAGGTGAACTTAAAATCACAATTCAACACTGCAACCTAGAGGCAGACTTCAGCAACAACGTCTGTCTTTTGCACAATACAAATACAAGTAATACTACTTTACCAGTGCAACATTGGCCAGATAAATCAATTACAAGGGCAGGCAAATCCATAATTAATAAGTTGACAAAATAATTAAACAAATTAAGATATACTTAAAAGACCACTGCAATTGCAGGACAAAAATATGCTATACAAAGAAAAAAATGCAATGCTCATTGTTTCCTATAGTCTTATAAATCAAATGATTTGGCATTTGATTTCTTTATTTTTCATTTTTTTTATTATGTCCTATTTTTTGACCATTACCTGAGTTTAGTTGGCGTGTCTTCCCTCTCTGGGTGTTTATACTATTTACATCTGAACTTTGATTGACAGCCAAATAGTATGGATCATTAATGGCCATGTTAATTTGTTTCCTGTGATAACAGGGCAATTACCCTGAGCAAACACGCGGTTACAACATTGTATACTGTCGTTTACTGTCTTGCAGTCATGTACTGTGAGATTTACACTGTTTGGTTAATGTGAAAAATGAATGTCAGCAGAGTAATGGGAAAATACAAGGCTGATTAAATAAAGCCTCACTCTCTTTATCTTATCCCTAATATCCTCTGTGTTTTCTCTGGCACCCCCAGCCTCTGTGGTTTTATTCCAGTTCAACATTATTCAACCTTCAGTGGGACAATTTTTATCTAGAAAGATTTTAAGCACAGTCAATAACTTTATAAAATGTTTTAAAAAATCATTGATGCCGGTAGGGAAACCCATTATCAGATTAACCTGTTTTGAGTATTTATGGGCAGTCACAGTGTAACATCCATAAACTAGCTCCAATTATAAGTGGTTTCTAATTTTGGGAGCATAATTTGCAAATTTAGGCAGAACCAGGTAACAGCAGTAATCACATTTAATGTGTCATGGTGGACATATCTCAATGGCTTTTCTTTATACTACAAGTGTTGCTGGAGTTATGAAGATGTTGAAGTTGAACATCTGAATATGCTCCCCAAAAAACAGATATATTCACAAACAGTAATTGTCCAGATATGGACACTGTAGTTTTAAATGTGGGGTTTGTAAGTAACATAATTTGGTTTAGCTGTCTGCAACATGTGTCATCTATTTGTTAACATGTCCATGTGGAAAAGACTATGTAAGAAAAAACATCAATAGAATCAGTGACATGGGAAGTATTCATATAATTTATTTAATAAAGGTACTAATACAGCACTCTTAGAGTACTCCATTACAAGCAAATATCCCCCTTAGAAAATATTGCTTCAGTAAAGCACCAAAAGGAAAATTACTTAATGCAAAAAATGTGGCTGTTATGCTATTATTACATCATTAGATTATTATTAGTCATCTTGTTAGCAGTATTTTACTGGTTGGTTGAGGTAGAGCTAGTTTTCATCTATTTTTTTAAATGATTTTTTATTTATATATACACATAAACAGATCCTCCTCTCCCCCCTCGTGGTGTCATCTGTCATCCTCAAGCTGGCGTCCTCAACCAGAGGCCTGGGAGTTTAAGGGTTCTGTAGGGTATCTTAGCTGTTCCTAGGACTGCACTCTTCTGGACAGAGACTAATGCTGTACCTGGAATCTGCTGGTGCCACTCTCCCAGTCTGGGGGTCACAGCGCTCAGTGCCTCAATTACCACAGGCACCACTGTTGCTTTTTCAAGACATTTATGGAAAATATTTCTATATAAAACAAAACATCATATTTCAAAAACTATTATATGTTTTTATGAAAAAAATCTTAATCTGTTGTAGCTTTAACCAAATGTATCGGATTAAGTACCTCCCATGTGTGTGAGTAGTTGTATACGGTTAAAAAAATACAGTTGCAGCACATTTCATTGAAAAAATGAAACACCGTGTCTCTATTCTTCAGTATACAGAAATTGAAATGCTACCTCTGTCAAATAAAGGTTTTAATTTAGAGAGGTTTCTCTATAAGATGGAAGTGTTCTCAATTTTTTAAATTAAAATGTTACACTTGAAGTCATTTTTGTCCACATTTGATCTCAAAGAAGAAAATTTTCTGCGGAACAATGGGAAATTTAGTTAAAGGATGGATGTGTTAAGGTCAGCCTGACTGAGTTTGAAATTAGTAAGGTTATCTATGAATATCAAGAGATTTAATTATATTGTGAGTTTTTTAAAATAAGGTTGAAACTGTACAGAATTTGGTGTTTTCTATTGAAAAAGTTTGATATTCAGTCTGTTAATTAATTGATGACTTAAGATGAAAGCTTGTATTTGATATAAAGAATATTTTGAAAAGTTGGTTTGAAAAACAACCTCAGACACCATCCTGATGAAGGCATGATAGCTGAAAACATTTTGAGAAGACTCCATAAGAGCAAGCAACCTGACGTGCTGATGTATCCTCAGCTACCAGGAATACTGTTGAACCTGATCTCTTGGCCTCTCTGGGCACATGGGGCAAGTTCAACAACTCATTTAGGAGATAATTTAGAGTCGCTTTGTGTTAAGTGAATGCAAGTTAGAAAGCTGGGAGGAGTCCACATGTGAGGTTCGTGCATAGCCTGTACTGTGATCGTGGGAAAAACCACACTTGAACACATATCTTGTTGTTACTTAACCAAAACTGACTGTCAGAGATTGTGAGTAAATCTGCCAAATGCACATGCTGTAAATGTTCCAGGAGGTGATCTTCATATCAAATAACAGGAATGAACATCAGAGTTTTTTCTGGTATTAATGAGTTAGTTAATGCAGTGACTAGACAAGTGCAGTGAAACACCTATTTAGCAAAAAATGTCTCATTCCACCATCAACACACAGCTGTAACTTCCTGGATGACCTGCAATTTTCTGATGTTAAACTCCCAAACACCTCCAAGAAGCATTATCCAAAGATATACTGTAGTTACTCCAGATGGCATTGCCCTGGCCTCCAGTATCGCTGTGAGGAATCTCAGACTTATCTTTGACCAGGACATGTCCTTTAATTCACACATCAAAAACGTCCAGGCAATATTCCAAAAATCAGGCACATCCTGTCTCAAAATGATGTGGAAAAACTAATCCATGCATTTGTTACTTTTAGGCTGGATTATTACAATACTTTATTATCAGGCCGTCAACCACAGCCTTCAGCTATAAAGCTTCTCTCCTGTGTAATCAGGTCCCAGTTTGGGTTTGGGTGCCAGAAACCATCTCCACATTTAAGAACAGGCTTAAGGCATTCCTCTTTGATAAAGCTTATAGTCAGGGCAACTGAAAACTGAGTCAAAGGGGAAGTGATAAGGTGTGCTTAAATACTTTTCGTGTTGAAATGGGATGACTTCAAACTCTTTGTTTCCGAATCTATGGAATTTATGATGCTATAGGCCTAGACTGCTGGGAAACCTCCTGAGTCTAGGTTCTGCTCGAGGTTCCTTTTCACTGTCACCAAGTGCTCGCTCATGTTGGGAATTGGGTCACTGCAAATTATATTATAAAGAGTATGGTCTAAACCAGTTCTATGAAAAGTGCAATGAGATAACTTTTGTTATGAAATTATCTCATTTTAAAAGAATTAGACAGTAGCTTAAAATAGACAGTTGTTGTGTCAGCATGTAAATGTGCTCAGTTTCATATAGTATTAGGCAGGACTCTCTGGATTTGCAGTGGTGGAAGAAGTACTCAGATCTTTAACTCAAGGAAAAGTAGCAATACCACAGATGAGAAATATAGTACTCTGTTACAATTTAACAGTATTAGCATCAGAATACATACTTAGAATACCATAAGTACCAATATTTCTGAATGGCCCGTTACAGAACATATATATGATATTATTTGATAATCACTCACTTTAATGTTACTTTATTATTACTTTATACTGCTGGGTAGCTTGTGAATCCTGCTCTCCAGGGATCAATAAACAAATTAATCGTTTCGGTATCTATGCTAATATATCACAATTTATTTGGTGATTATATTTTGTGCTATTAATCTGAAAATGTAATGTAACTAAAATTATCCAAAAATGCAGAAGTAGTAAAAAGTACAAAGTAGTAGATAGAAGTACTGTACTTTAAATTGTACAGTACATTAAGTGTACAATATTTGGATGACATGAAATACTGTCATGGTGACAACATATAAAACTATCCTCAGGATACATAAATACACTATGTTATCTCATATCTTTCACTGATTCCAATGGCACTTATCAGTCATAAGTAGTGGTAATATTCACATTTTCTTTATCATTGTTCTATTTTTACTCACTCACTCTTCCACATCAACGCCTTATGTGGTGAACAAATTCTAACTCATCCCACACAAATATCACGTGTTAACAGAAGTTCACATGAATGAGGGACAAACAAGGTGAAAGGTGAGGACAAGTCTGACATAAAAGCCAGTTTCTGCTCAGGGTGGACTGTGGCAGCAGGTGCACCAGCAGGTGAGTGGAAATACACACATAGTACAAACAAACTGATCCTCTCACATCGACCTAAGCTGCTGCAGTGGACTTATATTTACTTGTTATGTTTATACCATACACTGCATTATTGAATAAAACAATGTAATTACAGGGCAGTCAGTAATCCCTGAGAGCAGAGGTTTGGTCGAGGATGCAAACCTTGGTAACTCTGTACGTTCTTCTCTCGCTCCTCTTTTCTGTCCATGCACATGTTGTGGAACGTTTTGAGGTTTGCATGCCTATTCCAGTTTATTCAAAAACTTTGAACATTAAATACGTGTGTAAATGATTTACTTAAGAGCCTGTGTTATTTTGTTGTTTTGTCCCAGGATGTGCCAGAATGCATGAGGTACTTCTATAAAGAGAAGGTGCCAGAGTGGGGGGCTTCTACACCTGGTGCCGCCCGTCTCTGTCAGCGCTTCATCAACAAGTAGGGAAAGGGTGAAAAGAGGAATTTGGAACTCTGTAGTAATACCAACTTCATAAGTGTACCCACTTAGATGTAGCTTGGTTACTTGCTTTTTTCTCCCATTCATGTTCAATTGACTATTCCAACTATTATTCAATACTAACTGTTTCTTAGGCTTCAATTTTCCACCCAACACTTCTGATCTCTGAATCACTTAATCTTTGCACTACTAGGTACCACTTTGCCACACTGTATGACACCAACCATCGTATTGCTGTCTACTCTGCATATCATTTCCAGCCCAGCAATGGAGGTGGCAGGGAGAAAAGGTGGTTTGTAGAGCCTCAGGTTGGTCTATACTGTACATGTGTATCTATAGTACTGATGTGGTAAAAATCATCAGAATGTGTGGCATACATTTCAATTTTTGTGTTGTTTTTTTTCTCCTTTTGGTAGAGTTTGGGTTGTAAAAAATAAACCATGTTCTTAATGGATTTATATCTTTCATTATGTGGAACTATATGAGGACAGGTGCTTGTATTTGGCCTGGTGACATCCTCTGTATGTTTAAATCTGAGAGCTTTTGGTGTGCCCTGCAGCTGGTAAACAAGTCCTGGCAAACAGAGATGAAGGATGACTACTGGCTGGGGAAAGACAACCCTGGGGTCTACTTAGGAGAGAGACAGGCTCTGAATGAGGACTACACACACTCTGGCTTTGACCGTGGTCACCTCAACCCCAACGGACACCACGCAGGTAGTGGAGAGTGAACATGGGTGATTTTTGTGTGTGAGGTCAGTAGGTGGCAGTAGCCACCAGCCAAAGGCATCAGTTGAGTTCACAAGGGGTGACTTACAGTCCTGTTAGGGTTATTGCTGTATATTAAAGCTCTTACAATCCATAATAAAAGGAGGGATTCTTTTACTTTGTGACATTCTTAACAATTCACATACTTGTCATTTAAGCTAGTTTGTTGTTGCCGATGTAAAGATAGCAAATGAATTACCTCACAGCATATCCACCAAATTACAATGCAGTCTTGTCAATTACAAATTGTACAAGGATTTTTCTGTAAAATGGCAGCGTTGCGCTTTGCAGCTGATATTCCTCATTATCGTTCACATACTGATTTTGGGAGATAATGTGCACAATAATTAACAATTACATTCTTAACCAGAATTCACTAAATATTTTAAGATTAAAAAGCATTATAATTTTCATGAGGAAACAACTTTAAAAAAAAAAAAGTAAATGTACTTATACCACACTATAACATTTCATCAATGCACACCTTTACTTGTAACATAGTATTGTTACAAAGTATAATAAATAAATGTCCGCTATATATGTTATATTATCATATTATCATATTATATCATTACATTATTATTAGTCATGCATCCTTATAAAAGAATTGTTATTGCTGTAGTTGGTTAAGGTGGAGCTAATTTTGAACAATTTTGTATCAGGCTAAACTAATGATTATTTTCATCTTGGATTAATGTGATGATTATTTTCTTAAATAATTGAATTATTGTTTGGTTTGTGAATATTGTGAAAATAGTGAGCTCAAATTGACACCTTTGCAATGCATGTTTTGTCCAACCAACATTCCAAATATAACATTAATAAAATCATTTAAAGGAAAACTAGCAAATTTTGTGAGGCATGTTTTCCATGAAAATTTTCTTTTTTTGATGATTATCAAAATAGTATTAATTATTTTTCTTACATTTGACTAATTGATTAATTAACTGATTATTTCAGCTGTACTTTAACTGTTTATTTTTAACAACACATATTTTATAAATTTGTTTTGTGCCTTTATAAAGTATGTATTAACTAAAGCTGCCGATAAATTTATTGAAATTAAAAAGTACAATAATTTAGTAGAAGTAGAAAGTGGCATGAAATGGTTCCTTTCCACCACTCTGATCTGGTTATGTTAAATAGGCAACCATTTTTTTCTCCATTCCTCTCTCCTACAGTCCCTAGTCGCAATGCCACGTTCACCCTGACCAATGTGGTTCCTCAGAACCCTAAGCTGAACCAGAATGCCTGGAAGATCCATGAGTCCCAGCTCACTGACCTTTTCAGGGACAAGTGCTCTAAGGCCTATGTGCTGGTTGGTGCCATTCCCTCTGCAGACAACTGGATTGTCAAAAACAATGTGAAGCGTGTCAACATCCCAGACTACCTGTGGAATGCCTACTGCTGTGTGGACAACAACGGCAGACCCATTCAGAGTGGTGCTGCCACAGCAAGGAACACAGAGGACAACTGGGTGGAGAAGATCTCACTGGAAGAACTGGGAGAATTCCTGCAGCAGTTCTCAAATCAACCAGTAGCAGAACTGTTTTACAACAATTGCAGGGCATAAAGATAACAGAAGTCCAATGAAAAATATATAAGGCATTAAATATAAGGCTGAAATCTGACAGCATTGCCATTTAATGTTACATTATACATTTTTTATATTGATTCAAATACAGTAATCTTCTCCACTCTGAAGTGTCAGCGCAGACGTTTTCTTTCATTTTTCATGTCATGCTCAACATTAATCGTTAGATCTGTCTAAAATAAATACATTTTCTTGATTAGCATTACCAATTTTTTCATTATTATTTCACCCAACTCAAGTTTTAATAAGCAGCACCATACAGGTAAATCTTAGGAAAGTTGGACATCTTGTGGTGAACAGCAAACCTACACACCTACTGACACCTACAAAAAGTAATGTGTCGTTCCTGGCCACGTGCTACAAACACATATGGGGCAAAATTTCACCTTGTGCAATAATTGCATGATTTACTAATCCCGATCACCACTGGAAATTGTGTACAGATACACACCCGTTATTAACCTTGCAGTGTCCTCAAAAATGTATAGTGAACTATTCAAACTTCCAATCTTGCCTCATCTCAATAATGCAAAGTGGTTCCGTTTAAGGTCAGTTGACTGTTCAGCATTTCTAGTTGCTCTTCTTGCTTATTTGGTAGTAATGATCTAGTAAAGAAAATGTATGCATGTTTGTTTTCGGGGTCTTGCATATTTTTTCTTCTTGCACTATGCTCTGGCCGTAGTAGTCAGAGAGGAAGCTCACAAGCACCATCTAACCTAAAGATGATGGAGGTGATAGTGGGCCCACTTCCCTGATCCGATTGGCTCTGTCATTGGAAACGGGTTTCAGACGATGCACACGATCTAACAAGAACATCTAAGAATATTTGACCCTTATGTGGGCCCTTTTACTTGATCTCCCTGTGTTTAAATTGTGTGTACCTCCATGTAGTGATTATGTAGATTCTGACGAAACCTTGTTTGTATCAAGGCATAGGATCACTGCCAAGAATCCATCTTTCATTAGCTTTCTGTCCTGAACTTTACTCCAGTCCTCTTTCTCTGAGACTGTGACAAATGTTTTTCCCATTGCTGTGGATATAGTTCAGTGTGGTGTGTGTCATTGCCTACTAGTACTGCTATCACACCAGCACATGCATGTACAGAGGTGGTAACTGGGAAATGCTCAGCATACTGTAGGTGTCAGTAATCTGCCTACAGATTGTTTATAGTTATTGTAACATTTCAATAGCTTTTTAGTTGAGATTAAACAAGTCAACTGTTTCACAAATAAATCCGTTTTCTGATATTATACCTCTGTGGTTAAGGTTAGTGTAATTGTTATAATTTCAGATAATAGTATGCTATATAGCTTACCACTAGAAAAATATTAATTCCAGTTAGCAGTTATTTTTTGTAGGTTGTTGTCTTTCATTAAAGGGGCTATATGTGGCTTTTTAAATGAAATCAATTAATTATTTTTATTGCGCTTTTGCGAAGAGTTGTAACTTCACATATAAATGAATCACACACCTGCTTTCTTGGTATCTTGGAACAGCCGCTATTCTGTGAGATGGAGACTAAAACCCCATCATGGTCAACATTGGAAAGACGTTTGAGTGAAATGTAATATATATAATATAGATTTTATTGTACTTTAATATTTGTAACCCACAGAAAATAATCCACAAATGTGTACTTGGTTGCGCAAATATTTCACTGTCTCTAAATATCTATTTTTATATTTGTAATGTGTAAAATCATATCCGCAAAAATACAGTAACTTCAACACACAAAACAGTTGTTGCACATATTCAGATTGCTTTCTGTCAATTTGTGGGTCACAGAAAATGCAATTTGCAAATATGTACAAGTAACTCTGTATACACATATTTTAATTTCACGTACAAAGTGTAATTTACGCATTTAAAGTCCAGCAAAATCTTCCATAGACTGTCTGCTTTAGTTGGTTCAAGGTAAATAATGTTACTAGTTGCCAACGTTATCTGTTGCAAAATGCTATAGTTGTGTGGCTTGCCACATTACTTCACCAGATTTCACCAAATTTTATGTACCACCGGAATTATTACAAAACTGTTGATTTTAGCCTGCAAGGAAGGATTTAACGGTCCAAGCAAATGTGGAATGATTTGTTTATACTAGCCTATAGAGATACAAGGCAGGGGCCGCTAGCTAAATTAGCATGGATCTGCCAGTGTTTCATAACGTGTTCTTTCCCAAGTTCACAAAAGTGTGATGACTAAATAGTTTGGATCCTAGTTGAAATAATATTGCTACATGTTATGAAGTTTTCTTAATTGTCCTGTAATTCTAAATTCCAGTATTTGAAGTTAACCTTCGGTTAGTTGTTGTTGTTAGTTCATTTTCTCTATTCTCTCTATTTCTCTGAGTCTTAATTTGACCTCAAGAACTAGTTAACATCAAGAGTTCCTCTTAGTTTATCCTGTTACTATTTTATCTGTTACAAATTTATCTGTTTGTAATTTACCTGTTTAACTAAGCTTTTCTTATTTTCTTGTTTTATTATAAGGAATTTAGTTTGATAGAATACTTAAATGTAACTGTTATAGCGTAAGAATATTTTAATATTTCCCTTTAGGCCCAGCATTTAAAAGCCATTGTTTTCACTTTAGCCACATAACCATCGTTTCAACCCTGTTTGTTTACCTGTGTACAAACTGCCATTTGTTGTTTTTATTGTTGTTCCATTATTTCATTATTTCACTTATATTGTAATTTTAAAATTTCTACAATGCTAAGTACTTACTTATAATAATACCCACTAATGCATAATGAGTTCAACACTTCGAAAGTTTGCTGTAGAGAGTCAGGCCATACTCACACAGGAAAAAGTCCTGGTACGCCTACGTGAGTACTGTCCGACTTCAGAGAATTACTTCTCTTTTCATTCAAGAACAAATGATTGAATAAAAAGCAACAGCAGAGGGGTGAAGCAAAAGTTTATTGGAATCTTTCCATTAACAGCAAAGGAAAATACCATTGCAGTGAAATTGAAGACATGTTGACCATGTAGAGCCTGAATGATTTACTATTACTCTTTATAGTATTAAGATGATGCATTAAAGCAAATGATGTACCACAGAAAGATGCAACTTGTAATTAACACAAGTAACATTTACACACCTAAGAAAATTACCTAAGATAATCAGTATTGTTTTGACCCTGAAATCAACATTTTTTTCTTTTAAATGACTTTTACTAGTATTCTGAAATTAAATTGCCTCCTGATACATGCAGCACAGGTTACAGTACTGGGTACTAGGTACTGAGACAGGTGTAATGAAGCAAAAATGTCTATAAGCAGATATTGAAGAGGCTGCATGTGTGAGTTGACTGCAGCAAAGGTTACAAATGTTGAATTTCCAAATGAAACTATTTCACTATTTTTCTAACTCATCTTCAAAATACAAATCTAGCCCAGCTTGTAGTGGTGGTCAAAATACATGGTACATACAATAACAAAGAAAACACAGACAGTTAATTGAAATACCCAGTAAACACTCAATGTCATGAATTTGGTACTCAGTGAACCCATCTCTCCACACTTCTAATCAGCAGCAGTGTGAAGTTCAGTCATACTGGGTCATGGGGTGGTCACTCCAGGGAGGCAGGCTGAAGAGTTTCTCTTCAGTGGCTGTTTCGATGGGCCAGCTCCAGGCCTTGAAGAATCCAGCCAAGTTCATCCCCACAGTCTGGGAGAAGGTCTCAGCATACAGGTTCATCTTTCCGTTGTTGTCTTTGGGAAAGATGGACATCTTGTGGTAGGCAGCAAAAACCTTCTTAAAGGCATCCCAGCCAAACCTTTCCTGGAGCTACATGGAAGGAGAGAGAGATAGAGGAAAGAACATAAAAAAACCAAAACATGTTTTTTGTTTTTGTGTGTAATGGCCACTAAAGATGCACTGGGTTGAATGGGTCCATAGACCATCAGTGTATTTTATTTTATTGTATTATTGTTTTCCTTTGAACGGGAGCAGTTCTGTTTAAATGCTGACTCCGGTGTGAGTTTCTGAACAGGGTGCAATACACAGTCATTCCCTCTCACCTGCATATATGTCTCCAGGGCCACCCACATTTTCCAGTTGCTGAGTTTCTTGCCCCCCCTTAACATATTCCTTTGCTCGTCTGTTTCGTTTTGCTGAAGTCATCTCTGGATGAGCCTACGATGAACAAGAAAAAAATTTTGTTATTGTGAAACAATGTTAATCCACATGAAAAGCCAAATACTTTACTCAACATAAGAAGAACAGAAGAAAAGGTGACTTTTCCTTTGTGACATCTATTGATGTAAAAATATGTCACGATAGACTTTAAGACCAGGCTGTTCCCCTTCGTGAGAACTCGAACTGCATAGGTTACGACACTATGGGAACGCCTCTAGGCGTAGCAGGGCTGAATGTGAATGAAAACTACTCCAGTCCTATTGGCTTTTGCAGAAAGCAGCTGTCATAGATGGGTACAGACTGCAGTTCAGGTCCTGGTCCCCAAGAAGGACTGAGGGCTGCGCCCCATTTTGGATCTATGGTGTCTGAACCGGTCCCTGAGGGGGTTCAGGTTGAAGATGCTCACCGTTCCATGTCACCATCCGTCCTTCTCACAGGAAGTTCCTGAGGTTCGCCTTCGGGGGCGTGGCTTACCAGTATCGGGTTCTTCCATTCGGCCTAGCACTCTCGCCTCGCACATTACCAAGTGTATGGATGCAGCGCTGGCCCCACTGAGGCTCCAGGGCATCCGGATTTTACACTACACCGACGACTGGCTCATTTAGACCCAGTCTCGAGTGTTGGCAGTTCGACGTCGAGATGTCGTTCTGGCCCATCTTCTGTGTTTAGGGCTGAGGCTCAACACAAAGAAGAGTGTGCTGGCACCCACCCTATGGACTACGTTCCTGGGAGTGGTTTGGGATTCGACGACGATGCGGGCGAAGCTGTCTCCCGAACACGTCAGAACCATTTTGGCCACAGTATGGGGGTGAAGATCGGCCGTACCATCACTGTCGAACACTTTCAAGGTGTTGAGTCTCCTGGTGGCTGCATCCAGCATAATACCTTCTGGTCTGCTGCACATGAGAGCCCTCCAGTGGTGGTTGAAGACCAAGGGGTTTTCCCCGAGGGGAAATCCGTTCTGTCCAATTTGGGTTACGCTTTAAATGCCTTCGTTCCCTATCGGTATGGAAGGACACTTGGTTATTGTCCCAAGGGCCCGTCCTAGGGGCGTTATGTCGCTGGCTGGTCATTTCGACAGACGCTTCCCTGATGGGCTTGGGCGCGGTCATGGATGGGCGCTTTGCAAGTGGGTCCTGGCAGGAGCATTTTTCTACGTGGCACATCAACTGCCTCGAGATGCTGGCTGTGTTCCAGGCTCTAAGGAGTTTGGTTGGTCTGGTTGCTGCACACTGGGGCAGGCGGGGTTTCGGCGCGGTTTATTGGGTATCTCGTTCCCATAGTGTCGTAACCGACGCAGTTCGAGTTCCCTCGAAGGCGTATGTCTCAGATTATGTATGTAACCCTGGAATGAGACACTGCGTTGGTTCTCCACACTTCACCCCGCCTGTAGCGCCTGCTTCATGGTTAAAGCTAATGAGTATTGTGTGCCGGTGTGCTTATATACACCTCCGGTTATGCCGTCACACTCTACCGTTCTACTAAAGCCAATAGGATTGGAGTAGTTTTCATTCCCATTCAGCCCTGCTACGCCTAGAGGCGTTCCCATAGTGTCGTAACTGACGCAGTGTCTCGTTCCTCTTCTCGGGGAACCAGGGTTACATACATAACCCGAGATGTTCTAACCATTTGTCTCTGGTTTTGTCAACTAAAGAAAACTAATTTACTCCACCTGTTCCCTGTTGATCCCCAGCACCTCTTCATGCACATACACTGACCACAGGTTGCATGTACACTCTGTGGTGTGTGGTGGGAACTCCCAGCAGCTTCTCTGTTGGTTGTGTCCAAGCTCATGTATGGGGCCCCACAGGGTTTTACTCTTAGCAAGGTCAATGCTGACCAGCTCAGCTGCTGTGGGCGTGTGTGCCATCACAGGATAACCTGCATGCATCTCACCTGAATGAAGAAAAGACTTTAGGTTTCCACATCTATGAGTAGATAAACATCAAATTGTAGTGCAAGTGCATGTACTTAGAGCAAAGCACAAAACACAAACATCATATTAGCATGTGATTACAAAGCTCCTCATTAAATTAGTCATTTTAAAGTGTTGCAATTTTTAAAGCAAAGACACTGTCTTGATGCAGTACCCAATGTCATATGATGACCCTGGGGGGCTTGGAAATATATTTTGTATATACTGTGTGCACAGCAGTTGAAACTGAGTGGTGCCCCCTTGAAGTTAACATGGACATGCAGATTCTGTGAAACTCTAAATTGCCCACAGGTGTGAATGTGACAGGTTGTCTGTATATTAGTATTAGCTCTGTGATAGACAGGTGACCTATCCGTGGTGCACCCAGCCTCTCAATCCATCTCCCCAGGACTCTCAACAGGACAGACAAATAGGAAACAAAGTCAAATACACTAACCAGCGGAAATCTGTAATATTCTTAATATATGTTTTATGTTTCAAGAGGGACTGGTGAGCAAACAAGAGGCATTCAGATACCACAGCCAAACACACTTACCGTGGGAAATCTGCACATCAGTTACAAAACGTTCTTTGCGGGGAAATTTGTGTGGGATGGCAGCAAGATCAGCGACACAATTCATGATGTTATCCCAGAACACTGCCAGCTCATGAGGGCGCTCAAGGGTCCGAACAACATCTGATGGTACAGTGAGGATGATGTTGTCAAACTCCAACTCTGCCCAGGGTGCAGGGGCTTTGCGCAGCAACGACCAATCAGCTGCTGTTGTCACACCTGAACAGAAGACAGCAGTGTAAGTATCCTCAAAAGTGAATCTGAATAAGTATTCAGAACTGACCAAAGGGTTATTGCACAATTATTTAGTAAAGTTATTTATTTATAGTTATTAAGTTTATTTTAAGGGACACCAGCAAAATTATTTCACATGAATTGCCCATCACAATTGACGTTTGATGACAAATAATGATATTGCTTGGATATTGAACAAGATGTTCTTACTTACACCGACCTGAATTCCAAAGCAACCATGTTATCCCCTACTAAACAAAAATCACTACTCACTTTCTATTTATCCCCATAAGAAAAAAAACTATCCGCAGACACATACCACACCTTCAAGCACCACAGACTCACCTGATTTATAATATGGTGCCTGCACAGCCATCTGCACTGTGACCTCTACCCCGTGCACTTGTGCTTTGGGTGGGGCTACCAGGTAGATGAGTCCACCCCACAGGTTCCACACCTGCATCACCGCAGAGGTAACAGGAAATTGCGCATGAACACATGGTGCTCTCTTCAGCTCCGCATCATTGAGACGGTCTGTTTGACATCCTATCTGGATCTGAGGAAGACATGGAATTTTGTTACTGATAGTAAATGTTGTTTGTACGATTAATAAAAGGATGCAAGGTTGAAAAGATGGATATGAGCATTGAACCTGAGAGGACTGAATGACATTAACTGTTTGTTCCTCTGAGTTTAGCTGGATTTAGGTTTAGGGCCTGTACCATGAAGCAAGTTCAACACACTCAGGATTTCTTTTGGGATCAGGATAAGCAGTCACATGAAGCTCAATATCAACTTGGTAAGTCAACCCAGGGTTTCCCAATCAAACCATGAGTGCGTTCACATAAAAGAGGTGGTGTTAGCAGCAGATGACCAATTGAAGATTAGACAAACATACATAATATTAAACAAACAGACATAATCTATGTAGCACAGCTGCAGCTGACACATGCAGGAAGATAGAAAATCGCTGACTCTGTCAGTGAATGTGTCAATGGACAGGATAAGTCTCTAACATGAATATGTTGGTTTAATATGTTCTTAAGGCATTTATGACAAATTCAACCTTATTCTTTCAGCTTGGCTGTAAGTCTGTGTTTTTCACATTAAAAGCCTCAAGTTCTTAAAAGTGTCGTTCCCGCTCACTTTTAAGAACTTCTCATCACTTCAAAAATCTGATTAATTCATTCAACACACTCAAAAATGTGTAAAGAATAAAATATTTAACACACTCGGAAAATCAGTTCCTGCAACAAAAGGTGCTGAATCTCAACATTTGGGCTACTGAAAACTCCTCCACTGGTACTCCGGTACATGTCCAGTCTCTTTTAATAAAAGATAGCTACTAACCTTAAATAAACAGATTCATAATAAACTTTATTTCAATATCCCTACCAAACTATATGCTCAAAGGATTCAGCCACACGTAAAAAAATTAATCCCCTTCATTTAATTGCTGTGACAGGCTGGGTTAGGGATCAAATTAAAAATATTAAACACGTTTTAAAGCAGTGAGTTGCCTTACTGTCATATCTGTAAAGCCTACAACAAGTAGTAGCCTACTTCAGTCATTCTCTGTAGGATGATTTAGCTATACAAAAATTTGAAACATAATAGCAGCCTATAAAACAGTCTCCTACAGATGGTGATGTCATTTTCCAAGAGAAGAGTAATTGGTCAGTAGGTGGTGCTTTTACAGAGTTTATCTCTTAATTGGAACATTACCTGCTATGGAGCAGGTTAGCCGTTCAAAATAAATTTCCATGGCAATGTACCCAAATAGGAAGTGAACCACTGTTGTGGTGCTGAAAACCCAGGGTTAAACATGAAGGTACCTTGCTAAGCTCAAATCCTGCTTCATGGTACAGGCCCCTGGAAAGCACTGGGGGCCTGCTGGTAACATGCATCCCTGTACCGTCTCCTTGAGTGCCAAGAAAGGCGCCTTAAATTAAAATGTATTATTATTATTATTATGTTAGGGGCAGGTTTAGTCACTGCTGGAAACTGAGGCTTGCATGGAATAGGCTGACCCTCCATCAGGTACTTATCTTTAATAGAAACACAATAGTTCTTTAAATACACCTCTGGTGCAACTCAGACACATCATCAGTGATGTATCCTGATCCAATGAACTCAGTTTTGTAACACTCTACCTTCCATCTATTGTTGACCATCTCTGCTGGTATGATCATGTAGGTCTTCATACCAGGAGAGAGGTAGAGACCTGTACTGATCCACTCCTCCCTTCCTGACACACATACAGCAAAAGAAAAGATTAAACTCAGTCTTAATTACATAGATTAATGGAATGCAGTAGCACAAACACAGTTTATCAATAGGTCTGACCTGCTGTGGTAACATTAATCGTGATCCTGTGGTTGTGGACAACTGGCAGCAATGGGTTATTCTTGATGATGTAGGGCAGGAGAGCATCAGGATCTGGGCAAACTTTGTGCACCTCTGTCGCCACACTGAGGAGTAGGTGGTCTTTGGGAGTCTGTGCAGGGCTGCTGTCACACACCTTTAAAGAAAAAAGTGATAGTATAATGCTGAATATTATCAAAGATGCAGACTGGTTGGTAGCATTGTGCTGTTCTACTGGAATGTTTTCTAAAGCATTCATGTTACTGTATTTTGTCAACTCACCTGAGGCATGTCTGACTTCATTAAGATGTCAGTGAGGGTGGACAGAATCTGACTGTATGAGAAGGAGTCATGAGCCTTGATCTTCAAGTACTTGGCACAGTCCCCACCCAGTCTTCTAAGACATTTCTCCTCATCCTTGCTAAGGTCTTTGCCATCGGTTACATGGCCAGCAAAGCAGCCTAGTAGGTGGCGGAATTGGTAAGTGCCTCTCATGGCCTGGCTGGGCACAGGGGCCTTGTATACACCTCCTTTGATTGTTGTCCCCAACAGGCTCAAGCCCAGTTTGTTCAGGATCTTGTTCCCTGAAAGACATTCCAGCAAACCTCATTGATTGACTGTGTTTTATTGCTGAAACTGTTAAAGTTAGAGTTGGTCTGAGTTGGATTATAAGAACATGAACTTGTCATTTCCCACTTGTCCTCATGTCATCAGTGCCTGCCTGACACCTAACCAAGTTCAGTTTGAATGATTAATTACTTCCCCTCATGCGCCTGCGGTATATATAAACAGGGCCTTGACACAACCAGTCACCATGAGCCTACACACACATCTCAGAAAATTATTGTGGAAAAGTTAATTTTTTTCCAAAAGTGAAACTTTCCTTTAGTCTAAATTCATTACACATAAAGTGAAATATTTCAAGCCTTTCTTCGTTTTAACCTTGATGATTAAAGCTTACAGCTCATGGAAATCAAAAATCGATATCTCTTGTCAAAAACACTACCAAGACTTCCCTTCTTCACCTGAAGAACATCTCCAGATATGCAGCAGAGACTGATTCACACCTTTGTTATATCCCAATTTGGCTACCATAATTCCCTCCTCATTGGTGTACCCACTCAGCTGTTAAACAGACCCCAATATGTACAGTATTCGCCTGCAAGAGCTTCTGCCACCTGCGGTCCTGGGAGCACAGCCCACAATCCTGCCCTTCAGCAACTGCACTGGCTCCCAGTTAAATACCACATTTGTTTTAAAATACTTTTTCTTGTTTATAAATCTATCTGAGGCTCAGAACCTCCCTACTTATCTATCTTCTCCATCCCTACTCGCTCACTACGTTCCTCTTATTCTCACTAACTTTCCATTCCCCCAACACTATGGGTGACAGGGCCTTCATTGTGGCTAGCCTTCATCTCTGGAAAGCCCTCTATCAGAGGAAAGCAACCACAACCCCTGCCTACGTAAATGTATTATATTGTGTTGGATGCATGTAATGGTTTGACGTGTTTTATGGTGGAGTGAAGATAATGTGTGTGGTAACTAAAGTGCAGTTAATATAATAATAATTATCAGTATTATTATGTGAGTCATCATCTAGCTATCATTAACATTACCACACCAGCATGTACATTAGAAGGTAGTACATGAAATATTATCAAACTCTTGTGATGCATTATCATACCTGAGAAATCTGTCATTGGGTTGCTGTGTGTCTTTGCCCAGTGCCAGGCATGTCCACCAATCAGCAGGCCTCCTCCCTCTGCCACAAAATGTTGGATTTCCTCCACATGATCATCGCTGTACGCTGTGCACACAAATACACTCAGGTCTTCCCTGAAGTCTGTCTTCTCACACCGTAACCCTGACTGGCTGAGAACTTGGAGTGCTGGGTCATGTGCTACACCAACGATCCCCTGCCGGCCTTCATCCAGCCAATGAATGGCATTGTTCCAAAATGGAGCAAATGTCTGTGATAAAGGCAGTAGTTTGTCAATGACACAAAAACATTTGGCAGAGCAGAACACATGTCATTATTCAGCACACTGCAGAAGGTCAACTGCAGCGAATATGTAACAAAATAAATACGCTAAGTAATAATTTACGTATAAGACTGGTTTTAAAAATTCTAACTTTGTAAGTCAAATAGAGCACATTCCAAACCTTATTATGTGCTTAACTTGACTTATGAAGGCAAGTGAAATTCTAAAACATGGTTTTAATTTAAACTCTACCTCTTGTCCCATAAATACTTCATGTGAGATCACAATGACTCGTCCCTGCCCATAGTAGGCTCCTGCCAGGAATGGCTGTCCATTGTCTGTGATCCCGATGGGAAAGGCTAGTGGTCCATGGACCAGAAGCTCAGAAGGTACTGCTGCAGTGTCGAGGTCAAACTCTGAAATCCCCTTGAGTAAGAACTTCATGTCATCCTTAAAATCCTTACCGGTTCTTTATTTAAAGAGGAGGAGAAAAGATGGATATCAATTAGCAGGGGCGGACCGGCCATATGGGAAGATGCCATTTCAGAACCAGCTGTTAGTCAAGAGTTTTTATTTATGAGTTTCTAATGTTTTACTTTATGATCCGTGACCTGCAGCAGAATACTGTCTGTGTGTCTATTAGAGTGGGCCAAACTAATACTCTCAATATAGAGGGGGGATACGGGCGGTCCCTCACAACTTTGTTCCTTCCTTCTTACTCTCAATACGCCACCTCAGAACTGAAGCTGAGGGATTTGATTTTCATGCACACACATACACATTGCTGTAATTTATGGGACTGCTTTGTAGTTCTCGATTATATTTAACTACATTAGCATGCTGACTGACTCAGGCTTGCCTGACCTCATCTGATTCAGTGCAGTGGTGCCTTGCTTATACAAACTTAAGAGGCAGGTATCACAAAGGTTTCTTGAAGGTCTATATCATAATGAAATTGACTGTACACAAGTACAACACTATTTATTAAAATAGCTGCAAACAATCTTTCTCTGCGCCCCATACGGCTCTCATGTGAAAGGCCCCTCCGTCTGAAAGTCCAGGGCTGAATTTCTGCACATCCCTGTTTATATATATTATAAACAAAAGTTTGCAATGTGTTCTCACACAAAGACAACATCCTTTTATGAGCAAGGAATCTCTGTATGTTTATGTTTATTAGCTGTTAAGGTCAGTGGAGCTGATGGAGAGGAAATGTTTCTCCACGCTCCCAGAGAGCGGTCACATAAAGGGTCTCTCTGTCTCAAAGTCCTGAGCGGAAATTTAGTCCCAGTCAATCCCTGATGACAGACACTGTATATTATATAATCACATCAATGTGTATCAGTTACATGTCACACTTCTTTTTATTCAAGATTTTATTCATTCATTTAGATGGGCTGATTATGTTTTTAAAAATTAATAAATTATTATTATTATTATTATTATTATTATTATTATTATTATTATAGTTGTTTCCTTTAAATATTTCTTTTTCATTTTTACTTGATAATGAGACGTACATGGCACAGACACTCACACTATAGCCATCCAGGAAGATGGGATCTGAGGGTAGACAGGAAGGCGTTCTGCTTTTCCATAGCGCTCAGAGAAGTAGATCCCTGCCACACCAGAAACCTTGTTCCCTTCAAACTGAAGCAGCGTGTTCTCTTTAGGGTGATGTGCAGCCCAGTTCCACGCCTGCCCTGCTATCAGCACTCCTCCTCCAGCTTTCAGAAAGGCCACCAGGTCTTTCACATCTGCACCCACGCTGTAGGCATCAGTCACATACACCCCCACGTGGCCACTAAAGGACCCCACAACTTCTGCTTGGAAGCTGGATTTTCTGAGATTATCAGAGACTGCCTTGACGTTTGTGTGGATCCCCACAGACAAGTTTTCAGATCCATCCCCTCTCAGCCAGGTCACAGCGTTCTCTACCAGAGCAGGAAAGGCGGTCAGGTAGCCCTCATGACCCAGGACCACAATCCTTCCACTGCCATACAGAGACGCAGCCATCGGGACCTGGCCCTGGCTGTTCATTGCTAAAGGAAAGGCATGGTCTCCAATCAGCACCAGGTCACAGGGGACACAAGAACCCCGGAAGTCCAGCTCTTTCAAGCCTCTCATCAGGGACATGTAGGCTTTCTCAAAGTGTGTTTTTGTGGGCTTGGTGGACATGATGAGAAGGACTGATGCTCTGAAGTTCAGATGAAGAGGAGAGTGGTTTGTTAGCTCAAGGTTTAATAATAGTCCTTATATGGATGTATGTTGTGTCAATCTAGCTGTTCTGTACGAACAGCAAGACAGCTGAAACACAAAAGTACTGCTGATTTATTATTGTTTGTTTTACATCTACAACAATAAAGTTAGAACAACAAAACATCAATCTACAACATCAGCTTCAGAGACACAAAGTAAATCCATATCCATAACCATAAGTCCGCTGATTTTCATCATAAACAAAACAAACAAAGTTAACCTGTCTTTCTGCTTTTATTATTTCACTGTGTCACACACTGTGTTTCGAAAGCACTGACTTTTGGACAATTGTGGCTTCAATGTCCCTCGATGTGCCCCAATTTTATTTAATATCAATGTGTTTATTTTAAGTCTATTATAGAGAGGCTGCTTTGTGAGGGCAGGGCATGTGTAGTGTAGTGTTGTTCAAAGAACGTTTCGTTCATTTGACCCAACTGTGTGTGCCAGCACAGAAACAGAACTGATTAGTTCATGGCTCATAGCAACTGTGGGTCTCCAGGATTGAGTCGTTCATCTGTCACGTGCGACTGTGGAGCAGGAATGAACTACTCGTTCACTGCTCACTTGGGTCCTCCTAAGTCTTTCGTTCATTCTGCAGGCTGAGTGACTGCCGGGAAAAATTATTTTATCTCCACAAATGTATTTTAGCTTGATAGTAATTTATCGCCCATCCTCTGGCAAAATTGATTTTTATGAAAATTTCCGAGGTATGCTTTTAAATTGCAACTTTGAAAAAGAGGTAATAATAATGGGAGATTTTAATGTTAATTGGGAAGATAGATCAGCCAGGAAAAATCTTAAACAAATAAAGGATAACTTTGATCTAGTCATAGTCATACTCTTTTCATAGTCAAGAACAAGAATAACCCAGAATACTGGAACTCAGATTGAATTAATATTTAGCAACAAACCAGAAAGAATCACAAAATCTTTTAATATGATAACAGGTCTATCGGACCACAATCTAGTTCTGGTGGCAAGAAAATTAACCAGCAAAAGATTTTTGCTTCCACTGCTAAGGAGCAAGAATCAATCAGAATACCGAACAAAGAGCAGGACCATTTCAAAAACACAATAAATAGATTTAACTGGAGTAATTTGCTTGCAGCTACATGAGGGAAGTATTGTGCTCTCAAGTAGACTGCAATTTTTCATTAAAAAGTTTACTGAGAAATTTATAATTAGAAACTCCAAAAATAGTCTTCCATGGATTAATGCTGAAATTCTGAAAGTGATGAAAGAACGTGACCTTGCAAAAGGCAAGTAAATCAAAATTATGTCATGATAAACACCGTTTTACAATGCTGAGGAACAAAGTAACAGCTCTGTTGAGAAAGTCAAGGGCTGACTTTTTTCTGAGCATAATAAGCAAAGCAGGGGGCAATTCGAGGTTGATTTGGGATCAATTAAAAAAAACTGATGGGGCAGGAACACAAAGAAAGAAAACCTGTTGAACTTTTATTAGATAGAAAATGTATCTTTGATCCAGCTATTGTTGCTACGGCATTTAACAACTATTTTGTTGACTCTGTTGCATCTATTGCACTGTGTTTTTCACAGATAGACACAAGTATTTGTTCTGTTTTGTCGTCAGAGCCCAGCCTTGTGTTCTCCAGTGCCTCTGAAAGAAATATAGAAGCCTTAATCAAGTCACTTAACACATCAAAAGCTAAAGATGTGGATGTGTTTGGAATGGATACAATAATGCTGAAAGAATTAGGTTCATCATTAGTTATCCCATCACAAAAATTATAAATCAGTCTATCTTCGAGGGGGAATTTCCAAATGTATGGAAGTCAGCCATTGTTTCTCCAATATTTAAATCTGGAGACAGACAAATCATTTTCAATTACAGACCCATTAATATTTTACCAGTAAAAAACTTTACCAGTCAAAAGTTCTGGAAAAGTGGGTATCTCAACAAATTAGAGATCACTTGAACAACACTGTCTTTTCCCTCCATCCACTACATTTTGGATTTAGGCCAAACCACTCTACCGAGACAGCAAACTGCTTTTTCCGTTGAAAACATTAAATCATTGCTTGACAGGAAAGGCGTTGTTGGAGCTATCTTTTTAGATCTCAGGAAAGCTTTCGACACTTTTAATCATAAAATCTTACTCTTTTCGGATAGTGCTCTTAGCGTCTTATCTTTATCAAACACAAACCGTACGTATTGGCAGCTATCAGTCTGAACCTCTTCACTTGTCCACTGGAGTGCCCCAAGGGTCAATTCTGGTCCCTCTTCTGTTCTGCATATATATTAGCGACCTACCGTGTGTGTCCAGAAGTAAATATTCAAATGTATGCAGACGATACAGTTATATACATACATGGGCCATGAAAAACAGCAGTGGCAACTAACCTTACAAACGCTATGGTAAAGATCAGTGAATGGCTAAAGCAGTGCAGCCTTCTTTCTTGAGTCATCTTGCATGTTCTTTTTATTTAATTTGCTGCATTTTAATGTTTACTCTGACTCTTACTCTTTGTATTATAACTGACTAATGTCTTTGATTGTATTCTTAATATTGATCTAGTTGTTTTATGAACTGCAGCCTGTACTATGTTCTGTTGCTTCCAGCTGTATTTCTACTTAAGCTCTGTAGCGCATGAACTCCTTGTTGCATGTTTGTTTTGGCGTCATATTCCTGCTATTGTAGCAAATATAATGTTTATTGTATTTTTGCCATGTGATAATCAATTTGTTTTACCTATTACCTATTTTCAGGGTGCCTATTGTACATCAGGCCTAGGACTACAGATGAAAACTAGCCTTTTGGCTAGCTCTGGCATATTTTGAGCTGTCATGTTAATATGCCCTATCCTTGGAAATTAATTAATTAATTTCAAATGAGAGGCAGGTCAGCTGTCAGGTAACAGTCATTGGACTGACATATTTACTGACATATGTTTGTTTATCTTTCTGCAGAATAAGGACCTGATGTAGCCCATTCTGTGTCCGGACCTGCCAAACTGCTGCATTTATATGTGTTAATGTTTCTTTGTTCCTCTCTCTGTGCTGGAGTTTTTTAAGAACTTGGTGGCTTGATTTAATAAGAGTGTGTTTATTGATATAGTGTATCAAGCTTACTACTTCTATATACGCAAATCTGATATTAATATTTTTCTCATGGATAGGGACGTTAGGCCACTGTATGAATGAGCACGTTAGAGATAAAGATAGTAATTATATACATAAGCCTTTATATGGCTGGTCTGGTTGTGTACTCAGGAAAGATTGTGAAAATAGAAGGATTTAGTTGGAGTAGTGGATTGCATGTAGACAACATATTTCTGTGGTTTTTGACATGGTTCGAATTTGGTTGTGGGCCCAATGGGGTGTATATAATGATGATAGAGAGTAATGAAGAGGTGAATTTGTGCATTATAATTTGTCAGTGAAAGCAAGCCAGGCAGCCTTCCGTGTTTGAGAACGGCGCTGTTTTTTAATCGCCCACTAATAACCAGCCTAGTTCAAATGAACGAAATGACAAAAAAAGATTAGTTTTAATGAACAAGATTTAAATGAACAAGTCTGTCAAAAGAGTCGAACTTGCCATCACTAGACATGTGGAGTTTCAATAAGAATTTCTTATTGTTTTGACGTCATACATGTACAAACATGGGGGACAACATGGTTGATGGCTAGAAATGTTTGATTAATGTCGAAATCAAGTATTGCATAAACATTTTTTGTTAACATTCATTCATTCATGTCATTTGTGATATGGTACTATGTCATAACGGTTAGTTCAGTTACTTGAATGTAAGCGCGTGCAGCACAGTAAGTAGTATTATGATTTATTTTCATTCAGATTACTTATTGGTTTGATTTAAGAATATAATTCATCTTTAACAGCTGGCACAGTGAAGTCTGGTAAATTGGGTAGGACAGTCAGGTGACATAGAAGAGAGGGAAAGACTGAGGGCATCTGGTGGATGGATGGAAAATCGCAATGAAAGTGGCTGAAGAGGAGCAGAGACTATGACAGTATCAGGATGGGGCATTAGAGCAAATGACATACCACGGAAAGATGCAGCTGACTGATTCACACAAGAACATGTACACATCGATAAGATAATTAGTTTTATTATGACCCTGAAACAAATCCCTTTTTCTTATAAATTACATTTACTGTTGAATTAAATTGCTCTTTAATGCACACAGCACATTTTACAGTACTAGTGTTAGGTACTGTGTTGGAAATTGCATATTTCCTTGAAGAAATAAATAAGCAAACAGTGGCCTGTGTTATATTCATTAAACTCCTTTTAACCAGTAACGAGTATTAATCAGTGATGAGATTGTGACACTGTGCTAATGTGTGGCAGTGTGGAATTACTCACCGAGCTCAGGAGGACGAAGAAACAATGCAGCAGTTCTTTCACTATGTATGTTTGAGCTACAGGCCCAAAGGAAATTTAAATTTGATCTAAAATAAACTTCAGGTTTTACCGATATAGCGGGTCTTCCACTTGAAGGCAAGCTGTCACAGTGTTCCACAAGAGAATCTCTGGGTGTTCCAACAATAGTGCAAGAGCCTAACATCTGCTGCTTAAATAAAGAAATAGACAGGGTGTGTTCGGGCCTCAGAAGTTTTATTTGCCAATCCGAGGTCTCCTTTCAATCAAGAAATGATTAGGCGTTCTGTGAATGGCTTACAGACAGTGCTTGTCCATCTTCCTGATTTCTCCGAAGCACATTCCATATATGGTTATCCTTAACACAGCAAACCCCTGTCACATATTACAGCACTGCACTCTCTAAAATTAAGCACATTTTATCATACAATGTCCAGTAATTAAATCATGAAATCAAACAAAGTTAGTCAGATAAAATACATACTCCTTCATTTTCACATGTCAAAAGTGACGGACATATTGTCATATTGAACCCTATGGAAGCTCAAATTGAAATATAAATATAAATTAAAAATAATTAAATATAAATTAAAAATAAACATTTTGATAACACTACTACACAAGAAACAGTTTTAAATATGGAATTTTAAAGCATTGTTCCTATATTAATATACATTCCACATAATTAATTCATGAACACAGTTTAATTCATCATTTCTAAAGCATTATTCATACATTAATGCACATTTGTCATACCAGTTATACATGTTGTATTGTTTTTTAATGAGCTACTCTATATTGTGTTTAATAATTGTATTTTTTTTCTTTATAAATGATGGGTTCCCCACTTATAAATGAAGTATTGTTTCAACGACAAACTATATATGAGTTGCTCCTAGCCTCTACCCCAGAATTAAAGCTCACTTTTTTTAAGGGCAGGAGATTTCTAGAAGCATTACAGGCTTTCATTGTGTAATCTATTGCATATTTCTCCTGAATTGCAGTGTTATACGACTATTGTGTATTTTTTTTACTATATATTCCATTCCCCAGAACTGATCAAAAATCACTTCCCTATCTGACTGAGGGAAATTCTGATTACATCTGCATCGTCTTTTCCCCTGACTTCTGAGCTGGAATATGAATGTTTTTTGAATTCACATAGCTATGCCCTGTGTGTTGTATGTTCTTCTACTAGTTATAAGGGGGTTTAAATGCTATTGACTGTGATCCTATGAATGGTACATCAGGTTCTCTCTTTCTTTTCCTGCCTCTATGACAGATCTCACTCTAACCCCTGATTTCTTCAACATTCACTGGCTCTAATATCAGGATGACATGCTCTTCCTCAGTTTCCCTGTGCCCCTTTGTAGTTGAATTAACTGTGTCCTGAGCCTCTTTGTTGTCTCAATCTTAAACTTGGCTCACTGGATTTCTTATCGCCTTTCCCCAGTCATCTCCTTTGTCTGTGGCTGTCTCTGCATTCTCTCTCTTGTAGCTCAGCAGTAACTGAGTGCCTATATGATGAAACAAGAACGTTAGCTTTAATCTTACTGAAATACGATGAGGTTAGCTTACCTCTGTTTCACCTCACTGATGTTGAATTCTGGATATTTTATGTTTTTGTTGTAGTTTTTTTTAATTATGTATGCATGCTTCTGACCACCTTGAAAACAAGTTGCCACATCTCATGGGAATATCCACTACGACATTGAAAATTGAAATTTTTCCATTTTCTCCATCATCGAGCTCTTTGTTACAAAATAAGCTTAAAGGTTCAGTATGTAAGTTTTAGTGATAGCTAGTGGTGAGTGTTGCGAAATTGCACCCCCCTCCCCTATCTGAGACAGAAAAAAAGATGTCATCTATGAGATTGCAGGCAGTTGCCAGCAAGAAATCACGATTCTTTAGATATATTAAGACATTGTATTTAATTTAATTTATTAATTATTCAGTAAAAACATATTTGTTGAATATAATTTTTACTTGTTCGTAAACAAAAAACAACCACATCAAGAAATGAAGTACTACATGATGTCTCATACTCCTGTAATACATTATTTTACAACTTGGGAGGGTTGGCTCATCTGGACTAACATACCAAAGTAAATGAAGAACATCTCAAACACTATCACATCTAGTGCATCAAGTATGACCACTGACAGATAACAGGACAATGTAAACCTCACTGTTTCTGCACCACAGTCCATTATAAACCACATTGTGAATGGATGATGATGGAGCATAGATAAGATGCTTGTCTTTGATGTGGGCGACCTGGGTTCAATTCCCACCTTGAGACATCCACCTAGTAGATCGAGAGGTGTGCAACCTCTGACGTGTATAGCAATTCTAAGTTGCTTTGGATAAAAGTGTCAGCTAAATGAGTGAATGTAAGTTTTCAAAGACATTGGCTGGTGAGGGTCAAAGCGTCCCTCACTTTGCTTAATTAGATAAGCAATCTGCAAATCATACCAAAATGTCTTTTTAAATTTTTTAAAATACAACAGAAACACAAAGTAGTACTGACAGCCAGGCCCTCTTGGACAGGGGGACAACATTTTCCAATCTGGACCCTTCATAGACACCCAATCCAGCACCACCTCGACTAACTCACCCTAACCCCACAAACACGGACAATTTCAAAAAGCTCTTGGCCATTAGCCTTATAGTGACACAGATGGAGTCCCTAATCATTTCCAAATTCAGTGTTACAGACTCATCCAGGCCATGCTCACATATATATTCAATTACTCAGTATGATTATAAAGCAGAAAAGGTCATTACAGACTATGACAGTTGTCTATGACATGACTATGACATGTTCCTCCTTTTAACGATGTGTTGCATGAGAGAATGTGAACATTGCAACTATGAAAACTTTGTTGCTCCTTGAAATTGTTGAATAAATGCTGTCTGTGCCTGTCTCAGCCGACTCTGACACACCAAACACACATTCCCTACACTGTGTGAGCCAGACAGCTAACCTGCAGCTCACGCTCAAACGCAACAAGCAGTGCATTCTCTGTTCACAGACAGAGGTCCCTTTTAGCACACCCCTCCACACAGAAACTGTCAGTATGAACCCACGAGAGCGGACATTATGCTTCATGTGGACAGAACACATACACACACCTTGTACAAATATTCTTCTCTATAGAAATCTGTTTGATGCTGTACACATTATGCATGTTCCCCCTTGGCAATGCGCGGCTGCGAGCTTGTGCATAATCATGGCGTCACTAACATGGCCCTTCTGTTTACATCCAGGGGTCCCCCTTTTGTTGCAGTCCCTCTGTCTCAATAAGCCCACGGAAGTGATACTCGTGCTTTGTGCAGACATAACATTACTCACACGCCACCGTCAGATGTTTGCGTCCCGTTTGCATCTCCTTCCCGGCTCAGAACGTCGCCCCCCCAGGCTGAGCTTCAGGGATCATTGGTGGATTCGAACCTGGGTCTCTCACATCAAAGGCATGTGTGTTAACCACTGCTCCATCACCTAGGAGTTCTTCTCCCGTTACTTGGTCAGGAAGAAGACAGGGGGACGTGAAGCCCATCCTGGTTCTGTCACTGTTCAACAAAGCCATTATGGAAAGACCTTATTGCATGTTAACAGGTGCTGGAATGTGTGAGTCAGAGAGACTGGCTCACCTCCATCGACCTGAAGGACGCATACTTTCATGTTCCCGTCTTCCCCGAACATGGAGAGTTCCTGCGGTTCTCCTTCTGTGGCGTCCAGTACCAGTACAACTGTCTGCTGTTCGGTTACTCCCTGGCCCCGCGCGCTTTCTCCAAGTGTGGCTCGGACGGCTCTGAAGCTGCTGCGGTGGTTGGGCATCAGGGTCCTGTTTTATCTGGACGGCCTGCTGCTGCTGGCGCAGTCCTGGAGCGAGGTGGGTCACAGGGTAATTGTGAAAAAACTAACACACTGCCACTCTGGACTGTTTTTATAATGCAACCAGAAAAAACTAGCATATTGCTAATTATGACAGTTTATATTTAACCTCACAATAGAATGTACCAGGGTTATTAAATAAGTTATGACACGCTTTGATCTCGCCGCTACATGGTCACGTGGTTCATGTAGCTCTCCATAGTTCCAAACAACTCAGTGCTGTCAACCAGTTTGAATGGGTTTAGGCGGGACGGACACCAGCAGCAGCTAACAGGAATATTAACAAAATATGACTCTGATTACTGAGTTGACACTTTGCATACATATAATAACTTTTGTTTTGGAGAGTGGCTGAAACACAGATTTAATCAGTTTTTGTGTTTAATTTTGGAAGGAAAAGGGGCTGTTCCCATAACCTAACATTACACATTTACAGCAGCAACTTAATTTGCAGCAATTTTCAGTAAATATTAATGCATATTGTGCATTGATTATGATGTTGTAGTTAGTGCATACTATTCTGGGAGTGATGGACAAACAGCATTAAGTGTGGTCTGTTGAAATGTAACTAGAAAGATGGTTACTGAATGAATACAATCCATAACATTACTGTTAACTGGGGATTCATTTCAGTATGGCTAATGTACCCTTTCACCCTTCTCCAAATATAGGCTAAGCTAATAAACAGAACACAGACACATTTTGACTGATCAGTCCACACCACCTGCTGCCTGGGAGAGACCTTGCTGATGCAGTAGCTCTACCTTGTGTCTGGCTGCTGTGCTCTGATAGTAAACTGTCTTCTCTTACCTTGTAAACTGAGTTACATCCTCACATCCTGCAAGACCAGACAGGAGGCTGTATTTCATGCCAGATGTCCCACATCTGCTTCAGAACTTGAAGAGTGCCCTGGTTGGTGGACAGACATTTCTGCAAGCACCATCAGCCTGGTCATCGCTCCACTCTGCTCAAAATCTGTCCTGCTGAAAACAAACAAACACACATATATAGTTGATTTTGGACGGCTTTGCAAATTAAATCTCATCTGTTTGACAGCTGGAACTTGAGGCTTACTTTATCTAAGTATAGATATATCAGGTGTTCATACACCTGAAACAAACACCTATTCATACATTCCTTTACACACAAGGGACTTTTAGTTTAAAGTTCAATGTGTACATGTGAGACTTTCAACAAAATTCTGAATCACTATAGTATCACTTTTTTTTACCTTTATTAGTCACAGGGAGCCATTAACATGAGGAGTTGTGTGCAAAATAAATCATTGTATTCTGTCTAACAGATGTCCAAAATGTGACCTCGGTCATCATATAACTCTGTAACTCTCTTATTTAAAGGCCCTGGAATGTACTGTAGCCACAAACTGAACTATTCTTGAGTCTTACTTTGATCTCAGCGCCCCGCATTTTGTTGGCGCACTATTAACTCTCGCTCCACACACACAAAACACGCTTTTACTCCCTTCATCTTTAAAACTATGAAGATTAACAAACTACCTTCCACACAGCATTCTAACACTTAATTTAAATGCCGTTGCCATGGAGATAGTTAAACAGTTTTCTTCACTGTGTTTTTGATGATAAAGTTATTCTGTCTTACCACATCTCCTATTCTCCAGAATTGATCAAAATTCACTTCCCCCTCTGACTGACGGGAATTCTGATTGCATTTATAACAGGAATCACAGTCTTTTAATGGAAATGCTTTTAAAGAAATAAAACATTAAAACGGTAATGAAAGTAAAAAGAAAATACAATATGATACATTACAGTATAACACAAGATAAAAGGAGGTAAAATGAGTAAATCAAAATGCAATGAAAAACATGTAATGCTAACCACAGTAGACTAGATGTGAGTGCACGTTTGTTGCTGAACTAACCAGGACTTGGCCTCTCTTTGGTGAAGTTTTTAATTGTTTAGGTAGCAAGTTCCAAGACTTTGCTCCTTTCACAGAAAAGGCTGTCTGAGCAAAAGATGTTTTGCAAAATGAAACTTTACAATCACCACTTGAAGCTGCTCTGGGGGATTTGCTGCTACTCTGTAGTCTCCTACTGTACAAAGAGGCTGAGGAACAAGTCCATTTAAAAATTTAAATACAAGCTTTACATAATGAAAATCAATAAAGTTTGCAACACTTCTCTCTTGTATTTACTTTACATCATCAATAATAAACCTGTAGCTGTTGTTGACAGTGCGCTGCCATGTATTGTTCAATGCCATTAATAACCTCAGGTTACTAACCTATTTTTGGTTTGGTGCTTATTTTGTTTGGGTCTTGATGTATAAAGTTTTTAAAGAAAAAATTTATGATGAATGGAACAGCAGCTGCTGGTGTTTGTTGTACGTTGGTAGGTTATTGGTAACGCAGGGAGGGGAACAACAACAGCAAGCTCATCGTATGTTTCATAAAAAATAAACATTGTTCACGAGGCCTGCACCTCGAGTCAGAGTCTAGTCTGAAGTCTTTTGAGGATGAGTCTCAAGTCAAATCTGAAGTCTGAGTCTCAAACTCGAGTCCCCATCTCTGTACCGAATTGTATGAAACATACCACCTCATATCAGACAACATGATCATAAAATCGATCATCAACCTTTGGCCTAGGTTGTTCTGCACCAGCTACCAGGCGCCTCGCTGACGAGCCCTCCCTCTGGGCTTGGTTCCAGATGGGGTCCCTGGGCTTCCTCCAGGCGTAGTTCCTCCTCTTTCTCGTTTTTCCATGGACTGAAGCATTCTTAGTCTGGCCCCTCCTCCAAGATAGTTTTAACATGGGAGACCCTATCAGGAGGACCAAGCGCCACAAAACACAGCCCTCAGGTTCACAGGGACACACAAACCTCAATAGGTTCCTGGAGAGGATAACCTGTTGAGAAGACAACTTTGTATGGTTCTAGACATGGGTCGAATTACGGAGGGGACTGGGGGGTCTGACCCCCCTAATTAAGGCTTGGACCCCCCCAGAAGAGGCAAAAACAGTTCAGGGGGTTCTTTCTTACCTGTAATGGCAAATATTACAATATATTTCCCATACTCATGCCTTTTATTCAAGAATCTTGAAATACGATTTCAGGCACCACTAAAATGGACCATACCATTTGCTAACCTTGACGTTAGTTGAACATCTTGTCCGCCTGCATCACTCGCAGCGGCAGCTGCACCAGTCCAGTCCAGTCCAGTCCAGTCCACCACACGCTGGTGGAGACACTTTAGACACAGTTAATGTAAGTAGTTAGCTATCTAGCTTATTTAAGACATTTTAACTTTCCTATCTTCAGAGTTTCATTTTTTTTACTTAAAATGAGCTATGTGATGTTATGCTAAATCCACATTTTAGCTAATTGTCAGCTAACCCTGGTGCTAGGGCATGAGCAGTGAAATAGAGGATTAGTTATTGTAGAGATACATTTTGACATAAATTTAGAATTCAGTATTTCATTTTAAGTCTTTCATGAGTCTTTTTACAATAAGCAGTCATTTTGTTTTCAATCTGGAATTCAGGGGTTTTACCTGGCAAGTTACCTAGCTAAATGTTAAAATCCAGGTTTGTTATTTCAAATGTATTCAGGTTCATTTTTATTTATGTAGCACCAATTCATGAAAAGACATCTCATTGCCCTTTTTAAATAGAGCAGGGAAAAGATCCTGCAAGTCCCAATCCCCAACAGTGTATGACTACTGCTTTATTGAACCCAGATTACATTGCATTCACAGTCAACATGAGCAAGAGGAAAGGAGATATTTGCTAAAAAAGAGTAAGATGAAACTTAAAACTTACTAGCGACCCTAAATTGGTGACAATTTAGGCCCCCCTTCAGACTTTGAAAAAAGCTTGGGAAACGGTGCGGCCAATTGCCTCACAGGTGTTAGGTGAACAAACTGCTTATGTTTGCACTTTGGCATCCTGTTCTCTCACTGACACAGCCATTGACCCTTACAAATAGTTGCAGTTCCTGCTTTGCAGCCAACAACCCTAGCAACTGTGGTTTTATCACCACCCTAAAGCAGACTCAGCAAGTTTATAAAATGAGAAACACATTTCTTATCTGATAACATCCTTCTAGTAACAGTTCTAAGCAGATTAAATCATCAGTACATTTCCATCCATCCATCCATTATCAACCTCCTATCCTGCATACAGGGTTGTGGGGGGCTGGAGCCAATTCAAGCTGACATTGGGCGAAAGGTGGGGTACACCCTGGACAGGTCGCATATCCATTGCAGGGCCACACACAGACAAACAATCAATCACACTCAGGACAATTTAGGGTCACCAATTAACCTAGTCTGCATGTCTTTAGATGGTGGGAGAAAGCTGGAGCACCTGGAGAGAACCCACGCAGACACGGGGAGAACAAGCTATGAGGCCACATTGCTATCCACTAGGCCACCGTGCAGCCCATCAGTACATTTAAACATCTTAAAATATTGAGAAACATATGATTTCTATACCCTAATTAAGCAACATGTCTTTAAGAGGTCCTCTGGAGGACACTCACACTAAATCTTGACCCTGTGCTGTCTTGTTTTATATACAAAATATTTATAAATAGTTTTGTCCATATGGTCATTTACAAGACTATCAATGAGCAATGGGAAATAATTTCTAGAGGGGGTATAGCTCAGTGGTAGAGCATTTGACTGCAGATTAAAAGGTCCCCAGTTCAAATCTGGGTGCCCCCCACCTGTGAAAACATACAGAATGACATCCAGCCTGTCATGAATTAAAATTATTCCAGCGGTCTTTCATTGTATAAAACAGCCATATGTTCTTTCTGAATGACATCCAGCCTGTCATGAAAATCTTTACGCCGTCTTTTATTGCATAAAATGGCCATATGTACTTTCTATAGTAACCACTGAATATGCAGACAAACTGGCTAATTTTCACATTGCCGTCACTGGTTGTAATGACAATAAATTGTCCACATTTAGACACACCCCTACGTAAATGCCTGTGCTTTATTATTTTATTAAATTAACAACATTTAACAGCATTTTTATCTAGACTATAAATGAGAAATAGATATGTATCAGTGGTAGCACATTTGACTGCAGATCAAGAGGTCCCCTGTTCAAATCTGGTTGCCCCCTACCTGTGAGAACATCACAGATGCCTGTATAAACTGGGTTTCACAGGATAAGCTGGAAAAGCATCAGTTTCTCTCCAACTCCTCCCTTCCTGCAGAACCTGAGGCGGCTGTCTTACACATCGTTTCATTTCCTCATTCATGCTGTCAATATCAAAGCACATATCTGAACACATTTACATCTTTAAAATCCTGGTTGGATGGCTATTAGTTTTTCATCTAAACATGATCTTGAACATGACTGCTTTTATGATCAATCTGTCATCAAGGTAAGGACAGAAAGTTATCTCCACATACCGTGAATTTATTCTCAGCACAGAATAAAATCTATGTCTGTCTGCAGATATAACACTGACTCTGGACAGTTGCCCTGAAAACACTTACTGTAATCTGCAATACTGCGGTAATCAGCATTTAGACTAATCTGATTTTTATTAAATGTAAAATAGACATCTAAAACTTTACAGTCACTTTGAACCCATAGACGATTTCCACTGCAAAAAATGAATAGGCTAACTTACTGGGTGTGACTGACTTTACAATTACAGGTTAAATCATGAGTAAACTGTCTTACCAGTATATTTGATCTATACAAAGCCTATTTTGATCAGGCAGCTGTTTTTTTTTGTCCCGTCACAGCTTATTAAATATAGCATTCCTATTTAAAATTGAATGTAATGGGCCAGTCTAGTAAATGATGAATAAAAATACTGTATAAAAGTACTATTGTTAACGTATTGATCCTTCCTCCACTCCTGCAGTTTTAGCCAATCATGGTCCATGTTGACGCGCATTCATGTTATAGTTCCATCCGATTAAATGGAAGCTCTGCCTTTATTTACCCGTTGCCATGGTGAATCTTAGTGTCAGAGCTCCATTGATGATGACTACCCCACACACACACACACACACACTTCCATCAGGTTCAACATACTCAGAGTTGATTGAACTAATTCTGATCAACTGTTTGTAGACCTTCCCTCGGGCTCAGTCAACTCAGAGCTCAGGCATAGGCTAAGAGTTTGTCAATCCTGCTCTCTGACACAGGGCCCTGGACACATTGAAAAGTATCACATACATTTACCTCCCATTGACCCTGAACCCAATAAACCAGAGGCCCTCTGTGAGTAATGTTAATTACATGACTGTGTTTGGAGATGGTCCTCATGGAATTCCCATTACATTTACTCCCTTTTAGCATTTGATGCTAAGAAAACTAGGAGACTACAAACATTTCATGTAATTTCAGTAGTACTTGCAGAATAGGCAATTATGTAAAAATTTAAGAAATAAATAATAAGGGAATACACAATGTGGATTATCATTGTTACATTCCTCCGGATGGTAAGTTCAGGGGGAGGAGGAGCAACAATGTTGAAAATAAAACCGGGCCAAAAGAGGACAGGAAGTAAGGGTCATGTGCAAACCAAAAATGATGTTGACAGAAAGTGAAAACCAACATAAAACTACTCGCTCTATAGAAGAAAGCATCCAAGCAAGTAAGGCAGTAATCAATACAGGTTAACTACCTAAAATAGCTATATTTAACACTAACTGAACAAGGGTACAACCACAAGTCCTCTCTCTACTGAGGAGGCTAAACCAGACACATGGTTCTGGACTCTCAGAAACCAAGCAATTTTTCAACCCACTGGTTGAACGGTCTGCCATTGTCCACTGGGCTGGCTGGTTGGCAGCGAGCTGCCTCCTGGAGTTTGGTTTCTCAGCAGTGTGGTCTCAACAGGTAGAAGGGGAAAACAGAGAGTGCTGTGAAAACTCAATCCTTCCTAACCTCCAGGCATTGAGTGGTGATCAGGCAATGTCTGTGAAATTTTCTTTTGTCTCACCGCAACGTACTTAGCCGATATTCACAAGAACCCGCGAACCTTCTGTGAATTTACCTTTTTTTTGTTTTGCTTATTAAAGTTCAGACCGTTTGATTTGAGACTGACTGATTAAAAATAATTAAGCAATTACTACTCTAGTAAACAATTGTGTAATTATTACGCCATACCCAAGGAGTCCTGAAGGCCTTGGGCAAACAGCGATTTCCAGTGGGGCCCCAAATGAGTGTGTTAAAAAGGCATGATAATAACGGGCAGCTCTCCTATGGTGGGTCGTAGTGACGTCACCGCTGCAACATAGGGCGGAATGCTGTCCGCTAATTGTTTTATTCTCCCAGATCCACGGAGCTCACACATCTGGCGATCCGACTTCTACACCCAAATCATGCGGCCCTATTGATCCGGTGTGGACTTGCTTGTGTTCAAGTGCGTCCATGGTCAAGTAAGTACAGGATAATTGTCACCTTCATGGACCGGTGATAATGAGTGACATCGTAATATCGTCATGATATTTAATGCCATGTTCAGATGTCAACCCAGCGTCTTACCGTTACTGATTGGATTTGTAGAGATAAACGTTATGTTATTAGTTTCAACATGTTTAGTTTCACCTTTGCCAGTTAACTCAGCTGTTAGAGTAATTAGAATATAGATATTTAAGGTATTTGGACGATCATATAGACGCATCAGTTAATGCCCCTGTTCACCACTAGGTGGTGTACTTTGATTATGTTTTCTGATGTGAATGTATTCTCTGTCTGTATAAGCGGTCATACCTTAGTGCTTATGGATAACTAGTGTTCTTAAATATATTTGGTGTTTGTTTACTATGGTGGCATTATTATTACTAAAGTACTTATTTTTCTGTTATGAATATTTTAAACCTGAGAAAAAAACATGTACAGGATGGGGAATATTCTGTTATGTATATTACTTACACCTTATTATTTATATTTGTCGTATTTCTGCAGTACCACCTACACTTGTTCAAACTAGTTCACCAACCTTTGTTACATTCTGTTTAAATGTCCTGTGCTCTGCTGTGCCTCCAATCCATCAATAAAGTGCAGAGAAAGAATGGGGTCCTGTCACCTGCATTCTAACCGATGAGTGAATGGTCAACATTAGAATCAGCCAATACAGTCCTCCATTTTAGAGTGCTTATGATATAATATTTCCAAATATTATGATTCATAAATTTATTAACAAAGAGTAGGTTCACTACACAATTAACAAGCAACCTGCTCTACCTCCTGAGCCACAGCCGACCCAAAAGGGCTGAATCACATTATAGAAGACGAGATGTTATAGGTTTTGATGTCAGAGTTACAGAAAGTACAGATATTTAAGTCTAGATTAAATCTTGATGCAAGAAGTTCTTTCATTGGTAAATCTAATTCATCACTTTAAAATATACTGCTGTTTGGTGCATATTCAAAATGGACTTATTTCACATTTGATGAAACAGGAATTGCTGGTAAATTGCTGGAAGGTATATTTTCTCTTGAGTAGGGAAGGGAAACAAATTGAAGTGAGGACAGTTCTTAAAAATATATTATTACATTTTTTAAATCTAACATCTTATATCCATCTCTGACTAAAGAGGGCTCTTGTAGAATAACCACGTATTACATTAGCATACCTTTAATTAAGAGAATCCATGGTTGTAGGATTAATAGTGTCATGTGCATTCCAAATTGTATTTCTCAATGAAAATGTCACCTGTTAAGAAATTACCACTATTTTAATTAATTAATTACCGCAATTAGCTAGTAAATGAACAGAGTGATCAAAAAAGATACCTTTCTCCATCCATTCTTTGTAGAAAAAAAAAGATTGTCTCTCAATTAAAATACTTCTGTTATTGCATGTTGGTACAGTTTGAGGAGTAAAGTTATATTTGTATATAAGTTTCCAGAAATTATAATAATAGGATTGAGAGGCAGTTTGAAAATATCAAAGTCACATCTTAACAAAAAAATATATGCCCCCAAAGTTCCTATAGATTTTTGATGGAAAATCAAACCAAAAGCTATCATTTCTAATAAAGTTTTGTAACCATTTCAACTTGAAATGGTACCATTCATTGGATCACAGTAGCATTTAAACCCCCTTATTCACTATCACATTTATTTAAATTATATTTATTTTTCTATATATTTTTCTTGATTAATTTGTCAGGTGCATCCATTGAATAGGCTGGATAGATACTGTAAGTCAATGCAAACTTTGCATTTTAGTAAGTATGTGCAAAGTACGTGCAAAAGCAAGTATCTTTGCAGCCAACTGTTGAGAACAGTAATATTGTTCTGAATGTTTTGTTTTTTTCTTTTTTTTACTTATAGGATGATCATAAATAGTTACTATTTCACATTTTATTTAATTAAATTTAAACCAGAAGCTTTGGAAACAAAGATATCTCTTTTATTGCTGCTTGAATTTGTCCTACATTCTTTAAAAATAGGGTGGAGTCATCTGTCAATTGACTTATTACCAATGAATTTCCCATGACATTTAGAGGTTGGACGTTTTTTTACATGGACTGCTAACAACTCAGCTCAACTTGTCGAATACCTCTTTTTATATCAATATATTTTGATGTTCCAAATGGCAGGGAGACTGAGCTATTTATATCTGCATACAGTAGTTTGATTTTGTTAATAAAATATTTACCAAAACCAGAATAGTCCGGTGTTTTTAAAATAAATTCATGTCCGTCCTAAAAAAGGATAATTCCATCATCCTCAATCAAATGCTTGTAATCTCACAAATTTAAAATTAATCTTACTTATCTAATCTTAATTATTGTTACATAGATATGTCTCTGAAAAAAACAGATTGAGATACGCATCTCTAAAAGAACAAGTGTTTTTATGACCCTGATTATGACACCTTTTACTATGAAATGTAATAGCTCCCTAATGTAAACTGCACAGGTTCCAGTGCTCGGTAGTACTGTGTTTGAAAGTGTGTATTTCCTTTCAGAGAATTGAACAAACACATAAGTTACAACAACAAATAGTTACTTGTATGATATTTATTAAAGTAAGAAAGAAAAGAGAGCTGGGCCAGAGACAGCTAACACAGAGACCTAAAAATAGTAAGAGGATCTTACCAGGAAGAAAAGATAACTACGGGATTTAATGCAGGTAATTGTGAAGACCTTTTTCATCAAAATATAGTATACAGCATAATAATTACAAGCCACTTTTATTTATAAAGTGCCAATTTATCACCAAAGTTATCCCACTGGCGGTGTTGATGGGGCAGTGGATAAGCCACATGCCTTTGATGTGAGGGACCGCACTGTACCACATCCACCATTGTGTCCCTAAGCAAGACATTTAACCCCTAGTTGCTCCAGAAGGCGTGACTACTCAAAAGTGTTGATTTTAGCCTGCAAGAAATGATGTAACGGTCCGAGCAAATGTAGAATGATTTGTTAATACTAGCCCATAGAGATTCAAGGCAGGGGCCACTAGCTAAATTAGCATGGATTGCCAGTGTTTGCTTCATAATGTGTTCTTTCCCAAGTTCACAAAAGTGTGATGACTAAATAGTTTGGATCCTAGTTGAAATATTATTGCTATTGCATGTTGTGATTTTTTCTTAATTGTTCTGTAATGTTAAATTCCAGCATTTGAAGTGAACCTTGGGTTGGTTGTTGTTGTTAGTTAATTTTCTCTATTCTCTCTATTTCTTTTAAGAGTCTTAATTTGACCCCAAGAACTAGTTAAGATCAAGAGTTCCTCTTAGTTTATCCTGTTACTATTGTTTCTGATTACGAGTTTATCTGTGCCTGTAATTTAATAAACCTGTTTAACTCAGCTTTTCATATTTTCTTGTTTTATTATAAAGAATTAAATTTTATAGCATACTTAAATGTAGAACTGTTATAGTTTAGGAATATTTTAATATTTCCCTTTAGGCCCAGCATTTGAAAGCCATTGTTTTCACTTTAGCCACATAACCATCGTTTCAACCCTGTTTGTTTACCTCTGTTCTGTTGTTTTATTGTTGTTCCATTATTTCATTATTTCACTTATATTGTAATTTTAAAATTGCTACAATGGTAGTAAGTACTTACTTGTCAATAATCATACCCACTAATGCAGAATGAGTTCAACATTTTGAAAGTTTACTATAGCGAATGAGGCCATACTCACACAGGAAAAATTCCTGATACGCTGAAGTGAGTACTGTCTGACTTCAGAGAATTACTTCTCTTTTCATTCAAGAACAAATGATTGAATAAAAAGTAGCAGCAGAGGGGTGAAGCAAATGTTTATTGAATCTTTCCATTAACAGCAAAGGAAAATTTATATTATTAAGATGATGCATTATG